>VXBZ01000145.1:114679-219442 GCA_013399135.1 Heliornis fulica | reverse complement strand
GGGGGGGAAAGTGTGGCATTTGACTGTTCATGATGTAATTTTATTTTTCCCTATATTTTTGCAGTAGTCAACTTTCTCAAACTGGAAAGTTAGTTTAGAACAACTTTCACACTTGTCTATTCTTTTGATTTTTCCTTTTCACCAGCCTATATTCCATAGTTCTTTTTCTTCTCTTTGCAAATAAGATGACCAGCTCAGGATTCTGTTTTCAAGATTTATGTGCACCATATGCCCATGGCATGGTATCACATTATCTTCTGTTTCAGATTTAATTTCTTCTGTATTGTTACTGACATTCTGTTTGGCTCTTTAACTGTTGCTAATTATTTAGCTTATGTTTCCAGAGAACTATAAAAAAACCCAAAAAACAACAAAACAAAGCAGTTTGGGGTTTTTTTGGGGGGAGGCAGTAGTTACTAATTTTGTATCCATCGAGGTGTTTTTACAGTTTGGATTCTTTTTTCCCCATCTACTTTTGCTGTATTGACACTGAATATTTGAGAGATCCTTTTGCCACATGTTTGTGGTCAGCTTTAAAGTGACTATCTTTTATTATATGACAACATTACCACCTCAACAACTCTGAACTTTGAAAACTGATCATTGATTTCCTGTTTTGTTTTGTTTTTTTTTGGTTTTGTTTTTTTTTTTTTTTTTTTTTTTTAATCAGAGTGGACCTTTTCTCTTGTCCCACAACAGCAGTATTTTTTCTGATGCCTGAAGCAAGGATTGTGAGGTGCATTTTGCAAATCCAGCCTCTTCCCCCTTACTTGTGACTTTGTTGCTTCTATTAAAACAATACTATTTCATTTGTTGTTATTCAGTGTCTACTGTAAAATGATGTGATAGTTTTCTTTCTCATAACGTTTTTTTAAGAGCATGCAGATAAAAAAAAAAAAGCTGTTGTTCCATATAATATATAGACATTTTCTAGGCACAGGAGTCAGCCCGACTGGTTTGTAGTTTCCAGTACCATTTTGGGAATCCTCTTAAAATTTGCATTCTTGTGTTCTGAAGCTTGTTCAATTTGAGATGCTGCCCAAAACATATCAGTTCAGAAGTATAGAATTTATGAGAACCTCCCTGACCTTTTCCGTGGTTGTGAATCCTAACACAAATACTTTGTTTAACCTTTTCTGATTCTTTCTTTTGTGTTCTTTTTACAGCCAGATTATCTACATGCCCGACTGTTTCCTGTCAGGCTTCAGACATCTGATATGTTTGAAAGGAGTTTTATTACGAGCTTTATGCAGTTGGAAAGTTGGGGTTTAATCCTTATTGTTCATGTCCAGTTTACACTTGAGAGTTTTTTTTGTTTTCCCTTTGGCTGATTTCCACACTTTGAAGAGTATCTTTTTTACAGGTGTCCCCCCTGCTCTTATGTTTAATCATATGTGATTTTGAGTAGGAACACTGGGGATGTGAAAAGACTAGGGGGAAAAAAGGGTGGTTTTGAATTTTCAGTAGGTGACTTTTTTCTTTTCTGAACATCTAATGTAGTATCTGTAAGCTTCCTTGTGACCTCCAAGTTTTTGTTTGGGTTTTTTTTCTACCGTTTTAACTGGCTTCATGTAATTTCTTTTCGTAAAGTCTGATTTTATGGGTGTTTTTTAAATCTTTTCCCCTGGCCTATAGAGATACTGCATTTAAGGCTGTTATGGTGTCTCAAGCTGTTCTGTGCACTTGAGAAGTAGTCAAGTGTCACTTCTTTTATTTTGGCATTTCTACCTAGTTACTTGGAGTAATATTTTGTAATACCCTAAAATTTAGACTCTGCATGATGTCTTAATACTTTTAACAAATTAAACCTTCTGCTGTTATGTTTTCTATGTTGCACATTATCTTAACTGCTTTTACCGTTTAGAAGTCATTATTAAGGTTCTTGTTGAGTTATTGAGTGCTGAGAGTATGAAATGTGTTTCTGCATTTACTAGGAGCATTTCTCTGACTCATCCCCCTCGGTTCGCAGGCCTGCCAGGTGAGGGACCGCGTCGGACCCTGCCGCCCATCTCTCCCGACAGACAGACTTTCCCCCGGCGCCGAGCGCACTGCACTACGCCTCGCCGGTCCGCTCCCCGCCCCGGGCAGGCCCAGTTTTCCCTGGCCGATTCTCCCGCGTCCCCGGCCGGCCCCGGGTCCCCGTTTCTAGCAGCAGGTGGCAACAGAGGCCCGCGCTGCCGGCGGGGAGCTCAGCGCCCCGTTTCCGGGAGACGCCGGCCCGGCTGGCGGCAGAGCTGAGCCCGCCCCCTCGCCGCGCTGGCTGTGTCGGACAGGGTGCCTCACCTTGGTCGTGGCTTCGCCGGGCTTGCCAGCTTTGATGGAGGCGCTGCTTCTCGGCATAATTCTCACAGGGCGGGTATCCTCTCCTAAAACATAGTTAAGAGTGTAAGGAAGAGTAAGGGTGATTCAGAGATGGGAGAGCAATTTGCTTGCTGTATCCATCCATCATCCGTGGTAGGCAGTGTAAGAAACAGTGAAGGAGAAATTATGGCTAGATAGTATGAAATCTGCCGAACTTTTCGTCTGAGAACCTGCTGTTTCTCTATGCTGGAGCTATTGTGGTGGTGTGTCTGTACCTGTTGCTTTCTGAGGTAGCTAGGTTTTTCTTCGATTTTGATGCTCTTGTGCAGTCATCTTCCCTAGAGAAATGAAAGATCAAAATATCAAGGTTATTTCCATTGTTCTGCTGTTCCACAGGAAAACTCCCCAAGCAACACACGTTAGATTCCAATTCAGTGCAGCGTGTTTAGTGAAGCTGTGATTGTTTTAGCTACACAGACACAGTGCCATTGAACTGAAGCAACGTACTGTGCCTGTTGTAATCTTGAAGTCCTAAGTAGGCCAAACCTAGTTGTGATACTGCCATAAATACACATAAGTGATTCCAAATAATATTTTAATTTTTTTCTAAGAATGTATGTTATGGTTTACCATATACCCAGGCATTTGGTTTTGTTGCAATCCCAGCCCATATTTCCTTCAATTAATACCAGCTTTTGAGAAACACTTTGGAACATGAAAAAAGATGGAACTTAAACCATAAACACGCATCCCTCTGCCCTCAGTTATCACAGTGTTGTGATTTGAATTAGTAAAGCTGTGTCATCTGTCATCTACCTAGCCAAAAATCTTTTTCATTATTTTCATAATTCCACCACACTTAGAATGTGGACTAAATATCACAAGATCATTACATCATTTTCTTAGCATCTGTAGTTCTTTAATACTGTCACTTCAGAATGCTGCCTGAAAGCCTTAACATGCGTTAGTTCAATGAAATCTGTGGTGTTTGTTCAGACTTCAGACTGGACAGAGGTGTACAATAATAGGCAACATCTAAACTGCTCTCCACTGGGCCAAAAAAAAAAAAAAATTATTTGGAGAATGATTTGAAAGTATGTAATTTTATCTCAATGAGATACTACCATCTAAGAGCAGGGAAAGGGAAGTTTGCTTTTGACAGGAAGCACCTCAAATATTTTGCAATTCTTGCTTAAGAAAATTTGTATTTTGACTTAGGAATACTGCAATTGACTGTAGAGTAGTTACTGATAAATGGAGACTTGCTTTTTCTGATTTCTGAACCCCTGTAAGTTTCCATGTAGTTTTTTTTAACTAGCTCCACTATTGTGGATACCGATATTTTAATACACAGCTGACTAGTTTGAACCAGTGGTGAGGAAATCTTCTTTCTGAATGATTATGCATGTCTACCAGTACCTTCTGCTGCAAATCATAACAAGATACCAATGTTCCATGTAGTCTGTGTAAAATGATTTAGGCTTGTTGATGTTTGAGAAGACTATTGAAGAATTTCAGGGAGACCTTGAAAAGGGCAACCATGCAGCTCAATTCTAGACTTTCAGAAAGAGCATTCTAAGCATTTAGTCCGGGTGCTAAGTAAGGTAAGTCATGTAATGTTGCCTGCTAATTTCTGCCTCAAGCTATTGGTCTGTATAAATACCAACATTTTACTGCTATAAATGATCTTGACTACCAGCTGAAATTCTGACCCTTCAACCTTTTGCTTTCTTTAAAGTCATTGATAGTTTTGCTATTGTCTTTGGTGAGATTTTGTAGAAATACTTTAGGTGATGGAGAAGTCAATCTATACCATGAAATATTTTTCAAGAAGTTAATTTCCCTCACTTTTAACACTTAAAATATCTCTTCTGTAGTGAATTTGTTTGTAATTAACACACAGACATCCATCATTCCTTCCTATTTTGGTCTGCAAAATTAGTCATCTACATTCAGGTGTCTTCTCATGCAGGTAGCAATGTGTGAGAACTGTAATCAGGTTGCTTCTTAACTTTCTTCTCTACAAGCTAAATGTATGAAGTAGTTCAACGGAAAGACAAGTTCTTGAGGTTATTGTGCCATTTCCTTTGTTGGTCTCTGATATTCCATCAGCTGTAGCTCTAGTCCAAAGATTGTTTTGACTTTTAGGCAATCATTGATAGACAGGGAGTCTTGCATTAGTCATTGGTCATGATGACAAAGAATATCGTCAAGACAGTTCTTTAGATGAGTTTGAGTCTGCTCAGGGAAGAGCAGCTCTCCCATTAGCATTGCCACATGGACTTCACTGAGGATTAAAAACAATTTTAAATATCTTTCTTTTTAGTGTTGGCAAAGGGGAAATAAAACCCACAAGCAAACTATGTTTCATCTTTGCCAGTGAACAACTAGATGATTCTAAATAAAGCTCAATCTCTTCCTCTACCCCTCCATTTTGTTTGTCATTTACAGAGGGCTTCTAAACATGAAAGAAAAAAGCTTGCCTCTTTTCTTGTAGACTGGAGTTCTTAGAGATTGCCATGGTTTTCCTTTGAGCTACTCCTGTGAAAATAAAGTGAAATTAAACCACAAGCCAGCAAATTTTAATTCTGAAAAAAAAAAAAAAATCAGTGCATAATTAGAAGTCTCAATTATTTTGAAGACTGAAGACTTTTGTTTGTATTCTAAACAAGACTTGCTAACTTCTTCCAGCTGCACTCAGCAAGAGATGCTACCTTGTTCTGCAAGTTTGACTTGTATACATCCTTTGACTGTACAGCACCACTGGTACCACAATTAGTCTGTGGAACTGATGGACATGTCATTGAAATAAAGATTGAAAAGTGTTAGAGTTAATGTGGATTTAAAAACAGTCAAACACTAACACATGGGAAACGCAGATTTTATTTCAGTTGACTCATGAATAGAAAGCTGTAAATCACATCTGTCTGCAGATTGATACACAATGTCAGATTTACTGCATGTGTGCCTTACAGCTGATGTTTGTGCAGTTTGTTTCTATAACATGCACTAGAAATGCATACTTTCACATAAACATTCCAAAAACACATTCCTAGGATATCCTTTTCTTGCAGTCTCCCCACGAGAAGTGATGTAGTTAATAAGTATGACAATTTTCCTTTTGAGAACCTCAAAATGGCATGCCTATGGCATGCTATGTTGCCTTAGCCAGAAAGTGGAAAAAACTTAGTACAACCTGATGTTGAAGTTAAAAGTAATAGCATTGGGGTTTTTATAGCAGTGACTTTATTTTCTGTAACAGAATTTCTCCTATGACAAATATATCTGGATGATCTTGATTAATATTAAAATCTTTTTCTTGAAATACTTTTAAAAATACATTTAAGGGACAGGAAGTTTCTGTAGAGAATAGAAAACTTCTACTAAAAGCATAAGGCACAGTTTATTATTTTTTTAAAATATTTAAATGTGCCTTATTGTTTGCATTTCTATAGTATGCTAAGCCTTAAGTAGCTTTTTGGGAGTTATCCTCATAATCCTTTCCAGTTTATTGAAAATCTTGAATCCTGACAGCCAATATTGCACCTCAAATTCACTCCCCAAAGACCAGCCTCTGGCAGGTTCATTGAGACTGTTTGCTCCTATACACACTATAGTTTAAAATAAGCATAATCTGGTAAAATGCCAGTCTTTTCTCAACCTTCCCACACCCATGTTTTTTTCACCTGCCAAATTCAAACAAATCTTATCTAAACAATTAAGATAAGCATTGAAGTCCTCTCTATAGTCAAATCAGCAAACCTCTCAAAACCAGAACTGAAATACAATCTCTCTAAATTAAACAATCTACAATGGCAATCATGTTTGTATTTAAACATTTTATTCTGAAAGGATTACAGCATTGGTCTCCATTTTTTTTTTCCTGCCTAGACAAGAAGGCGACATACTGAGTCAAACAAAATATATTTGTTCTCTAAGAACTGAACTTGCACACTTTTTATAAACAAACTCTATAGGTGTATGAAGCTAGACTTCACATAATCAGTAACTGCTGTCCTTAACATAGTAGGCAATTGTTTGAAAGGTATGTAATGTAACTGTTTATATTAACTGTGTATATCTATATATTTATAAAATCTAGTTATATATTTTGTTGCATGTATATATATTTATATGAATACCAAAAAGCTCTATTGCTACAATTGTATCACTTTATGTATGTTAAGCATATAACAGTAGGGCATAGAAATGCTAAGGACAAATGTCTGAAAACTGAGTTGTGTTTATAAGAGAAGAATGAATAGAAAAAGTGATACTAAAATTCATCCTTTCTAATGAAGCCTCCTATTTCTGCTAAGTAAAACTTTGCAAATGTATATTCTTGCTTAATTGAGTCTTGCTGCTTACATTCAGGAGCACGTACTCACATTTCTGGGATGCAATAATTTTAAATCTTTTCAGAACAATCTGAAGCAACAGCTAAACTTAATCCATGGCTTCTACATGGAAATTTTGTATACTGTTCCAGTTTCTTACATGGGTTTTAAGATCAAGGTGAATTACTGACACAGTAAAACTGTGTGCAAGCAGTTTTAAGTGCCGTTTCTTGCCTCTGATACATGCTGTATGTACTTGTGTTGAAGATACAATCTCCATTGTGCATTGTGCCCTTGAAGGTTTCATCCTGAGAAGGTTAGAGTATTTGCTAATAGATAAACATATCACAAAGGTACGGAGGGCAAGCAGGAAGGTAATCATACTAAATGGTTTCCATTTATGCTAACTCTACCTAGTGCAGTTATCCTCTACCTACCCATTATCAACAAGATTTTTTTTCTTTTCCTGCAAACTATGCAAGTCTAATTACTCCTGTTTAAATTTTGTTACGCTTACTTGCTGAGAATCTTTATATATTACATAGTCGTGATTCTTGTGTGCTTTGCTGCAGCACACAGGAGCACTTGGTTTTCATCTGTATATTGCATATTTATGTAAACATAACATTTATTTCAGAGGCGCCCATTTGGTGTTTAACTTTCTGCATTAGAAGATACACCTTTCTAATATTTGAGATAAAGAAGAATTCCAAGAGAACAGCAGTCGTTTTCAAGTTGCTGGAAGTATCAGACAAAAACGTGACCTTGTACGATAGGCCCTATTAGATGAATGAGACCAATGAGCTCGCACGGGGGAGGGGAAAGCAGTGGATGGCAGGTTTTTGAGTTGCAGGTTTACTGTGTAACCAACAAAAGACTGCATCTTTGCAGTTTAGTTGATTTTCAAATTATGAAGTTAAATTTGGATTTACTTTTCAAGCAGCCTGATATTGCATCATACCATAATCTTCATAGCAGGAAAGGAAGACACTGCCCTTTGGTCTTCTGAGTCTCTCTTGGATCTTCTATTGATGAGAATGGTGAGGCAGGTGCTTATACTTTGACTTCAGAATTGAGTAGTTCAGCTGTCAGTCATTCCAAGGAACCTGATGACATTTTCTAAATTGAGACATCTTTTTTTTTTTTCCTGGCTTGCTTATATTTGCATGCGTGGTGTTCTTTCATTTTCTTCATTTTTTCATTTTCTTCCAAAGACATCTGTCACTAAAGACTTCCACTCAATATTCAGTGAACAAATACAGAGGTTTGTGTTCTTTTTTTCTAATTTGTTATCAGAAACATTCCATATGTTGATCTGCCTGTAGACTGACTGTATCAGAATTTTCCTTGCTTAAATTTTTGCCAGTATGTTTTTTAATGATGTTGACTTTTGATCATATGAAGTTTACTGCACGTACATTATTCTTGGAGCAGCTTTTCTTTTTTTAAAGTAGAAATAATTGTTTAAGGAAGATCATGCAATGTCACACATTTGACCAAGTCATCTACTCATGTACCTTTTTTTTTTCTTCAAAATATCCTTCTAAGATATTTTGAAAATTAGTACGTACCATCACATTTTTTAAAAGTACAAAAAAAAAGTACAGTTACTTAAAAACACGTTAGAATGTTAAATTACTTTTACTGCTGTGGTTCTGCCTCAAAATTATGTAGTATTTACTTACAGCTTACAGTTTCTGTGTTATATAGTTACAGGTTCTTAATGACAGCAAAGTTGTTGTTTTTTGTTGCAAGACTGGTTGATGTATTTTTGCTTTTTTTCACTCTTTAGCTCGGACTAACTACTGGTGTATAACAGGTTTAATTTTTAACATGGAGCAGAATTATCTGGGGATGGAAGTTAGGAGAAAGTACTGTGGAAGTTAGGACTTCTCACTAGTGGTTAATCTTGAATGTGAGTCACACAGTGGGCAGAAGAGCTGTGGGACCCCCAGATCTCTGCCCCACACAGAACTGTGCAATTAGGGTACTGTAATTATCTGCTGTAGAGGTTGGAGATCCTTCAGTGAAGAATCAGTCTGCCTTTGTAATTCACTGAAGTGACTGCCTGTTGAGCCCTTTGACAGAGGAGGTGTGAAGTCTTGCAAAGATTTGGTGCTCTTCTGGAGAAAAAGAGCAGATGTGAAGGTGAAGAGGCAAATAAGTGTAGCACTAGAAAAAGGAAAGTAATGCCCTCTTGGAGCAATTGACACTGCTTGGTGTTTTGAGTCATGGAGAAGTAAATTGTGGTGGAAATCAGCAGGAATATCTTGGGCGGGTAGTTTGTCTGTCTCCCTGAAGCATGGATCTGAGCATAGCAGAATTGGTTCAGAATTCTTTTTGCAAGTTTGAGGGGGCTTTGTGTCAGCTCCTGCTTCTTTCTGAGGAGAAAAACTGTAAGCTGTAATCAGTTGAGTAGGATTTAGAAATTGCCCCATCGGTTTTGGGGGACACAGCAGTGCATCTAGGGAGTCTCAAGAAGAGGATATGAACTTTTAGGTAGTGTCTATGACAGAAAAACTGAAGAAAAGGTCAGAGAAATGGCATGTGATTTGAAACCTGCCCTGAGAAAAGAGAAGACATAAGACCAAAATTCAGACTGAATACCAGTCTTCTGAGTGTCATCCATAAGCCAGATTGTGGTTTATGATGTAAAAGTTGGATCTGAAGAATCAGGTTGATAATTCTTTTACTTCTTCCTGAAATCATACTCAGTGGGAAATCTTGATTTTGGCATTTTTATTTAAAAAGGAAATTCCAGATTTTTGGGCATGCAAACAGTAGTGTGTTTCCAAGTACTGGGTAACTGTAAAAAGTTGTCTGTAATGTTTTATGGAAGTGGTACTATTGGATTTAGATTCACAGCCAAAGGCAACTGTAGGTTTCCTCTGTGTTGCCTATAAGTTTCGGTTTAGTGGTAGCTGGTAGCTCACATGCTCTTAGATATGTAAATAACAAACATTAATGGTCGCTCTTACAGTAAAAGAATACAGTACTTCCTTTTGTAGTCTTTCTGAGAATGGACTCTGCATCCTCCATCTTCCTGCTGGTGTTTTCTCATGCATTTCTTCAGGATTATATTTGTTGGTAAAACTTTGATCTCATTGGTGGCTTGGTTACATACTGTGTTTCCCTGAGGACACGTGGGTGGTGATTATTCTCTGTTTTTTTTTTTCTGCTTTTTTTTTTTTTAATTGTGTCTGTATTCTAAATTGGCTTCTGTGTATGTGGGAGAAGTCCATCTGTTCTGATTTTAAGTATGCTTCTGAATATAATTTACACTAACACAACTTTTTTTTTAGCAGCATTATTATCTTTCGGGGAGATGAATTATCTTCTAAGTTGCCTAGCCAGACTGACAAATTAATTTGTATTAGTAAGAATAGTCTTTTTGTCTCTGCATATATTTGTCATTCCAGTTTGAAACTAGTATCAAAGTTGGCTTTCTTGTGAGTTTGTGTCATTTATTTTTTGATTCAAGGTATGTTGTAGAAATACAGAATGAAATGAAAACTTCCATTCTGTTAAAATTTCTATGTTCTGCATTGCATAAAAAAAGATACCATTTCTATCCCAAAGTTACCAGTTTAAATTTCCATGTAACCTATGACAAAGTTAATGAGAATATCAAGAGAATTCAAGATTCCACAAGAAATTCCTGAAGGCCTTTATTTTGATTACAAATCTTCGCAATCTCTTTCACTTCCCCTGTCCTTTATAGTATCAAGCAACCCTTTGTGATTGCTCTTCAGCCCTTCTTTTTACTGGGTGGATTTTCTGTAAACATCTGTTGACCAGTGCTTGACCAAAATAAAAAAGCCATTGGCTTGTAGTTCCTTGCATTTTTATCTGTGCATATTTGTGTGTGTATCTAGGCACACTTGAGTCATATTTGTTTTAATTGTGTGTGTATGCATAAAATTATATATATTTATACACATAAACACACAAACACAGAATGAGTAATTTTACTGTACTGGGGGGTGAAATTGGTGCTGGCTTACTGTTTTTATTGGCAACACTGGCAATAGGGATGCAAGCAAATAGCAGAACTATAACATTTTGAAAAGAACTAGATGTATAAAACAACAGATATTTTTCACTGGTGTGTTATGAATGTATCAGGGTGCAGGCTATTAGAGATCATGTCATAGTATTTGAGACAAGCAGTCATTTTTTTCTCATTATTTGGCCACCTTGTACGGAATCCTTTGGTTAGATATTAGTATAGTCGTGCTGATTGTAAGAGAGGTGTGTTTATTAGTAAGCTTGGCTGCATAAGGAAACATCACTGGTTTTGTCAGTTCCAGTTGTCTAGATAATTGAAATAGGTAGGCAACAGTTGTTACTGACTTTGCTGACTATCATGTTCTGCATGACAATGCCATGGTACCACAGAGGAAGAGAAGTTCCTGTCCTGATTCCCTGGACGGAGGGGAGCACATGTCTTGAGATGAAATATATGGACATATTCTGTGGGGGTGAGAGGGTGGTTCGGATCATATATCCTAGGATATAATTTCTCCAAGTCCTTGTCTCCGACTGATTTGTTTTAAGCAGGTCCCTGAAGTATGTACACTCTTCTGCATACCTGTTTCATTGAAAGTACGCAGACCTGGCACCATTGTGTTTGCCAGGCGTTCCCTTATCTCCTGCAAGCATTCAAACAAAAGTGTTCTATTGCTTCTGAGTAATCCGTGGGTGATCTTAACATTGAGCAAAAGTCAGAGCAGGAACTTATGTCATATTTCTCAGTGCAGGAGTAGACAGTCTCTGGAAGGAAGGGGAGTTGGCGGGGGGAGTAGGGAGAAGACAGCCACAACTCAAAATAATTAGTTGAAGGATTGTGAGTGTGTTCATATATGAAAACATTGCATAAGCATAAGAATGAAGAAACGTAGGGATAATACAAACTGAGTTTCATAAGATAGCCTGGTTTTAATAAATCTGTTTTTTGTGTAGGCTTTGACGTGTTTTTTTCTTAAAGATCTCAAACCATTCTAGACCCACTTTCTATTTGCATGCTAATTTTAGTCTTCTGTTCTAAAGGGCAGATTTGGCATATTTTTAGCGTACAGATGGATCTGTTGAGTAACAGGGATTATCAAATACAACATATAGTACAGTACCTTGTTGAGAGGGCATCTTTAAGTCTCTGTTGCAACAATTATGTTCAGAGGAAGAAAAAAAAATTTTTAAAATATTCAAAATAATTAGTAGCAGATTTTTGCACATACCCCCCTCCTCCAAAACAAAACCTATGCTCCTTCCTGAAATGTTAACTATTATATTGCCATTATCTTTGAGATTCTCTTGCTTTCTGGTAAGGGAAAAATGGAAAGAAATAATTCCTAATGTTTTATTTCGAAAATGAAATACATTCCTAATTATTTTTGCTTCAGACTTATAATTTAGCTTCATGCCCATCTTACAGTGTAGCCTGCTTAGTTTAATCAAGATCAACACTTCTTTGTTTAGAATTTTCTTATACTGTAACTAAAACTGTGTCTCAGGCCTGGAAAGGGGAAACATGATGAGTCCCAGACTCAGGGTGGTATCTCTAAATGCTTTAGAGCAATCAGAAACAAATGACCTTGAATTATATTCTCTGTAGGCTCTAGGTGTATACACAGAATTTCTCTGTGACAGTTAGCGACATGGATTTATAGGACATAAAATTAGCCTAGTGCTGGGTTTCTCTTTCTGATCAATGTTGCAATTTCTGTCTTAATCTTGCCTAGGGGATTATCCTATTTATTGTGCAAGTGCACACAAACACACTTGGAGCCCATTAAAAAAAAAGTAGAAATAATGAAGGGCAAAATAGAAAAAGAACTGGCATAGTATGATAAAAAGATTTCATTACCCTTATGTACAGTTCAACGTGCTACATTTCTTTCAAGATTTTCTTACCCAAATCTGGATGAGTAAAGCTGGATTTATCTGGCTTTTAAAAGAAAGGTCAGTGTGCTTGCAATAAATATCTAAAGGGTAAACTAAAAAGTACTGTAAAGTAAAATAAAATATCTATAAAGTAGCTCTTTGTACTAGATGAGAACAGCTTTTCACTACCTTGAAAAAAACATTTCCTATGCCTCACGAAATGTTGCTAATAGAAGTGAGGAGCCAGGGTTGTGTTACTGAAAGTATGACACTCTTAATGTTTTATTTATTAATTTATTAATTTTTTTTTTTTTTAGTCCAGGTTAGGTAGATAGAAATCCCTTTGTTGTGGTGAACTGGCTTTTTAATGCTGGAAAAAAAAAAAAACAAAACACAGTGTGTGTGTGGCACCAGAATCGGTTGGGAACAGGAAAGGCATATTTTGTATCTGTACTAAACCTGTCGGCTTAGTGCATAGAAGACTTGACCCTTGTCAGGTGTCTTGAAGTTAAGTGGCTGACTTATGCATTAATCAGTTTAAGGCTTCTGCCAACCAGTGAGAGGAACAAGCTTTGGTGTGTGTGTGTGGCTGTGGTGCAGATTTACAAATTTTTATAATGCTTTCTGTCAGACCATGAAAGTCTGATGTAAAGCTTATCTCTGATCTGTGGCCATGGCCATGCTCATGGGATCATGTTTGTGTGTTTGGGGGAAGGGAGATGAATTCTTTAATGCTTGACACCTGGCTCTGCCCGGTTTCTAGCCCATAGTGTTAGGAACAGCCCTATTCAAGGCTTTAACCCTTAAGCTCTATGGCCAGTAGGTCATAAAAACTATTGCTGGGTATTGTGCTCAGTCTTTCTTTTACAGCTGGATTATCATCCTGACAACTAATTCTTTTTTCTTTTGTCATCTTTATAGCTGTTGTGAACTTGGACAACTCTGTGGTTGACCTAGAGACCCTTCAAGCCCTGTATGAGAATGTGAGTAAACAGAGGAAGTCCATATAATTTACCAATACTGTAGACCCATGTGAAGCTATCTTTGGTTTGCATCAGTAGCATTGAGCTTGAAGAATATATATTATTGAATATATAAGTAGTAATATAAGAATATATAAGCAATAAAAGCTTGCAGAATGTCTCTCATTTAGGAGTGACTTTACCCAAAGTAATGAAAATAGTGCAAAGCATTTTAATAGCATTAAGTGCCATCATGTGTATTTAAATAGTGCATAATTTTTATGTAAGTAGCATAATCAACTTTTAAACGACTAAACAGACTTTGGTTTTGCTCTTTTTTCCTTCTTGGGTAGAGCAGTCTTTGGTCAAAAGGTATCAAACCTTGCATTCTTGTTTTTTGGCATCACTTCACAACTTCACTAATATGACAATGTTGTTCAGTAAAAAAAAATATGCTTTGATAACAGTAATCATTCCATTTATGGATCTCTAGATTATTGCTGTTGTTACTATTATTTCAGGAATTCCTAAAAAATAATTTTAATTCTTTGAAAGGAAAAGGTTTGCTCTAAGTTAAAAGTAGTAGAAATTGCATGGGGCTTCATAGTTCTAATCATCAGAGAGTGCTTGACCACTAGGTATGCAAAATTAGTGATTCAGAGTATACTCAGGTATGTTCTAAAATGTTCTAAAAGTCAGTTGTGTAAAATTCAAGGGTGGATCTTGTAAGCGTGTTTCTGCCCTCAGCTGAGGCCAGTGAGCACTATTCGCATTGCCTGAACACATGGAGGTCTGGCTAGGCATCTTTAGGAAGAGAGAAGGGCAGTGTGTGCTATTGTAATGGATTTTTTTTATGGACTTTTTTTTATTTCCCTCACATTAGAATTTTGATATCTTGTGAATTACTTTTATACTTTTCAGATTTTTGGCTTTTAGGCTCTATCCTTTTATGGCCTAATTTAGAATGATTTGATTTATGAAATTTCTCATAAACGATCAACTTTGGAGCCTGAACAGATAAGCTCTTAGTCAACTCTATAGAAAAAGCAAAAAGCTTAACAAAGCAGAAACCAAAAATCTGAAGAGAACTAAGAAGCACTTCTACTTTTATGTCATCCCTGAAGAATTCAATCATTCAACACTGCTCAGGGTGATAATGGTTAAATGGAAAACCTATTTTAACTACTATCTTTATACTTTTAATGCTTCTTGTCCTTATGTCATAGCATTTCTGATTTGGTCTCTATTATTTTTATTTTGCAATATTTTTAATTTGCACCCTTCACAGCACAGATATATCCCATTCCATACATTCTTTAACATAAGAAATAGAAGTAATTGTATAGGTTGCATATGTATGATTGGGAGAGATGTGTGAAGTACAGAATAGATGCTGAACTTATATTAGTTTTTTGTGTACCTCCCTCTTTTATAGTGTTTAAGATTTTTTTAATGTTGGTTTAAAAAATAATTATTTCTAGTATACCTTAGAGCTCCAGTATAATCGATTGCCTACAAATTTGCAGTTCACAGAAATATCCAAATGCCATTTTACCATTACCTTCACTAATTACAGAAAATGTCTAGGAAATATTGTCCCAATTGAGGAAAGTTATGTTAGTCTCTGGCAAAAGTCAAAAAGTTGGAATAACTGTAATATATCTCTTTGAATAGCGCACAGACCAACCCAACTTGATCACTATATTTGCTTGGGTACAAGACAGAAGAAAACCCCACACAACAAACAAACAAACAAAACCCCCCAAAACCCCGAACCATCCCAGTGATTTCATGAGAGCTTCATAAGGGACCTAGATTTAATCCTGGATCTCTTTTTGATAAAGAGGATGTGTGTCTTGAAAAAGACATTTTTAAATTTTATTTTATTTTTTTATTTAACTTTGGTCAAAATGCATCAGACCTCGATAGCTTCATGAAGCATAACATTATTCAATAAAAAAAAATGTAAACAGTGGATAGTCCTGGAGAGCCTAGCATGCTCGACTCCTCCCTTATTCTTCAACCTCATCCTCTGTGGTGAAGGATAACTTTTCTTCATTTGGCTACTTTGTAGTCATTAACTTAATTTTTGTTCATAGGGTTTATTTATTGGATTGGGGTTTTTTTCTTGGTATTTAAATACTACTGTACCAGTTCTCAGCCTTTGTGTTTGATCTCTATGGAACATATGGGAGCATTTGTTTTACAGTCTTCCCTCAGAATGTAATCATTTTTTTTCTGATTGCATGTGTCTGGCACAGTGCTTTCCCTTCTTAAATGTGAATGAAATTTGGGCAATTTCCAAACCTAAACGCACCCTAATTTCAAAGCCACAGTCCTGAGGGCTCAATTCTTGTTTACTGACGAATTAAAGTCTTGTTAAACCACAAAGTTACTGTGTACATCTTACTGACTTTTTATAAACAAAGAAACCCACACCCCACAAAAGACCCAAGCGCTTAATAATTTATTTAGCAGTATTAAGTGGTATTGCATCAAGTGAGACGGACTTTGTCACTGCAGCACTGTGTGGTACAGTCACATAGTTCTTACAGGTGCTCCTGTAGGTTGCTTTACAAAAAGTTGTTTAAATATGAGTTGGTAATGAGTTATGCATTATTAATATCTAGGCAAGTGTAATAGTCTTAATAGGTAAAACTACATGTGGAAAAATTATTTTATGTGCTTTTCAAACTCGCTGATAGCAACTCTTTCTGATGGTAGCAATAATTAGAGAAGGAGAGGTACATAAAATTTGCTGGAGCTGTCAATTTACTCTATGTGGTTAGGCAATACTGGTTGTGATGAGAAATGCAGTTATTTGCAGGTTAGTGAATATTTACTTTGAAAACAGGTAGCTTCTTAGCACCCAAGTTTGCAGCTAAAATAGTGCCATTGGAAACAAAATGAGCCTGCTTTTCATTATGTCTTCACCATATTGAGAAAACAAGTACATAAAAATGGATTAAAAATTGTATCAAAGGATCATCTTTGATTTACCCTTTCAAAATCTCCCTATATCACAAAAAAGATGTATACTTCCTTAATTTGACTCCTGGTAAATTGTCCACCCCATCTCTATCTTTAAAAGACTTAGGTCAATGCTTTCAAAATACTCAAGGTGCCATTTTCAAGTCTAAAATCCAGACCTTCATTCTGCCACTACATTTTGAACCTTCTCCTTAATTATTTCTTGTGATACGATTTTTGGTGATTACAATGTGATATCCTAATGTTTTACTGCAAAGACTATAGATTGTACCTGACTTCTGATACATGACCCAGCTTTGAAGAAATGTAATGGTTGCTATTAGCCTGAGTAACTCTGTATATCCTCGTTTCAGTTACTTTTGAACAAATTTTTTTTGGTAAGTCACTTGATGATTTTTAAATATGTAAAATCAACTTTGAAAACCAAGTTGACCAAAAAAGCCCCGCATCACAATTAAAAAAAATAACACAATATACTCTGCAATAATCCCTGTGCAGAAGGCATGTCAGCCTTAATCTTTTTCTGTTATAATTTAAAATACACATAAACCAGAATTCTGGATACCAGAGCCAAAATCAGGGTCTTGAAGCTTTTATTTTGAGCATAAACTTAGACCTCTTGATTTTGATGAAGAATATAAACCCTACCTTTTGAGTTTCGCTCAGGTCTACCCATGTGTGGATCATGCTTAATCATCGTATCTTTGCCAGTTGTTTTTTCTTTGCATATACAAACAGAATAATAGTTTAAATAAGGAATAGGGAGTCTAACAAATCTTTTCCCATGGGATTTGATGGAGAAACATTGACGCTTGAACATGCATGTATATAGTAGGTTGCTATAATAAGCACTCTAATAATTCACTATGTAGAACACCAGAAGAGAGAAAACTTGCTATTTATTCTAAAGGATTTGCAAATAACCATTTAGCTTTATGCTCTATGCTAATTTTCTCCTCTTTCTTTCTCCGCTAAATTATTTCCCTTCAGTTTAATAGCAGAGAATATACTTTAGAGATTGCTCTGAAATAATAGAATTGTATTTAAAACTAGTGGAAAAATTATTTGTTTTTACGAAAACCCCTTTAAAATTACAAGTAAATTGAATATATGAGGTCTGTGAAGTCCAAATTGAAAAATAACAGATCTTCCTACAAAGATATGTTATTTGCCTTTGCTAGACCTCCATAAGTCTGACAAAATCACCACTGGAATAGCACTATCTCTTTTGACATCCTTCCAGTTTCTGAAATTCTTTAAATTTCATCCATTACCAAGAGAGTTTTACTGATTTGAAAAGAAATGGTAGTTTTCTTCTTTTAACTCTCCATTGGGTGAGAATGTTCTAGATGAAGTGAAGAAATCTACCATCACTTCTTCTCCCTAACACAAAAGCAAATCTTTCTCAGCAATACCACCTGCAATATTTAAGTGGAAACTTTTATAGTTAGTCTTCTCTTTCATACTCCTCACCCAACATCCAGATGATTTGTCTAAGATTAAAAATTGATAAAATTTTCTGATCTGGAAATATTTAATAGGTAAAATCGGACTACTTTAGAGAAGATGTCACCTGAAGAATATCCACAGAAATGCAGGCTAAATATTAGGGTGTGTAGTAGTCAAGATACATGGCCTTAACAGTAATTTCCAGACTTCTTGAAGTAGAGAAACTCTGAAGTGCTTTTGTTCCGGGTGGCTCTTCATTCTCTTCATCTTCCTATTTCACATCCGTAGTTTCTTCCTTTTCACATGTAAAGATGTTTGACAGCCTCAGAAGAACTGTCCAAACCTGACTTTTTGTTTTCAGTTTGCTCATGAAGCTGAGGCCTTGTGATTTGAGATAGCTCTATACCTCTTCTGCTAAGAAGAGATGCATTTCCACATGCAGGAAAGAATGCAGATGCAGCCTATATGTTTTGCTTTGATGTTATTTAAGTAGATAGAATTTAATTTTTCACTGTTGTCTTCAAGTTTTGTGGTGGAGTAAGGTTAAAAAAAAATGCGTGTAGTGTTTTCTTAAAGGAAGCATAGATGCATTTACTACTTTTTTCACTCTTGCACAGATTCATGTTATGAATCTATCTTGAAAACCACCATGGATGTTATAAGGTTCAAGAGGAAAAATTTCCATTCTACTTTTTTTCCTTTCCATGCCATCTCATTTTCCACTACTGCAACTGGAAAAAAAAATTTCTCTATAGCATGGAACACAGAAAGAAGTAAAGCTATTTCTTTTGACCACACAATGTACCACAGGGTTCTCCGAAAAACTAGGCAGTTTACATGTAATTGTTTTGGCTTATTAAGATAAAAATGGAAAATATTTTGCTCCAGAGAAGTATGCACTCATTCTCATGTATTATGGTATGTATGATAGTTGCATTATAAATCAAATATTTTGTTGTTCCGTAGTGTTTTCCAAATACCAAATAAAATTTAAATTGTAGAAAACAATACAAACCTATTTTCATTTAGTTTTAAAAAGTCATTATTTAAGTATATGTTTAAACATCAAACTGCATCCAAATGCAAATCAACATATTTGGAAAGAGAAATACAACTCAAGAAAAGAATTGTTTGATTCAAAGACTTTGTAAACAGCAAAAAAAAAAAAGAAAAAAGAGTAGAGATGAAAATTATTTTCTCAGTGCATGATTTAATAAGTAAATCTTTTGCAGATTATTAGTAGTCAATGTTATTATTTGGAAGATGTTTTGTTCTCCATCAGATGTATTTATACATAAAATCACTCTGTGGATCAAGTAGTTTTATCATAAGCAGATGCTAGAAGGAAAAGCAGAATCTATGAACATGATTTTTTTATGAGCTATTTTTCATGTTGTTTCTGACTAGGTTATTAATTAACACTTTTTAATTACTTTGCTTCCTTTATTCCAGAGAGCACAATCAGATGAATTAGAAAAGATAGAAAAGCACAGCAAGGCATCCAAGGAAAAAGAAAGCGCCAAGTCTTTGGATAAGCCGGAACAGTAAGAACATATTTATTAAAGAATAGTTTTGTTTGCTTCACAAAAATTTCCCTACTATAGTAATCTATCTAGAGATGTAATAAAAAAACACAACCCAAAACTTTACTGACTATGACCCATGTAATTTTCTGTAATCATTTCTACAGGTTCCTCTATGAACTCTCACTAATTCCCAACTTCTCAGAACGTGTATTTTGCATTCTATTCCAGTCAACATTTTCAGAAAGCATTTGCTCAATCCGTCGCAAACTTGAATTGCTACAGAAACTGTGTGAGGTAGGTTGAGCTCTGTGAAAAGCTAGAGCTAAATTTCTGATATTTAATCTTGTTAAGTTGTACTCAGATTTCAAAAGTTTTCACTTTGTTTACTTTAAGTAGTCAGTAAATCTGAAGGATAGCAGAATAGAATGTTTTATGATTGTACTTCAACATCAAAGTGAATTTTAAGATCAGCTTTTGGTACTGTGCTGTATCATATTTTTGTTATCAGTGTGTATTTGGAAAATAGTGCACCTTCTCCTTTTGTTAAGGCAAAATCTTCCTCTTCATGGCAAACATATCACTGCTTTCAACATTAATGCTAATTCAGCCCACCTTCCATTTGCTTAGATTTTGGAAATGTTCAATTCAGTAATATCTCCAATATCCCAAAGTAGTTAGAGATAGCAGTGATGTCTATAGCTAGAAGAGACTTCTGGAATTTTGTGATCCTGTGCAAAACAAATACATGACTTTAAAATGGAGGTTTCATCCGTGTTTTCCTAACTGAAAATTATTTGAAATTTTTTAATTATTCTCCTATTTAATAGATTTTTAAAAAAATCTGTTTGATTAAATTTTTTAATTGTTCCATGTGGAGGTTTTATGAACTTATTGCAAAATTCTTGCCCATAGCAGGAGAGTTGGAACAAGATGATCTCTAAGGTCCATTACAACCCAAACCATTCTATGATTCTACGAATTCTCTCCTAAATTAAATGTGTTATTTACCACATCAGCATCAGTTAAGGAGTTACTATCTTTTCTTACTAGGTCATCTCTGATAATATTGCATAGATTTCCTATTATCTTTGCATAAGTATCTGTTCTGAAGAAAATATTCTCCCTTCACAACAAATGACATACTAATATTATTCTACATGTTGTAACAGAAGGTTATTAATTCCCTATATTTGAGCCTTTATGTAAGTATGCTTTCTAACTACAGTATCAATAGATCTGTAAGTAATACTGTTAACAGTAGCTATTATCATAGGTTTGAACAGAGAATTGTTTCTTTCTGTCTTGCAGACATTGAAAAATGGGTCAGGAGTTATGCAGGTCCTGGGTTTAGTTCTTGCCTTTGGCAATTATATGAATGGTGGAAACAGGACACGAGGACAGGCTGATGGATTTGGACTAGATATCCTGCCAAAACTGAAAGATGTCAAGAGCAGTGTAAGTTGATTCTAGACTTACTGTGGAAATGAAAATGTTAAATTCTCAGAAAATTACTTTGCCTCTATTTTCAAGTAAATGGTGTGAAAATTATGAAGGCATGTTAAAGGGAATTCTTTTGCTACTCTACTGAAATGATCACACTTCTAAAGTTGGATGTATTAATGTAGAAATGTAAAAATGAACTGCCTATTTTCATTATCATTCAAACAATAATGTTAAATTAAGTCTTACTTCCTAATCTGATATGTATTTGACTTTTGGTACACTGCATAGTTCTAAATTTACACGTATTCAGAGGCAATGCTATGATCCTTACACTGATCAGATTTGTTACAGTAGTGGAAGCAGATGTAAAACAAAATTAAATGTGATTCCATGATGATTTAAAAGGTTTTTGAGGGGAGAGGGGGGAAGTCACTCCTGAAAATAACTGAGTAAGCACCCAAAGCATTTGGGACAACCCCAAACATGCTTTATATACATCATGGTTGCACGGTGTTCTTTTCATATTGGACCATGGAACTGCTCAAGAATAATCATGGCAAGTAATTGTTGGTTTAAGATATCTTTTGTATAGTTAGATGACTGAAGAAAATAAGTAGTCTTGTTTCTTGCACAGTGCAAAACTGCAGCTTCAGTGTTCCTGGCATTTTTTTGGCTTTGGTTATTCAGATTGGGGTTATTTACAGGGAAACAATTATCTTTGAGTCTCTGTAACTATGATGAAAAGACACATCTGAATGTGGACAGTGGTATAAGAAAGGTTATAACAATAATTCTTGAGATTGAAAATTGGACCCTATATCTAATGAGACATTGTCAAGATCTGTTATTTTGAAAGTGGGAGAAAAAGAAGTTTGTTTCCTTGCTTGGTCACTCGGTAAATACACATGCTTTAGCTTCTGGGTTAGGTAATGTGAGCAGCCTGTTGTTCACCCGGAGTTGAGAGACCGTGTCACCCATTTGCCTTTAAAGGGATGGAAGAACTTAATCTTACTTCTTTGCTAAGCCAGGACACTGATGATGTGAATGAAGCCTCAGTATGATGTGTTGAGTGCAGCTTACCATAGCTCAACCTTCTGACTGACTCTAGGTACATCTCCAATTTTAGAACTTGGGTAGAACATTTAGGCACACTAAATTTGTTTTGGTGACTCAGGTCTTTAAGTAATTTGCTTCCTTATTGTGGAAGTTAATTAACATTGCAATTGCAAGATACATCTTCAGTTCATTTGCAAATGATCAGTCAGTAAAGTTCTTACAAAGTACTTTTCTGAAACTGGCTGAAACATAATTCTGTTAAAAATCCTCTTCAAATCAAAGATTTTTCTGATGAATTTTTGTTAAAGACATTGCAGAGGAGGAACAATGAGAAAGTCCCCCTACAGGCCCCCAAAAAGCCACTCTCTCATTTAGAAGAAATAGCGGTTTTGTTTAGTTTAGCTTTGCTTTGGTTATAGTTATAGACTAATAAAAATACCTGAATGTTGCTAAAAAGGTTGCATACATAAATCTAGAAACAACTACAAAATCTAACAGTTCAGTTTACAATCAGGTAAACTGCAAAACTCAGGAATGACTTAAGTGTTAGAACTTACCTTTCTATTAATTTCTTCAGTGATTAAAATGATGTTTCAGTTTCAGGATTATATATGGTTTGTTACTGTGGTGGTTTGTGTTCTTTGTATTATTTTTTTTTTTTTTGCTATTGCTTTGTTTTTTTAGTGAAGGAACTGAAACCAAATTATTTTATGTACTTGATGCTGAAATATTTCATTTACTTGAATTACATTTCTCCCTTTTTTTTTTTTGTGTGTGAATTTCAGTAAAGTACCAATTTTCATTTTCTTCTATACAGGACAATAGCAGAAGTCTTCTATCTTACATTGTGTCATATTATTTGCGTAATTTTGATGAGGTGAGTGAGAATTAATTTTGCTCTTTAAAAACCAAAACTTTACTGAATTCGTTCTTCTGCTGGACAGCATGAAGAAATGTGCACAAATATTCTTTGTTCTTTCAGCTGTATATTTTAGTATGTAAAAAAACTAACAAGCACTTTTTAACTTCTCATTTGTGTTTTTACAGGATGCTGGAAAAGAACAATGCATCTTTCCTCTTCCAGACCCTTCAGATCTCTTCCAGGCTTCACAGATGAAGTTTGATGACTTTCAAAAAGATCTCCGAAAAATGAAGAAAGATTTGCGAGGTACTGAACCTAGATTAAGTGCTAACTATATGTTACTAACATATCCCTATTGTTATTGTTTGTATAATTTTGAGAAATTAGATAACATTATAAAAAATAGTTGTTTATTTTTGACTTCTCAATATTTAGTTTCTTTAATTTGCTTTTTCATGACTGTTTAAGCAATAATTCATTATTGATAGATAACCTGGAAGATATTAAAATAAGCAACATCAAACCAGTTCAGTTAAATCTTTTGTTTCAAAACCAATGCAACAACAATAATCATTTAAGGTTTTGTTAGGGTTGTGTTGTTTTGTTTTTTAAGCTGATTTCAACACATCTTTCGCCATAAAAAGAAAATGAGGTCCAAATAATATCTAGCAGATAGTATATCTGGCAGAATGTTAAGTTGAAATAACCTGACTTTACTATATGTAAAGGAAGAACTTATTTCTCATGCTTGTAGAATGATGTCTTTAAATGAATTCAGCAAGTTTAAATAAGATATAATTACTAAACTTTGATGAACACATATCACATAATAAATTTCTTAGTAACATTGGGAACTAAGCACCAAGTTGAAGTTAAGCAAGGATACATTTTTCAAAAATGGTGGGTAATATCCATGATTTTCAATATTTTTGGCAAAAGTCTCTGAACTACAGAGTAGTCTCTACAATTATGCTAGATCTATGAGAAGAGTCAAATCAAGCAGTGAAATGATCTCTGTTTCTGTTACCTTGCTGATTTGGAATTCCATGAATCTAGAGACGAAGAAAAGGTTTGGTAAACCGTTAGTCCCTGAATACACCAGAGTGGAAGGTTCTTTATTAAACACGGTGTGGTTATCAAATCATATCTGACCTTCCACTGCCCCTATAACGCTTTCTGTTTGGACGTTTTAAAATGTCTGTATTGAGAGGTAACAGTTGAAGTTGTATCATGGTTGTCACTTTGTGTGATACTGAGGAGCAAGCAGTAGCACCATCCATTAGGTGCCCTTTCTCCATCCACCCACCACTCCTCCCACCCTGGCACAGAGTTCAGCCATGAAAATTTATTTCTATACTTTTATATTTATATACTACTTGCAACTTTTAGATTATCCAAGGGCTGATCCTCCAAGCTTACATGTAGAGAATAAAGCTGCTTAGGTTTAACTGAAAAAGAAGGTGCTTGAATTCAGGAGCAAGTTTACAAACATTTATGGGGGCAGTTATTCTCTCTAAGCTCACCAAAAAAAGTTTTTATATAGACAAAAGATTAAATATTTTTAGATCAAGGTTGAAATTTTCACATAGGCATAAATCTGTTACATAATAAATCCACACTGTGCAGTGATCAAAGCAGGAGTTGTGTAAAAATGGAAATTACACGCTTTGCTCTGCCATCAGATTGCAGTTGAATTGTCTGTGCTTCCAGTCCAGCCCTTTAGGCTGGAGTCACTGTGTCAGTCTGTACTATAGTTGATTAAACTGAAGAATAACTACAGACACCATCTTCCTTACTGCCTTTGCTAAAAATGTTTGGGGGACAGCATTGCCCCCCTTCTACATCCTCCCTTGGATATGAAGCAACAGTTTCAATATGTCTTCAGTATTATTCACTGCTTTATCACAGCATTGAGTAATGCACAATTCTTTGCATTGGATCTCTTTTTCAAAGAAAATTGTTAGCAATAATTTATGTTAAAAAAATTGACTGCAAGAGCATTCTCTCAAAATTCTAAGTATTTCAGTAGCTTATTTGTTGAAATTATTTCAGTGAGGCAGAATAGCCAGTCTTTTTAAAAATAGAGTACAACTTTTAAAGGCATGGATAAAATTACTTCAAACTCATTTTACTCTTCATATAGTTTGCATTTTACTCTGCATCTATAGGATTTGCTAATGCACATCTGGATCCTTATGAGTTACTAAGTCTAGAAAGTGCCTTGTTAAATGACTGAGCAGCAGGAAGGCTATAAGATGATGATAAAATTCTGACAAAATCATATATGTGGTTCTCTCCTCTTGAAGTCAGTGAGGATAAATGAGCATTGAATATTCCTGGGAAATACTAAATCATCAATGATTATACAGCTATAGAAAGTGGTGTCCATGAATGAAGTCCAGATTTACACTGAGATGCAGACTGTAATCTTGTACATATTTCATCAGTAATTAGAAGGAAGATTTCATTTTTGAGGAGGTGCAGGGTGGTTGCTTTGTTCTTTATCCCTGAAAAAAAAAATAAATTACACATAATATTGATGCAGGTAGGTATCACCAGTTTATGAGTATTCTGTCGGTGTTAGTTTCAAATACTATGCACAGTGAGATCACAGTACAGTGGGGGAAGGCATTATCGGTTCACCCAGGATTTAAAGCTTCTAAAGATATTTTACTTCTGTCTTATGAAAATTTCCATAATCATTTTTCAAAGGTAAACGTCATCGCAGAAGGATCCTTTCGTTAAATTATAGGGATACTTAAAAAGCAACAGCAAAGCACCAAATAGAGGAAGGTGATTATAAAAACAAAATAAAAATAAGTTTTGTAACCATAACAGCAGCAGTTCATTCTAGCAGTGCCATATTTTTCCATTCAGTAGCATTCACAAAGATGTGCAGATAAAAATAATCTTTACGGTTCTGTAAAATAATTTTGTTTGCATGCTCTTTCACAGTTCTGAGCTTGGACTTATGTTTGTATTAAAGGAGTTGTTAGGCTGAGTGCTTAAGAAGCAGCAGCACTAATGATGGTCAAACTTGCAAGCTTTCTTCCCTAATAACTGTGGAAACTCTTGTTCATTTTTAAGGTTTTTGAACTGTGTGCCTCACAGTTTGTAAATATTAGAAATGAAAATATCTTCTATGATTTCAGACTAAAAGCATAAGTCCAAAAGACTTTCAAGATGCATGCTGTGTGCACTATGCAAGATTAACAAGTGAAATTTACAATATTTTTTAAATTAAAAAAAAAAAAACAACCCAAAAATTTAACCTCTCCCCTAAGATTATACTTCCCCTAAGCTACACTAACCATGTAATACCAAACTTGGAAATGGTTCAGTTTAAGTTTTTTGGTTTTTTGTTGTTTTTTTTTTAATAATATGTAGACACCAAGGATAAAGTTCATATATTAGATTTTTATTTTTGCTTAAGATAGAAGACCAAAGATAAGGTAGATCCTTTTACTAACAAACCAAGTGAGTTTGGCTCCATCTGTTGCTTCCAGATTTCACAGCTCTCCAGGATTCTCAATTTAGCCTTTTTGGCTTCAGTGACATATAGTTTGTTAAGCAACTTGATCTGCTTTTGATCTCTCCTGGCTGTCAGCAACGTTCCTTGATGCAGTCATGCCAAGCAGTGACTTCTGTTCCTATGTCATTCCACAGAAGAAACTTTAGCACTTGCCACATGACTTAAATCAACTCACCATGTAAAGAAAATTGGGCATCCAGGGTCACAAGAGCAGTGCGTGACTCTTGCTGGTTAGGACCTGTGTATATCTACTATTATCAGTACGTTTTTCTAGGCACTTCAGAAAGCAAGAGGTGGGGCAGAAAGTTGTAGAAAACATGTATTGAATAAATTAATGCTTTAATCCTCTCTACTCTGATGGTCACTCTGGAGGTGCAGTTCTGGTTTAGGAAAACGTTGGATTTGCGGCCCATGAAATTCTTCAGGACTTGTATTTAGTTTAGGAAAGAACTGAGACAGTAAAATGGCAGTGAGAGTTACAGTATTTATGAAGCACTTACAGCAAGTTAAAACTGTTTAGAAGTTGTTCTCTGGGTACAGATTAACATTTTAGCTTTACAATAGTAAGTTTATTCTTGCAAATCAAAAACTAATTCATCAGTTGTCATGTATTGCAAAACTTTCACTAAAGCTCAACTAAAACGGAATTAGAAACGTCAGGCAGAAAATAAATCTGACTTGTAGAATTTTTAAGAGATGAATAATACCATATAAAGCAGACTCCTATAAAAAAAAGTTGAAGTCAGTACTTGTTTATAAGTCATAATATTGTCATGTTTAATATCTTTGGTTGAAAATTGATTAGTAGAGATAATTATGGTAATTGAATATAATTTTTGTAGTGATGCTTTCTTTTGCTACTCTGAGTGTTTCCAACTCATTGATAAGTCTCCATCGATAAGAAGCCAGACTGTGGCCCAGTGCATCTCTCTGATACAGATTACACGTGACTGAGGATGTTTATAAAACATTAAGCATTTGCAGAACACTTTGTATTATCAAAAGTATGTTCCAAGAAAAGGCTCAGAGTAACTTGGAAAAAATACATTCCCTGTTTTTTCTCTGCTTCTTACAGTCACCTAAAATTACCTATTCAGCTTAGATCTGCTAGTTATAGAGCTGGTGTGTGCTTTCAGGTTTAGTATCTGCTGTGTAAATCAAAGCATTGGAAGTACCGTGTAGTGCCATAGAAAGCCTTTTAAAAGTTGAATTTCAGTGATGTCAATGTGGGACTGGGAGAGGGGGTAGTAGTAGGCATGTTATGCTTCTACCCCTTACAATTTCTTTCTCAACTAGTTATAGCATTTTAGCTTCTGAAAAATCATTCCTCTTGCTTCCGCAAGGGTTACCCCTGATACCTAGAAAGAGCCTCCATCCCTGAGTATGCAGTTAAGCTGCAGTTGGAAGTGGAATTTTCCTCTTCATCGCCAGTGCTGTGTCTGGGGTGCATGGATAAGATTGAAAAATAATATTGCATTCACTGTTAGATCCTTCATAGGTAATAGTAGCTTTTGCAAACTAAAATAAAAACATGCACCTCTTTCTGTATTTCATGTCATCGCCCCTCTCTCTCGCACACGTGTCCTCATATCTTTTCATATTCACAAGATGCCCTGTTTCCACTATAGTTCTGATTTTGGGGCTAAGACTTTTATAACATTTTGATGTCACTTTGGAATCAGGAACAGGAACGGCAATAATTTCAACTTCAATTAACAAAGCAGCCTGAGCCAGTTAGGGTCCCACTACAGATGACAAAAAAGGAAGGGCCCGCTCTCCTAAAATTGATTGTCCTCTCTTAAAATTGGTCTTGAGTATAGTCTTGTGATCTGTCTTTCAGATAACTATAACTGCAGTTTATGAAGTTCATAAAACAGATGAAATCCATCTTAAGATGTTAAAAAAACCCCAACCCATAAACATTAAAAAATGTGCTTCTACTCTGTTATTCCAACTTGTTTCAAGAGAAGAAGACAGGAAGACAGAGGAGAGACAACTGAAGTGGAGAAAAAAAATTGTATTTTTAAAGAGCTTCAAATAACTTGCCTCATCAAAACCTTTCTCTTTTAAGATGCACTGAATGTCCATGTTTCTCTTATTCTCTGTCAATAGTTTTGATATAAATGGGAGTAATTTTTTTTAATTAAAAATAGATCTTTGATGATCCCCAGATACATATTGTAACAAAAATATGCCTTTGGTCTTTTATAATAAAATTCCAGATCTCTCAAGGTATTTACTAAGAAAAAAATCCAGCCTCATTAGCTGATTTGATCAATCTTATAGTTATATGTACAGTATACCTTTACAGAAACAGTTATTGTTTTAACCAAATTAAACCTTTACTTTTGCCTACTCATTAGCAGCTGTGCATCCACAAGTTCTGGCTGTTTATTCAGCTGTCACTGAAAGGGTTAATTGCTGCAGCTATGCAGCATGCAGACTCCTAAACCTAAACCAGATGTAAACTAAAGCCAGGCTTTCAGTCAATCTGTGAGTCATATTTTACTATCCTTAAAACTCCAAACAAGGAGCTGTCTATGGAAGCCCTTGAAGATTCAGCAGTTCATAGTGTAAGTCTTTACAATTCCAAAAAAATAAATAAAAGAAAATTAAGAGCTCTTTCTGTACTTGTGGCTGAGTTCATCAGAGTTTGTCTTTTGATGAGGCCACTATTGTTTCCTTTTGGTAAAGTCTAAGCTTTCTTTTAAAGTCACAGGTTGCAGCTGTGAGGAATCCAGGATCTGAGGAAGTTGTGAAAGTAGTGCTTATGCTTTAATATACTTTTCAGGCAGGCGGGACACAGGCACATCTCCTGTGTGAATCTGAGCGCTCAGAACCTCTGAAAATTAAGGACATCATTCCTTAATGACCTAAAAATCTCAGTGTAACTTGTACTCTCATGTGTCTTAACCAGTCTTGAAAAATCCACTTCAATTAAATAGGACTTCTGTAGATAAGTATGTGGTTTCAGAAGTGGTTAACCAGAACAGCCTAGTGGAACCGTTAATTACTTAGCCAAGATAATTTTATTCTGCTTTTCTTAGTGTTTGTTGGGGGTGTTTTTTGTGAGTTTTTTGTTTTGTTGGGATTTTTTAAGCATTTTTAGGGTGTTGAAAGAAAAGTCATGCTTCCCATTATTATTCTGACCAAAGACAATACAGGAAGCCTGAAGAGCAGCTGAACATCTGCTCATACTTTTTGTTAAAAAACAGTTATTTTATTAGTTAAAGAATTGTGCTTCCATACTGATGGAAGCACATACCCTTTGCCACACTGTTCCTTTGATACTTGGAATGTTCACATAGCTGTTTCATGGAGAGAAATACATTTAAGTATGAAGCCAAGAGAAGAAAAATTAATTAATATGAAAGGCTGTTGGTACTCTCACATGTTTGTTTTTTTGCATATTTCACATCCACATTTCTTAGACAAACACACTTCTGACACAAACATTTATTCAGTATCTTATTCCTTCACTTGGGTAGAAATACTGGTAACTGTCTAGTGTTTTGTGTTCCTTTCATGTGATCAACACTTGAATTTCTTCAGTTACAGTGAGGAATAACAATACTTGATCCAAATGGTGTGGTTTTATACTGCAGTAACAAATTACAGAATGTGATAATTGAGTGCTCTATCTAAAAGGTTGTACAGTGAAACTTTGATTCTTGTGTTCATGTTCTGGAGAAATGGGAGAGATGCAGGCCTGCTATTTCTTTGATGAAGAAAGCATCCAGTGTAGTAGTTTGTTTTAAGCATCATAATATGGATATTATCATGGTAATAATGACAGTATTTGTCCTGTTTTTAAAAATGAGATGCTATGTATCTTACTTTTTATAAAGCAGAAGAAAATGATATTTTGTTTTCTGTGCTTTTTTTGATTTTTAAGTGACTTGGATCTTGTTTGCAATTCAGGAGTAGGATCAGAAATGGAACTGAACTGTTACTCTTTGGAACATCACTGATTTTAGTCTTTTAATAGTGTGTGTGACTGGGGGGGAACAAACAAAAAAACAAAACTCCACCAAAAACTGAAGAAACAAAGCTATCATTAACTGCACTTTGTTCCCCCACCCTACATGCATACACAAACAAATCAACCATGGAAGGCCTTCCCATGTCTGAATGGTTAAAGAACAGGCATTTCATTCTGACAATATTACATGTTTTTCTTTTCCACAATAAGTTTATTATAGGGGATAGTTTATCCCTGCATTTCTTTAAGGACTTTGAAAAGGGACTGCTTCAGGCTATTGATGTGGGCATAGGCTAAGATTTTTAATGGGTATCTAACTTCATAAGATCTATATTCTCAAATCAGCTGAGAGATCAGGAGTTCATCATGAGCTGCAGATGTCAATTCAAGACAGTATAATATTGTAGTTCTGTGAAAAATATGCTTTTTCTTTGCTGGGGTTATCACACCTTGATATTTTTTTTCACAAACTTTGAACATAGAAAAAAAAAACATGAGAACCAGAAAGGATGTTGACCAATAGTAAAGATCTGCTTATCAAAGGAACAGATTCTGTTCCTTTCTGAAGGAACAAGTTTCTTCAGCCCTAGAAACACTTAACACACAGCATTAATTCCATTTTCACGATTGACCTGACATATGACAATGTTTTATGGGGTTGTCTACTGGTTTTTTTCAGTGTTGTTTTGAGAGTTTTCTAGTATCTTTTTAATAATGCATCGTAAGCATAGCTAATTGTTTAGCTAAATATATTCCTGTCTTTTGTTACCATAAATATCTGCAAGTACTTTATTTTTATTTATTCTAAGCTTAATTTTTCTTTTCTTAAAAAAAAAATAATTCTTATTATCACTCTGGCCTTACTCCAGCTTTCTGGAGATACCAATTATTTGAATCCTTGTACTTTTCTGTATATGAGCATCTTAAATATTAGTACCTACAACTGTCTTTGGTAAATTCATAACTGTGAGAAGAGATGATTAACCAGTGTCTATGAGATATAAAGCCACATTCTCCAAAGATTTGCCCCAGATATATCAGATCAGGTGAGTGGTATAGTAAAGGCGAATCAATTTACACAGCTTACAGAATACAAAAAGCGATGTGACTATCATCATATCTATGGGACTTCTAGGTGCTCTGGCTTGGGTGACTAGGTATAAATCTGCAGTGGGTGTGCTGGCCAGCATTTGCCAAAATTAATGAACCTTTGGATTTTTAATTAAATTATCTTTAATTGCCCTACCGTGCTCTTTTGGGTTTTTTATTTAGTTTCTTGCTGTAAACTAGAGACTAAAAGATTGTGAATTCACGCTTGCTGAAGAACAAGATGACAACTGGTTTTGGTTTTTGATTTTTTTTAATTATTTGCACCCCACCCCTTAGACCATTTCAAACGTTATAGAATCACATTTTTAGAATAAACAATGGTGATACATGTAATGTTACTACCTGTTTCTGATTTTCAAAAGCAGGCTACAATTCTCATCATAGTAATAATCCTGTTTTGCTGAAGGAACCTTGGAGAATAAACACTTTTACTGGAAATTTCAAGGCACAACAAGGAGGATTCATTTTTGCTGAATGATGAGAACTTATTGCAGCCTAAAGAGACTTCCCCTATAACAGAAATCAGAACTTAACGTTATTCTGAAGTAGTAATAACAAATCTCCTGTTACCCCAAACTAAATTAGTTGGTGGAAGCACAATAGTACCACTTTACCGATGAATAATCTGAAGCAGGGCTGCTTCAGGCTCCAGTTTCTCCGCCGTGGTCTCTAGTGCAGTAAGAATCAAGCTGTCTTTCTCCAAGGTCTCTCCCAGAGTTCAAACCATGATATATATGCTTTTATATTCTTTCACTCTAATCATTTTGCACTATTACTTCACTGTACTTTATACAAGGTACTTCACTGTAACTGTGGTTTTAGCAGGTATCAAGCCCTCATCTGGTATTACTCAATAAACTGTGGTACTTCCTACTCCTTGGTGCAGGTCTTGCATCTGAACTTTGTTTGATTCAAGCACTGTCACCTGGGCCCAGGTATTTTAACATGGCCTGTGATTTAACTTTGTAATTTTGTTCCCAAACATTTCAGTCCCTTAAATTTGTTGTCCTCAAAATAATTGAACGCTTTTGTTTAAATAAATAGAAACGAAGATTAACACACTGGCTACAAGTTATCAGTATATTTTTGTCAAAAACTTTTAACAAGGAGCTTAACTGTTCCTGAATGCATTATCATAGTGTTTGTACTTTAAGCAGTATGTTTGAAGCACATATTCCTGCAATTTCACTGGCTGTGCATTAGAGTCTTTTATTACAGTATGCAGATCCACTCTATGATGCATCATCCTAAACTAATCTGTTACTTCAATTTCAGCATGTGAGACAGAAGCAGCAAAAGTTTATCAGCTATCACTAGAAGAGCACCTCCAGCCTTTCAAAGACAGCATGGAGCAATTCATTAGTCAAGGTAAATAATGAAACGTCACTTAACCTTTTCATGACATTTCAAAGGAAAGTTATGGGAACAATGTTTATACATTGTGGGAAAGGCACTGTTTATTTTGGCGTCATAGAAAGATGTGGATTAGTTTAATCAGATGCCACACAGTTCTAAAAGATTTGCAAAATGATTCTGTTGTACTGTAGGTGACTCACTCTCTTTGCATGACAGCAAAGACAAATGCTATTGGCTTGAGTGCGTGATGATCTGATAAGTTCAACATTCCAGTAGAAAACAATTTTACAACCTTTGTTCCTTGAAAAATTATTGAAGCTGGATCTGTTTCATTAACTTCTTTCCAAAGAGATAATTATTTTATATGCGCCAAAAACATGGAGCAAGCATAGCAAAAGTAGCTAAAGGCTTTCCACATATAAGGCAAATCCATATGAAATACTTGGATAAGATTAGTGGAAAATGCTGGAAGATAAAATACATTAGAAATATCCATGATGAACTGGCATCCTGAGTGCTAGAAAGAAAACACTTTCAAAATTAGTAGACTGTGCTTTCAGTGCTTTACTAGACCCCACTTTTGCAGGAATAGAGGAGGTATGGGTGACTTGAGTTTTTTGGTGAGCGATATTTCAGAGCATCTATTGAACTACTACTCTGAATGAGAATTCTCCGTGTTGACCAGATCACATTTTGGTACCAGATAGAATTCGGTGCATCAGTGTGACAATGGCCTGATGAGTTGTAATTGTATTTTTAACTTTCTTGACTGCCTTGCAGCTCCTTCTGCTTTTATATTACATTTTATAACAGCAGACAGACCTGTTATCTACTGAACAGGTAACTTATGTGAAAAGTCATTTTCTAGTTCTGATTCAATGGAGCTGTTAGTAATTTGCTAGCCTAAAGCTGTACTAATGAGCTATTATGTATCAAAATCATTAGTAACTGAATGCGTGCTATGTTTGAGAGGCCGTTCGGATATATGTTTGTCATCTTGGTTAAAACACCCAAGATGACCATCTGTCTGAACATTTTAAGGGTGTGGAGTACATATATTGTAATGTATAAATATCTATGCTATAGGACTGTCAGTTACAGTGAATAAATTCAGAAAACCCACTGTTTTGAACCATGAAATCTGAATTTATGTCTTCCAAGACAAATGTAAATTAGCCAAACCTGGCAGACAGGATGTTGTCTTCAGCACTAGTAGGTATGAGCTGCTTTAAAACTGGCTTGTGATTATGTATGTGAAGTATAAATGTTACGTTAGTGGCATGATTAAACATACAGCAAGCATTTTACATTGGGTTTGTATTGTTATTTGTATGTATAGATAGGAGACAATCGAATCACAGGTTGGTCTGAAAGAAATCACTAATGGTATACTGTAAATCATGCCATATGTTTTTGTATTAACTTTAATAACTGAGTAAGGAATCAAAGATGAGGATTATATTTCATTAGATGTATATCTGTTACATTTCTTTGACTTCTTTTAGAAACCATATTTTCAGAAGTGTGACTCTATACTTTAGCTTTTTTTCTGACTAGGACTTCCAGATCATTATTACATATGATTTTGCAAAGATATCTGATTTTCTTTCTTGATTATGTGTCTATATTTTAGGAAAGTGAAAAATTCATCTCATCCATTACGAGCTTTGCTGTACTCCTGTGCCAACTGGATATTGTTGGGTGGTTAACAAAAAGTAAAAAAACATAATGTCAGTAAAAATATCACTGTCACATTATAATGAAAATAATTGGATGTGAGTATTGTGAACACAGTGGACTGTGACTAAGCAATTTCTACATTTATTTAAAACTGTAAGGCATATTTTGCAGAATCCTGTCCTAATGTAAGAAAGACAAAGTTTAACATATAGGAAAAAAGAATGCCTGGTTAAGTTCCAAAAATAAAGTAATTTTAAATACCTTTCATTATGAAATCCTTTGTTTTTACTTCATGGGATTGAATTCAGACTTGAAAGAGGCCATGTTTAAAGCAGGATTTCTCTTTCCTGTTCAGTGTTTGACAGGCTTTTGATCTAGATATTTTTTCTAAGGGCTTTTGTTGTTTATGTAGACATAATCGATGAGTCTTTTCAGCTAGACTGCACACATGATCATTTAGAAAAACAGAGGGACAATTCTTGGCACCTTTTGGGGATTTGTGTTTATATAACATATGCTCTGGGCAAAGAAAAATCAAGCTTTAAGTTTTTATCTTTTCAAGTTCCAGTTTCTCTAAAGTCAGAAAAAATTTTAACTTATAATTCAGATGAAAAGCATTTTTCAAAGGGGTGAATAATTTGGCATGTTTATATGATGCCTTTTCAGAGTAGATAACTTGTGTGCATAACGGGACCCAAAAGTTCAAATAGCTAGTTATTTACAGCATATTCACTTATACTTGCTAGCAGCTAAAATGGAAAATGGTTTTCCCATAGGCAAGAAAACTTGGACATCAAATTAAATATCTTTGGCAAGGAGCTAGAAAGCGAGTGCCTTATAAGAATAGTTACTGTCTGGCACAGTTATATAACTTTGAATTAAATTACTGTAACTAGTCTGGCTGATTGTTACTATCGATCTGTTAATAAACCACCTTTTTCCAATGTTAACACTTTTATTAGATTCACCAGAGAAGATTAAAAAAAAAAAAAAAAACAGAAAAAAAGAGGTTGTATGTTAATAGTTTACTTGTAAAGTTTATTTAATCTGAAAGATTAAGACGGGGGAAGAGGCAAGAATGGGCTCAAAGTAATAATCTTTCAGAGGACAAGACTACTGGTATATATGATTGAGGCTATTCAGTGTTTGTCTTGCCAGCCTACTCGGTAGAATAAATAATCAGCATATTCATTAAAATATACAAATTAGTGAATGGATGCCAGTCATTTTTCTGATGGAATTCAGGGTCATTCTTCTCCTTAACAGAAGATCAAATGACCTGTACTATCCTCTCTGCACTGGTTTAGTGAATGTTTGCAAGCATACTTTGTCCTATACATTTGATTTCTGTCAGTCTGTGTGCCTTCAAACTTCCAAGGCAATCCTTTTTGTTCTCCTATGTTTTCTGTCCTCATGTTGAAAATAATCAATCATAAAGGATATAATTTGGTGGGTTTTGTTTTCATGACTGTTTTGTGTTTTTTTTCCTGAAAATCTGCATAGCCACAGGGTTTAGAAAGCAAAAAGAAAAAAAAAAAGACATACTTCAAAAAAGGAGATCGGAGAGAAAAATTGTCAGAAAATACAAGACTTGAACTACTGTTTAATTTGTTACAGATTTCTGATGATTTCGTTAAGGCTTTCCAATATTTGAGTAATATAAAATATTAGGATGAAATTTAGTAAAACAATTGCCCTTTCCAGGACCAAAAGTTATTCAGACCAAACTGTAGGTATATAAAAAGTAGCATTTGCTTCTCCCCAATGTAGGGTATATATTCACTGAAATTTTCTATTCTTGAATTACTCCCCACAAGTTATTACAATTCTTAAGAAGAGAGAAAAAGGAAACACTATTTGGGAACTGTGTCTCCTTTGTTCTGTATGTAGTTGTGGATAGATAAGGATGCAAAAATATTGGAGGTCACATCCACTAGTTTAGAAAGGTTTAGAAATCACTTATTTTCTGGGGCAAAATGTGACTGCCACACAGGACGGTAGGAAAATACTGACGGTGCTAATCATTATGCAATTTGTAGAGGAATTTCATTAGCATTTAGTAATCCTTTAACCTTGTCCCCACTTGATAGGATAGCCAGCTCATGTTGAAAGAATTGTGCGTGAACCACAAATGAGTCCCAGTCCCCAGGTTTTAACTGTGGTTAACTTTGCTGTGAAAAGCAGACTTTGGGTGTTTGCTGTTGAGACCCCAGCTAGGCTGTGCTCTCTTGTCAGCCTGATAAGGCTGGAAAGTTATGAAAGGAGGCAGCAACCATCTTTCCCTTGGAAAAGTCTGGTTTGGGAACTGTGAAGAGGCAAAAGTGTTGGAATCACAGCTTGTCTGTTGAAATTCTATAAATTGTGCAGTCTTCAAATCTGAGCAAATCATCCAATGTCATGTTCATAAGCCAAACCAATATAACTGTTTTTAGACTTTAGTGCTTAAATTTCCTACATCATAATGCTTTTTCTAGAATACATTGTTTGTAGAAGCTGACCCAAAATTTTCTTATGTTTAGCTAGTTCATCTAGAAACATTGGGAACAATTCCTGTATGATTGAAAGCTTGGGAGTACAAGGTAACCATTCAACCTTTGGTTCCTTTCAGTCTTATATTGCAAAATTCTGCAGTTCTGCTCTTGTTAGTGAATGACATCCTCAGGTTTCACTTTGCTGGACCCAAGAATACAGTCTCATCTCCAGACTCAAATTCTAGCCACGTCCTCATGATCTTGCAAAATAAAGATGCTAAAATTGTCCTCTTGGGTGAACTGCCTGTAACCAACCATCTCCCCCTTCTGCCTGGAAGAGCGTTCAGGAATCCAGTTTCCAAAACATTAGTAAATGAATGTATAAATTACACAGTGTGTTGTATTTATCACTGTAGCTGCAACCACATAGTTGGCCGTGACAGCTTCTTTTAGGTCAAGCATCAAAAGGCTGTGCATCATCAAATGATGAATTGTGAATGAGACTAAAGCATCAGAGTGAATCTTGGATGACTGGGTTCAGTTTCTGACTCCAGAAGTACTGTAGATATTGCGAAATGAATGCTGCTAGGGTAATCTTAATTCTGACATTTTCTAACCCAGAATGATTGATTTTGCAGATTGCATTTTTTAAAAATGTTGCTTTTATAATTTGATTAATATATGGGAGAACATAGTATTACCTCACAATTTTTCTAAAAATAACTTGAGAAAATATTACTAAAACTCCATTAGGAATATATATGAATAAATGTTTTTGTTTTTCTTCTTTTAAGAAAATACACAGAACTTTAAGGGGTTGGATGTTGATAGGTTTATGTGGAGATATTGACTTTAAAAATTATTATCAAAATAAGCTTATTACTATGATTTAATTTATTTTTTTCATTTTTAGAATAAAATGTTGGAGGGATATTAAAATCAACCAACATAATGTCACTAGGACAAAAGATGCAGGAATTCACACTTAAACAAATTAATTCCATGAATGTTTACATTTTTATGCCAGTATCCTTTTTGTTGGATTATTGAAAGAGCTTATAAAACTTGTTCTTTGAGTGCTGAATGTATTTTTTTAATCTCACGCTGACATCTTAATGCTAATAAATAGTTTAACATGATTATTGTATAAACTTGTCCCTACCTCAGATGTCAGCACCTCCGTTGGTGTGCATTATTACATAATAATCCTGATTCAGATTGTGCTGTATTTGCAGCACTAAACAGGTTTCACTGAATTAGTCTCACTTTGCCTTGGAGCTAAGGCCAAACTTTTCGTCTGGGGCTGGCAGCTGTTGTGCCTCTGGCAGAGGACCACATTTAATCATTTTTGTAGGCATCAGTGCAATGACTGCCGACAGAACAGGTGTGATAGTGTAAAAAGCGTTTTTAAGGCATCACCAAGAAACAAATCAATGCGTGAGTGTCACATTAGCATGATACAAATCATCCACTCCAAAATATTTCACTATGGCCTGTAACGTTCTTCAGCACTGCACAGTCCAGGCTCACAGCTGAGCAGCCTTCCTTTTAAATCAGTCCTGAAATATCTTTCAGTATCTTTACTGTATCTGATACTGTATATGTAGTCCTAGGGATGATAGCTAACTGCATATCATTTTAGTGCCTAGTCCTGATCTGAGACCTTTTGGCAGTACAGGATTTTTAGCAAGGAGGAGCTCAAAGCTGCACATGAAACGCAGTGTAATTTACTTCTGTGAATGTTGCATGTGACTGCATTCTAGTGAGCAGCCGCTGAACGCACATAACTAAGTTTGATGGAGTGATTTTTATTTATTTTTGAGTGCTGGAACTCTGGGTCCCACTTCGCATTCCTTTCTGCTGACAGCTGATGTCATCTTTCAGAGGATGGCAAATAACCTATTTTCTTACCAGACTGCTGCCTGAGATGGATTAAAAGAGGACACAAATAGCAAAATGTGCTGAAACACAGCATATGTGAGTGGTAGATAAGATGTGCTGAGGGGGGTGGTGGTGTTCTTATTAGTTAATATAGTCCTTAGTTTGAGAAATTTATAGTTTATAGTGTCGCCTTTTATAGGCACTGTTGTTTACTTCTTTTTTAACTTTCAACAAAGTTCAACTTTCAGTACTCACATATTCGCTAAGAGTTTAAGATTTGGTTCCATAGAACTTGGCTACAATCTATGGGGCTAGCACATAATTTGAGCTGTTCTGTTGTGTGAATGTAAAGTCACTGTGAACTTGTTTGGAATCAATATGAATGTTCATGTGTTTAACTTATGACAGAAGTTGAAAAAAATGGAAAAGCATAATTAGGAAAACTATCAGCGCATTAGGTTCTCTGCCCCAGTTATCTGCAAGAAACTGGGGTCTGAATGAAGTATTTAACTGGCTTTTTTTTTTCTAATGTGTGTATTAAAGCCTTAGAAAATGGGAGAGAGTGTATTCCTCATGCCCACAGCCTTCTGAGAATTTGTCATAGGAAGTACAGAAGGATGTAAGGCTCTTGCTAGGAAATCCCTCTTTCTTCTCTTGCAAAGCTTTCTTAGTGTGAATGTACCTGCCAATAAACTATCCAAATGAACTTGCATATTTGTTTAGTGGAAATAGAAAATCTCAAAACTATAGCAATGTGACTCTAGTGACTCATTGAAAAGGCATTGTGTCTGTCAAAAAAAACCCAAAACCAACCCCCCAAAAAACTCAAAAGAAAACCCCCAAACTAAAACTGGCTCCACTTGAAAGATACTGGAAAACACATTCATAGCTAATTATAAACAAATACTACTTAACACTTTAAATAAAAAGAGAGGAAAAAAGCGAAAAGATTTAGGACATAGACAAGCAGATGAAAGGATTCTTGTTGCCTTCCATCTGAGATTACTCAGATGCATTCCTGTATTCAATTACCTGAGAAGATGTGATATTCCCTTAAGAGAGATCAGGAGATCTGAAAGGATGGCAGTTTCGTGCATCTTCTTACTCACAGCCCTTTGAAACTGGTTCATCAGAAATAACTTAAATTGCAACAGGGTTTGGGGCTAGACACTGACTACAGAGAGTAATCACTGGGTCAGGATCATACCATAAACCAACAACAAAACATTCTGGTGGAACAAAATCTCTGAAAGGGTGTTTGAATGCTGTTTGAGTAGACCTAAGAAATTCATAAATTCTGAATCTGAACCAAAGGGTCAAGTTGTTACGTTATAATGCTCTTTTTCTTTTTTTTTTTTTTTTTACTGTGCATAACACCCTGTCATTATTTGAATATTAATGAACATCTAACTACAATTTTCCTCAAAACCTGCTTCCTTTTTTATAGTTTCCATCTAAAATGGCTACTTAGTTCTCAGTGCCTCTCATGTCCCCAATCATATTAGTCTTATTAAATAAAATGTGCAAAGAGAACAAACAAATCTAAAAATTGAGGGAAAACACATTCAGTAGTTTTAAAAGGGGAAGAAAGAAGCTTTTTTTCTCAAGACCTTTCTACTGATCCTGGTGTCTTTGCTTCTCTGCTTTGGTGTTTCAAGGTATTTCAAAACACAGTGTTGAATAGCATGCAAATTGCCAAATAAAATAACAGTGAGTATCATTTTGGTGTTTTCTAGGGCGTTTAAGGAGAATGGAGGAATTCTCTTAGGAGCTCTAGCAGAAGACTTGTAAATTTGAACCTCAGACTCTAATACCAGTGTAACTACATGCCCTTGCTTGTGCACGTTGCTCATCCAGTATTTTCTCTCTACCTTCTTCCCATCCTAGCCACACACATGAGGTACCTACAGACCTCATGATCTCTATCAGGCACCTCAGGTCAAGCTGGGTCAGGAGTTACAGAGGAATCACCTGATGTTCAGTGATTGCTTGATTTCTTATACACTTTGTAAGTGTATATCATATGTATTTGTTACAGACTTATCCCTCAATTTTGTTTTTAGTTCTGTTGTTGGGATTTTTTTTGTTTCCTCTGATAGAGGAGATACTTGATGTATTTTGAAAGTTTCAGCTACTATTTTCTCACTCAGCACCACTGCGAACAAAAATACGTACTCTTCAAAGGTTGTGGTGAATCTGCGGCAAGGGTTTGTACAAGTGTTAAAAATAGATTTCATTTTTTTCAGTAAAAAGGATTTCTAAAAATGTTCCTTCTTTTCAATAATGTTTGTATAGTACAAGGAGAAAATGTAGAAGTCTTAGGTAAAGACAGTTATTTTAAGTTTTTGACATTCCAGTTAATCTTAGGTGAAGTATTTCTTAATATTTTTAAATCCACTGGAAAAATTACAGCATGTGGTAACAGAGACAACAGATGTTACTGTTGTACTGCAATATTTGTGCAGAAGACAGGTATGTTAATGTAACAACTTTTTAACATAATTAGTTTTAATGCAGAAGTCTGCATCTGGGAAGGACTAATATAGAAAGTTTATTGGACTGAAAATGAAAAAATACTTGGCAATATTCTTAGTTCGCAGAGTGGTTATTTTTTCCTCCAGAGATTTCTAGCATTACAGGTCCAAAATATCACTTGCCATTGAGGCCAGAGGGGATAATTTGTGGTCAAGAAATGGTTTTTATGTCCTTACCTTTGAAGCCCTCTTAATTTGATCTTCCAGGTTTCTTAAAGAAAAAAAATACTATTTGTAGGAATGTGAGTTATACTGCTCTGTAAAAGACCACTGTTTGCTGGAATACCTGTGTGTACTTCTCCCATTTAATATTGTGAGATGCTTCAGATTTTCATAAATGCATAGCTCACTTTAATATGGCTGTTCATATATGTGCCTTTGCAGAAGTTTATGTGTAATCTTTGCAGGACTCTAATCTAAAAGAATTGGAAGAGCAAATTCATGGAACAATGGCATGTATAATTCTGGAATGTGGGTAGAGGCTGATAATGATAGAGCTTTTGTCAATTTAATTAGACTTTGTGAAGTCTTGTTTGGGAGCTCATTTTGGATTGTATGAAACCAAGCTTTATGCCCCAGTTATAAAACATCAAGCAGTAAATTTAAGCAGAAAAAGTAATAAAGTAGAAATTAGAACATCTGATATAAGTAAGTTCTGAAAGGCTACATATACCCTATATTTAAAAGAAGTGATTGAAGAATCTTGGATATAGTACAGTCCTCATGCTTGGTAAGGAATGATGTAGGGAGAAAGGAATGTACTTGAATTTTGACCAAATATATAAAGTATTTAGGAAGTATAGACCTTGATCTAAAGGGAGACCATCTTGAAATAACGTGGAGGTATCTTAATGGAAAAGGCAGGCGAATAGAACATCATCCAAAAAGAAGGCATTAAAGGCACTTTCAAAAGAAAAAGTGAAAAGGTAACTAATTCAGTACATGCTGTAAATAGTAGATAAGGCAGCTTGGCTCTGTGAGAAGTCACTTTCATTCATAAACATTGTTTTTTTTGATATGTCAAAGTTTTTCAATATGACCTTAGGCTATTTTTCAACTATCTCCTTTAAAGTAGATTTTACAGAATATATGCCTTCAGGTTTGAGAGCTGCTTATAAAGTCCTACAGTGTATTGAGTGTATGCAGGCAGAGATATAAAGTTAAGTTTTACCTCTGCTCATTGCTGCATTATATGAAATATAGGAGCTATTATTTCCTGGTATGATGTAGTCTTTAACAGATTTGGAACAGTGTATACTTGGAGGTGGTTTAGTAGGTTAGTGTCAAGGATGAAGAAAACTACTTATAGTAGGCAGTTGAAAAAAAGATGATGAGTCAGTAAAATATGGACTATTTTCATTTGGGAATGATAACTGACCCAAGAGTGGGAACTCCTATATCTGTCAGAAAAGCCTGTGCAAGCAGTCCCTGCTATGGTGAGTTGATGGATTCTGAATACATATGAAAGCAGATGTGGCTATTGGATGACTACAAGGCTTCTTTGGATGTTTTCAAAAGAAAATCAATTAGACTTTCTGACAAAATCCTACTTCTTGAAGGTAGTGATAGAAATTATAATGGCAGAATGCAGTGGTCAAATGTGGTCAGCTGCCACAGTATCACTGAAAATCACCAATTTTCCTGTATCAGCCATTGCTGTAGCAAGATCAATGTGGAACATGTAGAGATTGCCTTTATTCTTCACCTGTTAGAGGAGTCCTCTTTTTGTAAGAGGAGATACACATTACTCACAAGACTGTTCTCTCAGGAGGAACACCTTCATGTTAAATTGTTTATTAGCACTTCTTTGCTATGGACTGCCAAGAAGGAAGAATGCCCAGCTGATACTTTCCAGTCTCTGTCTTTCTAGTTGTGATGAACTACTTTGGCGGAAGAAGTCACAGTAAAGGTGCATTATATTGAATGAAATGGTGAAGTCTAAGGTACTCTGGAGCAGAGCAACTGAATTGATAATAAATTATTTCTTTTCTTTCCTCCCCTACTCAAACAGGAAAAGTGAGTTGAAAACAGTTTACCAATGGGGAAATTACTACAGAGCAAAAAACCAATAAAAGCTAATATCAGGTGATCATATTAATGTCCAGAAGCAATCTTCAGCTGCTTCAACATCTGATAGCTATTCCATTTTATTCAGGTGACTGTTAAGACTTCTGTGGTTTTGATCACAGGAGGCTTTCCTTCATTGCTGTATACTCATGGAAGATCAGTCATGTGAATATTTTCTTTGGACAGGGACAGATGCCTGAGCATACATACCATATTTTTTTCTTTCACTGGTGGTATCTGCTGTCTTGTGGAAGCAGAATTGTTTTCATGCTGTTCTTAACTACTTTGTCTAGAAAAATGAGAAAGCAAACAGGTTGGAAGTCAGATTTTTCACTTGAATGATATCCTTTTAGTAAAATGCAAAAGGTTTCCATCATGTACATGGAACAGACTACAAGGAAATTCTGGTTTAGAGTAAAGACTATTTGATACAGGATAAAATCTCTCTCTGTGGGTGTAGTAATTGCAATATGCATATGTACCTAATAATTTTTTAAAAATGCTATTACATGCACCTGCATCATTCAGGGATTCTCAAGATTCTTTTCATTGTATAATATCCATTTCCCGTGAAAAGAATAAAAGTATAGATACCTGAAGTTTTGGGGTTCTTTCCTCTCCGGACCATAGGAAATAACTTTCCTTTTTAATTGAGACAAAACTTGCTCCAGAATGGGGACATTCTGCTATACTTCAATAAGCCTAGTATGATATGTTTTACTTAAAGTATTTTAAAGAGTAAATTGCAGAATATTTGCTTCATTCTTGGTGTGCAAATAACAAGCAGAGCAGTTGAAATAAGGAAGAAAAAGAGTAACACTAACAGCTCAGGTGATAGCATATTTTATCAATCCAGTAAATTATAAGAGATGTTACATCCTATGAATGGGATGTAAGTACTAAAAGACTGTCCTAGGCTGGAACATGCTAGCCTCCGTTTCCAAGCATTGTTTAACTGAGAAGAATACAAATAATAACAGAAATGTCTATTTTAGAAGTTGTATCCACAGATACGTAGCGAAAGTGTTAATGCAGAATTAGATATTGGATTGTGAGATTTCATCTCTCTTGCACCATATGGTTTTATAAGTCATACCTTGAATTTCAGAATTGAAATAAGAAGTAAAAAAAAAATAAATACAGTAATTATATTTTGTCATAGCTGCCAGGTTTCACTTGGTTTCATATCCAAAGCATTGCAAGACTTTCAAGAAAAACTGTAAGTCAGCCCAGATTCACTCAACAATGGGCCCAGGTTCACTCAAAAGGGTTGTGAGCCCTCAAACCTTTTGAAGAATCTGGGCTGCCTTTCAAATCAGTATTGAAACCTGTAATCAGGCAGGCTTCACATGCTTGTGAATTTCCTTGAGAACATTTACCCATCTCTCCCTCAAGTTTTCTGTGGTTTGATAGGATTATTATTGTAGAACTATGTAGGGAAATTTAAATGAAAAGTAGTTTAAAGGTGGTTCTGGTTATTTTTTAGGTTTCTGTATGAATTCTGTACCATTGGCATTTATTTCCAGGACAGTTCAGAGTATCTTCATGTCCCAAAACCCACTGACTTTTGAGAATCGTAAGATTGTCCTTGCAAATTAGCAGGCCAGTACTCCAGCAGATTGAAAAGGAGAATCAAGTTCCAAATGAAAAAGATTTTGGTTAAAGTGTGCGGATCTTAAATGGGTTGTGCTACCTGAATGATTACATAAGTATACATCTCCCCTGGACACATATGCACAGAGCGTTTGTACTATTGCTTTGCACATTGGTGATGCCTAACATGCATGTTCTTCTAGATTTTGAGTATTGGAATAATACCCATCTGAATTAAGTGAAATAGGTATGAAATAAAATACGAGACAATACCTGGAAAACAGATCATTTTTTCACCAATGTGTGGCAACAACAGTTTCATATTTTCAATTTCATTCACACAATCACAACGTGATAATTTCCTTCATATAAAAACAGTCATGGTTTCAATATGGGCCCATGATGGCTCTAGTACTTCATTAGATGTTGTGCATACAGGGAGAGGGAAGATTTTATTTGTAACTCTCAAACAACTTTTAGAAAAGCTTTAAGGCTGAATCCATCCTCGTCTGCAGCTTTTCTTCCTCTTGATAGACCAGTTTCCCTATTTATTAAATTTTCAGAATAATTCTTTAAGATCTGTTTTTAAGTCATTTTCATGATTGTATTTACTGCAAGTTGAGGTTTGGGTTTTTTTTACATTTAACTTGCTTACATTAAACTTGCTTAGAAATGTTGTTTTGTTGTTTGTGGTTTTGTTTGTTGAGGTGGTGTTTTGGGCTTGCTTTGTTGTTTTGTGTTTGGTTTTTTCTGAGATGTCAATTTCATGTAGTTTTTTTGTGGTTTGCAGATTTTACTTTTTTTTCTTTTAGAATTGATCTACATTAATATATCCTTAGGTGGTTTCTACAGATTTTATATATGATACATTTATAATGAAACAACGTTATCTTTCACTTTGTAGCTAATTCTTTGATTGCATTTTTACAGCTAAAATTGACCAAGAAAATGAAGAGAAGTCACTGACAGAAACACACAAAAGGTAAGAAAGAATGATGCAGTAAAACCTATCTTTAAAAAGTATGTTTTAGAAGAAATTGTTATATTGGTAGCCAGCATTATATCTTTGAATACTGAAAGAAATGCACTCAGAAAACTAAGATACTTATTTATGGTCAATTTTAATTTGACATTTAAGGAAAAAAGGTGTATAGATGCACAGCTTATCTTTAGAGAAATATTGCACATGACTCCTGTCTTTTGGAAAATGCATGTACCTTATGTAAAAATAATTTTTGGATATACCATTTGGACTGACAGAAAACTGCTCATACAATCCCAAAATCATGGTAATTTGATGGACACATTGCATTTTCCAGAGCACTATTATTCATTAGATACCACTTTCTGTTCTTATAAAATTTCTGTTTTAAAATAAAGAACTAAAATATTTTTTATTATACTAATTATATGTATAATTAAATGTGACTTCCTTTGAAAAATTGCTAATAGATCTTCAAATAGTTTTTTTTTTGGGGGGGGTTGTCGAAAAAAGCAAAATACCTTATTAATTTTCATTACAGATGTGTGCAGTTAAGAGTTTTCAAAATTGGGAACTTCACTGCATTTCACAACTTGTCAATTCTTCTGATGTTTTGGCAACGTTCTCCAGAAGCAGTGTTTATATAGCCCAGCAAAACACCAAAAATATGACACACACCATTTATAGTCCAGTTTTAGTGAAACTGACAGTCTGTTTTCCTTTCACTAAAAATGGCATCTTTTTGTACTAACTACAACTTCCACTGAATATAGGTTGACTATATTAATTATATATTCCCAGAGATGAGAAATCTCTCAATAGCGTTTCAGTAAAATATATTGCTGTAAAAGGTTCTAGTTCTTATTGTGGACCATTAACTATTGTATGGTCACAATGGCTACCTCCTGTAATGCCAGTGCAGCTGACATCTTTGCTGGTACAATTTCTCTATTTCTTTGGGCCATGTACTAAAGACAGTACCAGAAAAGGAAGCCAAGGGTAGATTGGATGTTCCTCTGCCACAAGAAGCTCCCTCCTTACAAGGAGATGGTAGGTCCTTGAATGGTGTGTCAGTGACGCGGGAGCTTGATGGAAAAAACAAAGGAAATATTGCTTTGGCTTGGTACCATACCTCTTGCTGATGTGTATGAAAGGCATTCCTGACATTTCTTAGGTTTGTTTAACTGCTGAGTTACATAATTCTTAACCTTAAAAATCCCCTTCACAATAAAACTTGTAAAGAAGAAACTTCTGTTTCTGAAACTTTTAAGGAAACTCCTGTGGAAAATATATTAGACTACATGTCCAAAGCTGACAGATATGCAAAGAAGAGAGGGATCTGCAATGTGTTCAGAAATCTTGTGGCTTTTCGCTGTCTTCTAGTGTCTAATTCATTTTGAATTCTTACTTATATTTTTTTTCCCCTGACTGTACTGGAATCATCCTATCAGAACTTTCTCTTGATGTACCTAGCATCCACAATACAGGGTAAGAAACCAAATTGATCCTTGGATTTTTATTCAGCTTGGTCTTCTACTTTCAACTTGTCCTAAATCCTTCCCCTATGGTTAAGCGCAGCAAGCAACTCCTTATACATAGTAGTTTGCCAAAGACAAAAACTCAGCTTCATTGTTCCTCTTTACTGTGAATCACTCACAAGGATAACATCAGATACAAAACCTTTTGTGAAATACATGAGGAATTATGCTAGGACAATATTGGGACAATTTTTTTACTATTATCTAGGCTACAATTCTCGTTCTTCTTTCCACCTCCCCACCGAAATTCTTAATCAGATTAGTGGTAACAGTGGTATCTGTTAAAATATTGAAGACAGGTTCATAGTATAGTTTGTGTTGTGTGCTTATTTCACTAAGATCTTTAACTGGTTTAGAAATAAAATGCTTGGTATCTTTTTTGGTGGGGAGAGGGGGAAAAATGGCGAGGGCTTAAGCTAAATAAAAGCTTACTTACATTTGGTTAATTGTAGGTAGAATGGCAATGCATAGGATGACTAGACAAGCAAGAAGTGCAGGGAGAAGTGATGAATTAGATGGAGCAAAATTAATGTGATTAATGTGCTAGTTCCTTTTTGAAGTGGATAACTTCAGCCTGTGTATTAATTCAGGTCTACCCCACAATAGCATTTCTTTAACTTTCAGTAAAAATGACAATTTTTTTAAATTTTATTTATTATTAATTTTTAATTTTATTGTAATCTGGGAAAATATTAAAGCTGATCCCTCCATAAAAATATGAAAGTCTAAAAGAAAAGCTCTTGTAGCAGTAACAACAAAACTGTTTCTAAAATGAATAATGATTTAGGGAAAATGCAGCAATAGATGAGCTGAAATGGAAAGTTAATCTTCCACACAAAATAAAGACAAAGAAAGTGGAATGTCTGCTCCAGGGACTCCATACAGTGTATAGCTGTTCATTTGTCACAAGTGAGAAAATGTTTAATCGGTTTTGAAAAGATGTATTCTCTCTTTATTTATCGTGTTTAGTGACTTTAAGAGTGTCAGTATGTAAAGTGTTTATCCAAGGAATGGATTTCTGGCACATGGATAAAATGAAAAGTGAAATGTTTAGCTTGCAATAGGCATATGTTCCAAGATCTCTCTAAGTATCCCGAGATGAGAAGAAAGCACACAGGTCTGTGTTTATCTAGCTTACGCAGGCAGACAAGGAAGGCTCCAGCCTGGTATTAACACTGAAGTGACATGGAATGTCTTCACCAAACCCCAAACAATTACATCATTCCCTTAACAATATTGATAAAGTGTAATAAAAAAGAACCTGGCACTTTCCAATTAGATCCTCGTTGCTAAATACTTGAGAATCTGTGAAACACTTGACAAGTTAAAGTGAAAACCTCTGTTTGGGGAGGGTGGGGGAGGACAGGGAGGGCAAAGAAGTAAAAGAGAGGGAGAGGAGGAAGGAAAGAGATGCTTCTATATTTTAGAATCCATGATTTGGCTTTTTTTTTTTTTTTTTTTTTAACTAGACTGTCCTCTGTCTCAAATGCATAGCTATATGCTCAATTCACGCAGCTGGAAATAACATTTAAGTAGATTTACAATTTAGTATCTTTGAAAATTGGCACACATCCACCAAGTACCAAATGAGTTCTTTGCTTTCTGTATTTTCTTCTACTTAGTTTTAAATAACTCTAATCTTCCAAGATGTGATTTTCTTTAAACAGAGAGAAACTATTGTTTCCGAGTAAGCTTAATAACATTTTAGGAGGATTTAGAGTTTGATCACAATTACCCACACCAAATGGGAACCAAGATTGCATCAAAGTTACTGTCTAAAGCAATGATGGCTGATGTCTTGTTTACCACGCTAGGATAAAAGACAATAGCAAAAGCAGCAAGATAATCTTGCACACTTATAATCAGAAATGAGGTAGTTACTCTTCTTGCACTTCATTCTTGAAGATGTGACAGCTGAACTGGAATTACCAGAAACAGCATTCAGTGAATCTGCAGCGCCTAATTCTCTGCCTCACTACCTCTATTCAGCTGAACAGGTATGAGAAGATAGCATGTAGCTTTATTATTTTCTTAAAATACCTTACCCAGTATTGAGTTCTCATCCCCTTGGAAGGCTTTGCTTATGATCTCTTCTTAGAAGAAAATTAATCCAGACTGTAACACTGGTTTCTCTTCTACTGCATTAGTTATTTCCCTTTTTCTTCTCCTCTCCCAGTGATGAATTGTATCTTCTTGGAATAACACCTTGGGAATCATTCAGAAATTGAATTGGAGATGTTTATTTTATATCTGAGACATGGTCAGATGATCCTGGATTATTCTTGCTATCTCTCAGTCAAACAATGAAGCATCAAACTCTGAATTCAGTGCAGTAGCGCTACAAATTGCTGGTTTTGTTTACCCATATTGAACTCATGTAAGAAGCAAGGCAAACTATGCTGAGAATCTTTTAAAAACACTACATATCCTTTTATTTCTAATATTTCAGATAGTGTGTAACCCCGCTTGAAGCGATAACATAGATCACTAAGGCGAAGCAGTCCCATATAATGGTGGCTTGATATGGGGAGAAACTGTTTAAAATTTTTCCTTCTGTGATGTCTAATGAGGCTGGATAGGCAGAATTGCTCCTCTGAGAATTTAATTGATCTCAGTGAGAATATATATTTACTTTATAAAAAGTCAAACAGAAGACTTTCCGCCTTCTGACATAAGTATCGACTGGGGAATTTAGGATGTGCGTGGCTGGGTATCTTTCTCATCTTTCTCACTCATCTTTCTATGTCAAGACAGTTTTATTTGGTTTATTTTATAATTTGCTCCCATTACTTGCACATTCCAGTGATTTTCAGCTTTTAAGTGCTTCCTGAGTGCAGCCTCCCAGGCAGCTCCTCTGTTTTCAGGACTTTTAATAATCCGTTTAGCAATGTGTTGTTGCTTTCTTTGCTGTAGCAACAAATGACATTAATATTGAAGAGAAATGTTTACCTTTAATTCCTCGAGGTGGGGTTGGGGGGAGCACTCATGACACAACACTAGTAGATTTCCATTGGCTTCACTGAACATGAGCCTTGGGGAAGAACAAAGCTTTACACCTGCTTATGAGCTGACAAGTTGATGACACTTAAAGAAATAGCAGACAGTATGGTACAATGGCACTGCTGAAAAGCAACACCTAGAAATGTATCACCTAAATCTGGTAATCCCTTAAAACAGTAAATGTTCCTCCTGCCTTGCTTACCCTCCACACAATGGTTTGGATGGTTTCCAAAAGTGAACTGTAAGGCTAAAGTGAAAATTGAGTTAATGATTGAAATAAAGTGGTGAAAAGCACACAATAGAGACAGGTATGTAGTTTGGAAAAAAAAGCCAGCACAATACTTCTATCTGAAAAGCAGGAATCTGCTGCTGGCCTCCATCTTTCACTACTCTTTGGCCATATGTCCTTTGTTGGTTCCTTTATGGTTAGGTCTGCTTGCTGTGTGGCTCCCAGCATGCAGATGAATTGCTCATGGTAATACATTTCAGACTGTAGGTATACATTAGTTGCATCAGCAAAAAGTAAATACTTGGTGAGCAAAGGAAATGTGTATAGAAGAAGCTTACAGACTGTTAAACAGATTGGATCATTCTAGTTTAGTATCCTGTCTCTAACAAAATATCACGGCCTGTAAATATGCAGTAATGGAAACTTAGCTGGCAGTTTAGTTATGTCAGAAAGTCTCTTCTGAAATACAGTAATTGATCTTTCCCTGAAAGACGGGGTCTTTGTCCTTTTCTGAAAATATTTGCCAAATGACTGCAAGTCCTTATCCACTTGCATGATTAATTTTTGTCTATAAGAGCATTATCTTTTCTTTTAAAGATATTGGTCTGTTGGCTTAAATTTTTTTTTCTAAATTACTTTCATTTAAGTGTAATGTGCATAGTGTGTCTCCGAACAACACCAATATGACTTTTAACAGGTAGGGGTGTAATTCAGAAATCTAATCTTCTGCAATGTAAACTCATCATTATACAATTTATTCTATAGTTTATATAGTGTGTCTTACATTAAAAGATAAAGGATATTAGTTTAAGGTGCTAATACAGTTATGCAGTGAAGTGAAGCATTAATGACAATTCAGCTAAGTAACAGCTTGATAACAATATAGTTAAAATAACTGGGCTCTGATCATACCAAAACTAATGCTATAGCTTAATTCAAGGTATAAAAAAATACCCAAACCAAACACAAAACAACTAAAACCTAAGAATCATGTAGATAATAAAATTAATGAAAAACCCCAGCAAGATCTTTAAATTTTTCATGTTGTTTTCACCTCTAGTTTATGTCGAGCAAATGGTTTCATTGTTTCACTCAAAAATTCAAGATATTCCTCTTGAGCTGTACACTGAAATAAAACACTAGTGTGCATGTGTGTACATGTGAGTAGCTCCAGTGCCTCTGCACTGTGCATTAGCTTCTGACTATGTTCAGTAGGTTTTTTCCTTATCATACTGTCACCTGAGTTGTTTAGTTAGATTGTTTCCTAAGACCTTCACAATATTGTGTTTGTGTTTGGATTTGCAATGGCAGTGACTTAAACAGCTGTGTGGTTATCCATGTTTCTTTCCTCCTTGCTGTACTTCAAGATTTACTTTAAGGATTATTATATTATATTGCTGTTGTCATGTATAAGCAAATAGAAGAGCAGAATGTCAGGGATGTGGTTTAAGTTGGTCACAATTGCATTAACTAATCTGGGAACTATCCAGTAATACCTTTTACAACATAGGTCACTCCTTCCGTAATAATTTCCAGTTGATGGAAGGCTGCCATCAGTCCCTCCACACTGCAGAGCTTTCCTCAGGCTAATGCTGAAACCCCACTATGCTTCTCATATATGGAGGGACTAGGAAAAATGTTGCATTTTTACCCTTCCTCATTTTTTATCTCAGCCTTGCTGCCTCATTAACTTGTTTTTCTTAACAAGCTATATTTAGAAACAACCAGATTCTTCCTGCACTATGTCTTAAATGAATGCTTCTTGTAGGATAACTTGCACCCACTTCTTTTCTCAGCTACTGCTTGAAAGATGGTTCTACCTTAATCCATGTGAGGAGGAGGTAAAAGTTCCTTCTCTACCTGCAAAGAAACATCTAGGGCAATGGTCATCCCAAACCAGAAACACCATGAAACCTTTATGTAATTCTTGGAAGGGATGGGAACAGCTCCTCCAGACATGAGAGAGTGTTCTTAGGCCAAAGTAGGATGGTTTGTTTAGCATTGCTTGGATATGTGAATATTGATTATTTAAATTCCAGTGGCTGTTGACTTCTGATTTTAATTTGATGCTACCCAGTTTTCTCTACTCATCTAAACAAAGATAATGTTACTGCTATGAAGAGAATGCATTGGGATTAGTGAGTTCAATCATAAATGACTAAAATGCATGTAAAGACATTTTAACTTGACAAACATAACTTTGAAATTTTTCAATTTACTTTCATGGGATTTTGTTGCAGTTGACTCATATGAAAGTCTCTGTGAAGATTTCAGTCTTCTTCAGAGACTTGGTTTCTTTCACTCATAGTTGTGATGGCTTTTGATGACATCTGGGAAACCTGTGTCCCTGCATGTTAAGGAGAGAGCTTTTGTACATTACATTAAGAAAGTTCTTCAGAGAAACCCCAAAGGGTTAAGATGAAACTACATTGCAAAACATTTAAAATGCTAGAAGGTTTGATAACACTAAGGTATTTTGGAGCATTTTTATTCTGTAGTTTTCAAATAGAAACCAAAACCCAATGACTTCACAGAGAAAAGAGCATGTGACAATGCTCCCAATCAGAACTGTAGGTTCATTTCACTTACTATTTTTAGTGTGTTCTTCTAAATGCATTTGTATAAAATTTAATATATGATGGATTGTATTCTTAGAGCGTGAGTTGATGTTATATGTACATGAAATCTGGTAAAGCATCTGTGTGGTTTCTGTCTGGATTTCTAAATAATACACTCCAGGTTTAAGGGAAATTACTTTTTATTTTGTTAGATAGCTCTAACCTTGACCCAACATGAAGCAGTAAACCTCAGATTCATTGTTCCTCTTTACTGTATATGTCTAGCAGGGATAACAACACACTAAACCAAAACATACAGAGGAACCAGGTTGTAGTCTAGCGTTTTAGAGAAGAATGAGAATAAAAATAGTAGTAAAAATAACTAGCAAAAGTAAAGAGGGAAATCTTGAAGAGTACTTTTAAGACAGTGTTAACTGTGATCCCCAAGCAACTAATGTTTCCAGAAGATATTTCCCAGATAACTTCTTCTTGCTTATTTCTTAATCATGCCCAACACATCTATCCTAATCTAGACCAGATCAAATTAATTTTTTAATATAGATAAATTTCAGTGCTCGAATTCACCTTACAACAAAATTACATTTTAAATTAGCGATGTCCATATTATTTGGCTACTTTGCTACCCCTATTATAAGGACCTTTTTCCTGGACTGAAAAAATACCATCCTGCTCACTTATGTAAATATAAGGTCTTGGAAAAAGGTTTGATCAGAGATCAAAACAGCAATCTGATATGTAAAGAATATTCATTGCTAACTCCATCAGTCCTTCTAAAAAGTTTAGTTTTCCTAACATGCTTGGTTTAAGTTCAATGTTGTGTTCTTAATACCTATTGAATTTAACAGTCTGTGCTGCAGTATATTCAGTGACTGGGTCTGCTGTTTTCAGTGTTCAGCTTGAAAGTATAAAATATGTAAATTGTGCATTTATGTTTCTAATCAGTGTATATAACTGATAATATTGATCACTGTTGATCAATATTAAGATAATCAAGATATTAAAGCTGTGCATTTCTAGTATTGGGGTGGCTCAAAATTTTCATGAACAGGGCAGAGAGGCTGGTCAAAAAATAGTATCCTGTCTTTGCATTCGATGCTTTCATTTGATGTTTGCTGTGGGGGAAAAAGTACTTCACAGGTAGAGGTATGTGGTTGTTACTAAAGCTGTTAATTTTTATCTAGTTGGAGCAATAAAACACATTTCTGTTTAATACAAATTTATAGGAGGCAAGGGACTAGAGAAGAGGGATAGAAAAAATTTAGGATTGAAAACATTGTAAATGTTTGGCAGGTGGTTGCTTTTGGTTTTGTTTTTTTAGAGGAAAAGAAAATCTCTTGAGACCTTTTTTTCTAAGGAACAATATTACAAAATCCACAGTTACACAATGTAAATTGGCAAATGAAAGAAGAGAATAATGATTACGGCAGCTGACTTAAATTGGGATATTATCTCAACTTTCTTTTTAATACAAGAAAGATTCGTTTCTTCCTTCAAAAAAGGGTTGGGAATCACCCCAAGAAATTTTTTACCAACACTTAAGTGCTGAATATTGTGAATGAATCTGTGTTTAGTTTTAAAATTTCTCACTTCTAATTATGCAGGTCAAGGGACAGGACTGAAGAAAGTCAGTGGTACTTGAAGGAAGTGGTGTAAAGCTATAGTGCAGAGAGGACCTTCAACAAAATATATCAATAGAAAGTGAGAGGCTGCTTAGGATACCGTGCATATTAAATTTCCTCACAGCCTTGTGCTATCTCAATAATTATCCAGGATGCTGGCTCTATTTCATGTTATACGATTCTGTGCGGCTTTGAGCTGCTTGGTATTCTGTTGAAAGAATTTCTTTCAATGTTGAAAACACAAAGAAAATATGTACAAAGCCTTATCCTTTTTATAAAACAAACCAAGAACAAGTATGACAATTCATATGGTTAGCTTTTACTGGAGGCAAGTACTGTTACCTGTATACTATATTGTCTCTATGTAATCATCAATTCAGGATCAACACTCTACAGGTTTTTTTTTTATATGGCTTCCAGTTTGGCTTTAAATGCAGCTCATGTCTAGATAGTCTTTTCTTCCCCTTTTACCTTTCATTAGGCTATGCTTACTTCTAAATGGTGACTTTACTCAAACTAGGATGTAAATTAGCAGCTCCTGCCTGACACAGAAGTGCTTCTGCAACTAAACTGCTTCACAGAACTAGCACACTATCACAACTCAGACTGTGTTCTTAATCTCAAATGCACATAAATTATGCTTAACAGTTTATAAAGCTAAGTCCAGTTAGTCAAGAATATCCAGGTTTGATCTTCAACCAAAACATATGATCTTTTGTTGGTATGGAATCTCTAGTGCAGAATTGTAGATACATTTTTTTTTTCTGTTCTTAAATTCACTTTTGAAGCAAATCTTCATTCTTGCAGGTGATGCAGTTTGCTGTAAGGGGAAACCAGATGCATATGTGTTTATGCAGGTTTCTTAGAAAGGTCAGTCAGGGAATGTATGTGTCTGTGGTTATTTTGCTATTTGTTTGGCCACAGAAGTGAGATCAAATGATGCTGCAATTACTGCTCTTTGATTGCTTGCTATTGTTGATTTGTCGCCTTACTGTTCAGCAGGGGCTTGACCAAAAGCAGTTGCCAGCTGCTCAATCTCCTTTCCCTCTCTTTTTACTTGACTTACTATGTATATTCACATACACATATGCATGTGTACAATTATGTGTTCTACATGTTTAGAAACTGGCCAGTGCTCTGCACACAGCATACTTGAATCTGAATCATTGTCTGCAACTGCTTGCTAACAGATTTCAGAATGGAATGGAAAAAAAATGAATAATCCATAGCTGCCATTAAAATATTTGTGATGGATCAGATCTATTAGCTAAAAATGCCGTCAGTGAGCCACTTGCAATGTGAATGGATTCTTTTCTTTCTCATACGATTAAATTTGGTTTGGCTTTTAGTTCACCATTCCTTCCTTCTCTCCAAATAGAAAATTCATTTACATAGTCTCTTAGTTGTACACAAGGGAGTACACAGAAAAGTCTGGTGATTCATTCATCAACTTTCCACATTTGAGTAAGCAGTAAGTTCAGTCATCTCAGTCTGCAGAGGTTTTTCTGAATTACACAAACCTTTGAACAAGGAAATTAGAAGATGAAAGGAAGAACTAACCATCTTTCTTGATCTTATTTCCTTACTTACTTGTCAGGGATGAGCAACACTTCCGTTATTTTGAGAGATTTAATGTTCTTTAATTGTCCTTCAGGGCCAGCATGAAGGATATGAAACTCAGCCTGAAAGCTGTTTAAGCAATTCTGGCTTTTGCCATATCAGTGTAAGATAGTGGTGTGGCCATCACTGCCTGAATTTTAATCATGCTTGAAAAGTCAGCCGGTTTGAAGCAAAGCCACTGACCTCCTTTACGTATTTTAATCCCTGAAAAGAACTCACATGCCCTTCTTCCTCTCTTCCATGACTGCCATCTCTTCCCTAATGCGCATTCTTTTAAGACACTTGCTAAGAGTAAGGTTAAACTAAAAACCTTTTCACTTGAGAAATGGACACTAAGCAAGCTTTACAATACCTTTTTCGTAATAAACATTTAATTTTGCAGATAGGTGAAATGAAATCCAGAGAGGTCAGATGAGTTTCCCAATGTTATATGACACAGAAATTAATTTGGCTATAGGAACAAAAGCCTCATGAACACTGTCCCTGTATTTGAATTAAAATGTTGATGTGTCTGCATATATAGTCAGAAACAGTATCAATGGTATTTGTGGATACTCTTAAAAATCTGCTGAGGATCAACAGGAAAATTTGAGTGGGCTGCCCTCCTGAAAACCAGAGAAAGGTATTTGCTTGAGGCCTGAAAGGATGATATCTAGTCTTGGGGTAATGGCAATGTCATCCAAATTTCTCTTTGCATTTAAAATGCGTGTCCTCTCCTGGAGTCAGCTTTGAGGTATGTCTATATGTTTGACATATGTAAACGTTTCCTAATGAGATATTTAAAGAAGATGATAATATAGAGGATTTATTGACGTGTGTGTTTTATTATTTGATACATTTGGATTCATTTTATTTACTTTGTCTTTCATGGATGAATTATGCCACTTTGTCTAGTGGTACAAGAAATGACAGCTTCAAATGTATAGTAAGCAGGTTTCCATATGTCTTCTAAATGAACTCTAAGAGACGTAACTGTTAAATAACTGGGTGAAAAAATATAATAACTGTCTTGACTGTTTGATCTGCTTATTTAGAAAAAAATATTTCATTCATGGAGGTTTTTGCACTGAAGTCTTACTGCATTGCAGTTGATGTCATGTGCATTGTTAACAGGCATTAGAAAGGTGTGACATATTAACAATGACAACCTGCTACATTGCTGCTGTTTCATATTTCACAAACAGCTTATTTCCTTGCCTCCCAAAGTAACTGCCAGGGAGGCAAGCAACCTGGCTGAGTGTTTCACTTCTCTATACACCTAGAAATCAAGTTATAGTTGTTAGACACATCTGTATGCATGTGTAAGGTTGTACTGGTTATACAAGTGTTCCTCACAGATGCTTTCAGTCACCAGAGGCAAAAAAGCTTTGGCTATCTCCTCCTGGAGAGGAGAGTCAGAGGAATCTCAGAGGAGAGTCAGAAGACTCCAACTCTCAGAGGAAAGTTGGAGTAATTAAAGAATAATAAGAGCCTTTACGTCTCCAATTGTATGCTATAAATTTTATTTAGTCTTGGCTTCCTGTTTCTTGGAAAGCTTTCTTGTGAGGTACTTATAGCTTGTTACCACAAATTTAAAAGCATTACTTAGGATGGCCATTCACTGTTAAATTCTTCTTACATTATTGTCATTTGCAGAATAGTTAAAAGAATGTCTCTGAACATGGCTTCTTATTTGAATTTCTCATATTTCTATGTCCTGTAAATCATTTATGAATTTCATTTGGATCTTCCTTAAAAATGAGCCATTGACTCAGCTGATGTCTCCATATTCTGTTTCATCTGGTATTCCTCATATTCTTTCAAAAATTTTGCCATTGTTCATTCTGAAAAATCAAGTGAGCCTTTTATATGACATTCTCACTAACCAGCTCCAGAGCTCTAAGTCTGGGAGGAAAATCAGAAGATCTACCTGCTATGCTTGTGGTCTTGCCAAAGTTGAAAATTCATGAAAGGTTATAAATTTAAAATACAGTGCAGCTGACTGACAAATGTCAGGCATATTCTTTTTGAGACATCCTGTGGGACCACAGGATGGGTAGTAAATCTTTTTGCCACTATACAACTGTGGGGGGAAAAAAAGTAAATAGGTAAGTAAAATGGATTTCTATATTTTAAATTACTAGTTATATTTTAATCATTATTATCACTCATCTATTAATAATTTGAAAAAACACAATAAAACCCAGTCACGATTAAAAAAAAAAAAAATGAGAGAGCTGAAGAAATTATACACTCAGGTGCATTTGAGTATCAACATAATGGGTTAAAAAGTGAGGATGTTTGTCTTTTATATTTTTCTGTGCTACATCTTTGTTGTTCAACACCTTTGTTTTGCTTCAGTGGATGGAAAATATAATTTCAAATTCAGAGAAAGTATGTGTACATTTTAAGAGATAAACTGATAATAAATGTTTTAAGCGGTAGGCTTTTTTATTTTCTAAATACGATATCTTATGTACATGTTTATTTTTTATGTTGGGGAAAATAAATGGGGTATTGAGTTTGGAGAAAGAGGACAATCAGTTTTGCAGAGGCTTTCTGAGGCTAACCCTTCTGAATGCTTGAATCCTTGTACAAAATTGTCACTATTAAATAATTAAAATTATAACAACTGTGAAAGCACCCTATCTCCAGTTGCAGGAGTTCACGAATCAAGATACAACTTGTGTGGCTAAAATGACAGCTGTATCCATTTAACCAGAAATTCTTTTTTTTCCTCTTAATTGATTAAAACTGTGATGTGTGTTTCATAGCATATTATCATAGAGATTGATGAGTAGTAATATATCAGACAGCAAAGCATCTACAATTATATTTCAAGAGACAGCTTTCCATAAGTTGTTTATTTTTATTTAAATAAAATAACCAATTCTCCAGAGGCTTTGACCTGGATGAGGGAACAGAGTGCACTGTCAGCAGGTTTGCTGATGACAAAACTGTGAGGAAGATCTGACACACCAGAAGGCTACACTGCCATTCAGTGAGACCTGGAGAAGCTGAAGAGTTGGGTAGGGAGAAATTTAATGAAATACAATAAGGACAAGTGTAGAGTTTTGTATCTGGGGAAGAACAACCCCATGTACCAGTATAGCTTGGGAATGAACCTGTTGGAGAGCAGCACAGGTGAAAGGTGCCTGGGGGTCCTGGTGGACAGCAGGTTGACCATAAGCCAGCAATGTGCCCTCATGGCCAAGAAAGCCAATGGCATCCTGGGGTGTATTACAAAGGAGGTGGCTAGTAGATCAAGAGAGGCCCTACTCCCCCTCTACTATGCCTTTAGTGAGACCGCACCTGGAGTATCGTGTCCAGTTCTGGGTCACTCTGTTCAAGAAAACCTGGGAACCTCTTAAAATCTTCAGCAGGGCCACCAAGAAAGGGAATGGAACATCTTCCTAATGAGGACAGGCTGATGGAGCTGGGGAGTGGAGGAGACTGAAGGGTGATCTAATTAATTTTTATAAATATATTAAGGGTGAGTGTCAGGAGGACAGAGCCAGGCTCTTCTCAGTGATGGACAGTGATAGGATAAGGGGCAATGGGTCCAGGCTGGAGCATAGGAGGTGCCCTGTGAACATAAAGTATTTTCACCATGAGGGTGACAGAGCACTGTAACAGGTTGACCAGAGAGGTTGTAGAGTCTCCTTCCCTGGAGACATTCAAGACCAATCTGGTCATGTCCCCTTGTGACTTAATATCGGTGATCCTGCTCTGGCAACTGGATTGGACTAGATGACCTTTAGAGGTCCATTCCAAACCCATATATTCTGTGATTCTGTGTTGCCTTTAAGAGGAGAAAAATACTCTTAAAAGTTCCAGTATTTAAAAAACATGACAAAAATAAAATAGAGTAATAGTTAATCAAGCAATTAATTTCTGAAAGAATTCTACCACAGTAACATTCCTACATATTTTTTTATTAGAAATAAAATAGAAGCAACTCCAAACCAGAAATATGTTAAATTTACTTGCACTCACAGTCCTCACTCAGTGTTGGAAATATGACCTTTGCAATTACACAGAAGTTCTTATATGAGGTGTAGCTTTTGTGCTTAATATGCTACTTTGCTTATATGTACTCAGCAGGGGTTGTCAGATCATTCTTGTAGAGTCATGGCGAGCACCTGTTTTCTAGCACAGTTGCTCCTGGCCCAGTTTTCTGTTGCACCATTTCTTGTTTTAGTGCACAGCAGGTTTGAGTTTTGACATTTCTGTGTAGGCTTCAACCTAAGCCATCTACCCTATTATGTTGTCAGAATTTGAAGAACTTTATATGCAGTCCTTCTGGGCTTTAACTTTGTATTTTGAAAATAGTTTTAAACACAACAGAAAAGCAATATATAGGCAAGTGGGGATGTCTGGATTTGCAGTGCTCTGGAAAGTGTGTTCATTTCAGATTTTGAAATAGAAATTATTTGGTCAAAACCAGAATCTGTGATAAATTCCAGATCACATGTTTGCTGAATAATCAACTTATACCATATATCTATGTCTATATAAAACACTCAGAGCCGTTATGTGTTTATATTTTTTTAGTTCTGCTACCAAGAATAGTGAAATACCATGAAGGTGTTAAGTAAGGGGGAAGAATAAACCAGAAGACCTGCCTCAGTGGTACTGAAGCGTTTGCCATTTTTTGCTTTCTTTGACAGCTTTTTGGAAACTGCAGCCTATTTCTGCATGAAACCAAAAATGGGAGAGAAAGAGGTGTCCCCACATTCTTTCTTCAGTATTTGGCATGAATTCAGTTCTGACTTCAAAGACTTCTGGAAGAAGGAAAACAAACTTATTCTTCAAGAAAGGTACATTTGTTTGTTTGTTCAAGGGCTTTTCTCAGAGAATGTTATTGGGAGCAATTGTGAAGAAACCTGTCAGCCTCAATTCATTAACACAGAACCTATCAAACGCCTTTTGGAGATGTCTCCGTCCTTTTTTTTAACTTATTTAAACAAGTTCTTTCTCCTAATTTTTATAATTTGTGAATGGAACATTAATATCAGGTTTTCAGGTCCATTACCTGAATGGCATTTTTGGTAAAGCATGTAACTACTATGCCACTATGAATTGAAGAAATGGGAGACTTGTTTCAGGTCTGAAAGTTGATTGAAAGTTTCCTATTAGCACATTTAGTGAGGACAACTACAGGCATCAAGACATGAGATACTGTAAATATTTGTCCAGGGCAGTTGGGGAAAAAGGGAAGCAGGAAGGCAGAAGAAAAAAGTCAGTTGACCTGAGCAAAGACTGCCTGAACTATATTGCAAATTACAGCCCATGGACATAAGCACGTGTGGTACATATGGCATAAAGATATAAGATGGTAGTTTAGAAAAAGTACTTGCTCTTTCTGGTTCGTGTATGAGAAGAGCTATGTAGTTAGCTTTCACCTGCATACAGATTTTGCATTGTTATCACCCTTTGTTTATAAAAATTATGCCAAGAATTAATCAGTTGTTTAAAAAGTAGTAAGTGCCACATAAGGACAAATTAATAACAAACCTGAGAATTGCAAACACTGTTATATAATTCTGCATCTGCTAGCAACTTGAGTGGCTGTGGTATACAGATAATGAAGCTACTTATGAGCCTTAACATTAACAAGATTGAACTTTTACGTTCAATACATGATTGATATCAGTCCATGTTTAAATAACTTGACAAGAACAGGCCTCTTTTTCAAGAGTACTCACGCTGTGTAATTGTCACACACACCAGATTACTGGCTTAAGAAGTCATAGAAAACTTTCCCTAGGCATCTGAAAGTTCAATGTTGTGTATGCCATAAATGTTTAATGCAAATGGATACATTTTGGAGCAGTGTTACAGTTAATAAAACTAGATTCTGCTCCTATTGCAATAGTATGGTGTAAATATTAGCACAGTGCAGCAGTTCTCAGGGAATCTATTTCATTATGCTGACTGTCTGACTTAATTTTATGTAATTAAGTGTATCTTTTTGGAATTGAGTTGATGGGTAAATGCTGTCTTTGGTTTTTCCTATGCAAGGATTTAGCTGCCAAGTTTTAATACAGGTTAATTTAGTCTTGGATTTTTTAGAGAACACAATTTGAGAAAAATATCCTTTCCTTTCCAAAATATGAGGATATTTTTCTAAAAAGAAACAAACAAGAACTCTCCAGTGGGGTCTTGCTGCAAAGTATTTTTCTTTGGGAGACTTTAACTAAATAAGCACAAAACCTCTTCCTCCTATTTTTCTTATACATCTAAAGCTTAAGAAAAGAATGGGATTGTGATAAAATCTAATTCTCTCTCATCTGAGTGTATGAGTATTATAGGAGGATGTGTGGAAGCAGCAGAGGAGAAAAAAGTGGCTGCCAGCCGGTCCCTTGTAGGAGGAGGACCTGGAAGGAACTGAACACGTATAAGCTACAAAATGGCTCTAGGTGCAGGTTGTGACAGGGAAGGGAAAGTATAATTACAAGAGGCCTGCAGTGGGAAAGGAATCTGGGAGAGCCCTAGAAAGAACAGCAGACACCCGTACCCATGGTGGGTGATGGTGATGGTATGAAGGAGACTTTCCCAGGTGGACAGACAGGGCTGTGTAACTCCAATCCAGGAAGTCAGTGAGATTAAGACTGAAAATGAGCCATCCTGAAAATCGCAGGTAGATTTTTTTGTTTTGAATTTTGATTTTGACATATCCAATCAAGTTTAAATCTACCTCTTTATAGACTTTGTTTGTTCATCTGAGGCAGGATTTAGACATTGAAAAGTTTTGATGTTTTGGTTTGTGCTTAGCCCTCAGAACCAAGTTTGGCATGGTGCTATTTCAGGTCTGGCAAAGTCAAACTCTCTTCATTGCCTTTTAGTTTTTGGGGCTTTTTTTCCAAATTGATTGTAAGAGTAACTAACAAATTTCTAAGACAGACAAATAATTTTCCCCAAAGTGAAGACTTTTGGTAAAATAACTGTCTTATCAAATATTTTATGCAAAAAACATACATTAGCTTGATATTGGAAGTTGACCTTTAGGCACTTTTTTTTTCTTCTTGATTTTACTTTTCCACTTGTCTTAGTGTAAGAAAACATGCTGTAATGAGGAGGTGTCTTGGTATTGAAAAGTTAAAGGAGAAAAATACTGATGGAAAAGTAAGTGTTGCCCAAAGGTGTAAGGATGGGCAACATCATGGTTTTCAAAATCTCAGGTTAGTCTGACAGAGACGTACGTGACACAAATCTGAAATCTGTCTTTTGCCACTGTAATAAACATTATTATTTCAAGAAATTAGATTTTCCTCTTTAGTTGATGATCTTCACTAAACATGAAGAGCAGGCTAGAACATTAAAGCCCAAAGTACCTTTCTGTAGTTTTTCATTGGTGGGCAAAATGAAGCTTTTTAAGTATTGCAATTGCCACCTTTGGTGAATTACTTACTGAGTTGCTGTCTCAAGAAGCATACTTGAAATATTATAATTATGTATAAAAGTCATCTCTTTTTAGTTTGACTGTCTTTCTTTCTCACCCTTTGCTTGATTTGTTTTTCTTTTATTTTTACCTCTTCTCCCTCCACTGAATCCTTAGTTTAATAAACTTTTATGCTGTGGGCAGTATTTCTAAAATATTTTATATCCTTGTTTCCATATGGACTGTGTGGGGAAAGGAATTACTTGTTAATAGAGACTGTTCCTTATTTAGTCTCTGCAAATATGAGTCACACTGTTTTACAATAATTTACCCAAAGGCCTTGTGTAAATGGTATTTCCTAAGGTGGTACTACTTTTTGTTACTGATAGATTAAAAGTGTATGTTTTAAAGAAAGCAGTCAGCCAGTTCTTATTTTAAACACTATTCACTCAGCATTTCAACATGTATATTGGTTTGCCAGGCATTTATATACATAAGATAAACACTGAAGTGTCAGACTTCATACAAGGGAAAAAAAAGAAAAAAGAAAAATGGTGCAAAGTTAAAAACAAATTCATTTTTCTGAGGTTTTCTACTGCTTTCCTCAATTTTCTCACTTGAAATAAAACAGAACTGGAAAATTCCAGCTGTAGAGAAAATTATGCATGACAAACTGTTAAATACAGTAGCAATAAAAAGAAAAATGCACCTGAAAATTACAGTGGAAGCACAGGTCTGCCAAAAGGTTTTTTTTGAACAGTATTACTTTTTTTTTTTTTAATCCCACTGTAATCAACACTAACTAAAGCATTCCAATAGAAATTGTTATTTGGGTAATTTATAAAGTTCTCAAAAAAATCTGTGAAGGTTGTCATCTCTTATGCTATGTCTGTGCTAAAGATGAATTATTCTAATTTATAAGATTCAATGGAATATAAATTCTTTCTGATTAAGAAACTTAAAAAGAAAGAAAACCATAAAGTTATAGGGCATGTTTTGAGTTTTTAAATGTTGTTATCATTGCCTTTGCATTGTATAAGTAATGTGTCACTAGTAGTCTATGCTTTGCATTCATACTTTGAAAACTCTTGAAAGGTGTCTGTCAGTATAGCCTGCCCTTTACACATGATCAGCAAGAAAGACAAGAAGGGCTGACATATTTTGCCTACTGCTTTTTCAGTGTTGTTTGGAAAAAAAAATAGTATGCTTTTGAACCTTAAGAGCTTTCTGTTCATGCTCTTCAATATCTGTACATGTATTCCAGTTGCTGCATACTCTGAGATGCATGTTGCTCTCTGAATACTTGTCAGATAATGCACAGCTGCAGTGACAGCTATGCAAAAGTCTCACCTTCTTAGGAAAACCTTAAGGAATAGCAGCATCAATCTTCAAGTGCCTTTTTTTTCTCTTATAGTGAGACCAAGTGTCTCATATAAGCTGACATAAACATATTAACTCTTTTCTTCTTGGGCAGCCTGGTCTTGTGGAGGTTCTCTGCCCATGGCAGGGGTATTGGAGCTTAGATGATCTTTAAGGTCCCTTCCAACCCAACCCAGTCTGTGTTTCTTTTATTTATTTTCGCACATGCACACACCAGTTTATATTTCTGAGGTACTGATATTCAATGTTAAGTGTGCTATTCCACTCTAGCACTTCTGTGAGAGCAAGAAGTGTTGTAACCAGAGGTATACAGAACTGTTGCCCAGACCCTACCACTTCGCTAGAAACCAAGAAAAGATAGCATATTCTAGGAATGAAAACATAAATGAGCTCACAAGGCAACACATAACATAACCCCACAGAGGGAAGTCCTTAAAAGATGTGAACGATTAAAAAAAAAAAAAAAAAGTTAAGCAACTGCTGAGTATGGCAATTAAATATGGAATATGTGAATCGTTGGTAAGTAAAAATATAGCTATTTATCAGAAAATGTCATATTGGTGTGGACAGCAATGATCCATCTTTAGGACTACAACTTCACCTCTTCTTTACAGCAATGCAATATGCACTAGCTCATTAAAGTATCAGAAAGCAGTCAGTCCTTTAAGAAATTATATGTAAAAAAATCCTACTGCTGTCAAAGGCTAATGCCAATATCATTAGATGCCAGTTCAGATCTTACTAGTAGCAGGCTGATAACAAAGCAGAAACATATTTGCAGGGCCACAGTTTCACATTCCAGATTCTCTGGGTACAACTGAGGTACCAACACTTGTTTGTCCAGTCCAGCTCTGGACATGTTTCTTTTTCTTCAGATTGCTTGCTGTTACAGAGGGCCTGTGCAACCTCACAAAGATGTACCTATAACAGGGAAAGAAGGTTCTATTTCTAGACTGGAGAGTGGAGGAGTAGCAGGGGGGAAAGAGAAAAAGACAGATGTAGGTACCCTCTAAGTGGATACCTAAGATATGTATTGCTTAAAAGCTCAGTCTTGCCCCTGCCTTTATGGAAAAGAGCGTCACTGCACAGAGACTGCCTCTGTCAGGGATGCCAGCAGAGGAGAGTTCATAAGCAGGATCAACATGATGGTAAAATTCTGTAAGTTCCTGATATCTTGCATCACACAAAGCTGGAGAATTTCTTTTGGCTGACTTTATTCAACCCTTTAACTCCCATGATAAATCTTTGACACATTAAAAATAATCTATAAAGTTAAAAAAAAAAAAGAGCACTCGTCTCTCAAATGTAAGAGTTGCCCATTCCCGTAAGAATAGCAGTTAAGCTGGCACCTGGTGTGTCACACTGTGTATATCTAGATGAAAGGGAGATTCCTGGCCAGCATGTCTCCACAGCTCATTGATCTCCCTCTGCAGAAAGACTGGTATGTCTCCCTACAGACTTCTCGGCAGGATGATTTAAAACTTGCTGTTGAGCAATTTAAAGTCTGGCATTGGATATCTGTATGTTGCACAGTGAGGAGCATATTGGTAAGCTGCCACTTTTGCTTGCGGAGGAGGGCACTAAATCCCATAGCACGAGCAATGTCCTCCCAGAGTAATTTAAGGGATATTTTGTTAACGCTTATAATAGGAACCAGTGAGTCAGACTTGAGAGTGAGAAATCAGGGGACATGGGAATATGCACTTGCAAAGAAACGCAGAGATAGACGGAAAGAGAAGAAAAATGTATGTGGAGTGGCAACATGAGAGGGAAATAATGAAAATGTGGGGTATGTTAATGGGGTCACATTTTGCTTGGCATGCTGTTGCAATGCCAACTGAAAGCTCCACGTGTTGGGTTAGTAAGCAGTTATGGGTAGATACACTTACTGACTTGGGAATTTTTATCTTACTGTCTTTATTGCTCTCTAATCAACTGAGTTACATGCTGGTAGGTTTGGGTTTACAACTCATAATGATATTTCAAAACAGAATGCAGCTTACGTGACTTTAAATAATTAAAATGATCCTCAGTTCTTGAAAGTATTTCAAAATTTTAACTTCAATAAAATATTTTCCTGATCAGAAAATACTGTTACAGGCATTAGAAAATCTACTTAAAATTCCAAACACACAAAAGATTCCGAAGCTATTAGCAGTCCTTAGAGGCAGTGCCTCACAAACAGACAGTTTGCTGTCCAGCTGAGAGAGGTTGCTCAACAATTTTTATTTTTTTTTCTTCCCCCTCTTCCTTGTGCACTTTCAGCTATTAGTCCTTTTTTTCAATGAAAATCATGGAGTTTTTGGTTAGGGGAAGAGAGCAGTAACTTTCATTTTAGTATTGCTTTTGAGGGAAAATTGTGAACTTATTTGGAGGTAAGTTTCTCAATCTGGATCTTTGGTGGAAATTACTTCAAAACACCATGTTTTAACATTTTTAAGTAATACTGTATTTTGGAAGGCAGGATCAAATATTTCCATTTGCAACTGTAAGCCAGTTGCTGCATACAAATAGCAAACTTGAACAACATGAAGGCTCTAGTAAAACACTAATTCCAAATTTGTGATCTGTCCTAGTTTTTGTGACTTGCATGAAGCCAGTTTCCAGAATGTCCCCACGTAAGCAACACCGGGACTTTTCAGAATTCTTTTCTTTACTTACACAGAGACGATATTGTATCATGCTGGCATCCTAGTATGTGTGTTGTGTCCAAAAGAAGATACGTACCAAACATCATCTCCTAATGAAGTTTGCAGTCTGTTTTCATGGCTGTAATGTGAGATTAGGTGTGACAATTTAAGGTACAGATGGGATACTATGATTCTACCCATACAGTAATCTTTTCAGTGGCTTTAACCATTTGCTGTTCACGACTTCTTGAAAAGAAGAATATTTGCCTATGATAAAAACCAGCCCAACATACTCGATAGTTATTTGCATATTGGTGAAAAAAAATTTCCACCACTAAAATTTTTATACAGAATTTTTTACAAGATGTGCTACACTTTCTGTATGTGTGAAATGTTTTCATGCCTGGGAAAAGTGATTGCACTGACATTTGAAGTGCAATAAAACATTAAAATGTTTTACAAGTGAGCAGCATTACTCATTAAAATCTAAGTACCCAAAAGTTTCATATGCTCACAAAGACTTAAAATCTACTGTAACACAGACTGATCTTGAGCTACTGATGATGCCTGATTCCTTCATAACAGTTTTGCAGACCAATGCATGGTGTTGGCATAATAATCACTACATACATTAAGTGTAAGTGCATGGCTGCGTTCATGTTTTATGGCATGAGTACAGGAAATAGTCTAATAACTAGGGCTTCTTTAACATTTTTGGGAAGGGCCTCACTGTGTCAGCAGTTACTTTGAGTCATTACATAATTATGAATGGGCACCTATTGATTATTTTCATCTGATGCTGTGAAGTTGAAGGCCTCTTATTTTTCTTCTCCTGCACTGGAGTTCTAGTTGCTCAATTCTCACCTTTACCAATTATCCAGCATAGTAGCCCCAGTATACCCAATGTAGCAACTCCTCTGTCCAGGGTATCTCTGTATCCTGTTTAAGACAGTGTCCTTCTTCATGTATTCTCTTTCACCAATACTTTTCTTGGGGTTTTTTTTCCACATTGCTTTTTTTCCTTCTTTCACCCCATCTGCTGCTTTAAAATGTTTTAGAACAACACCATAATTTTGCATTTCTGTTCACTCACCAGTTTTCCTTTCTTGTTTGCTGATTATGTTACCAGTTTTACCTCACCTCCAGTCTTGTTCCTTTCCCATATAATTTCCTGCTGAATTTCCTAACGAAATAGCCCAGAATGCAGCCAATGTCTTTGAGAGCAATCTACCTTCAATTCCAAGAAAAATAGTGGAAGGTGATGGCTATCTCTTCTTAGAGCAACCTTGATTTTCATATGCAAAGTCTGTAGGAAAGTGATTTCCATCTTGCCTGAAGGTACCCAGGTATAGCCCAAAATACCGGCCACTCTGACAAGAAACCAAAAAAACCCAGTTGATCACACAAGTCAGGAAAGCAGATATATGCATGTTTTCACTTTATTAGCAGTATAGTCATTGTTAACAGTTTAATTTTCTACATCATTACATCTTCAAGGCAAAATTTTCTTTATTACTAGAGTTATCTTTTTAAAAGCATGTTTCAACAGTGTCCTTTTTTTTTTATTTATCCACATCTGTGCATTTCTGCAGAATCCCTAGCTCACTAGGAATATGATTGCCAGATAGTTCTGCGTAAAAAAGACTTCTGAATTTAAATTCTTTCAGAATGTTTTGAAGTGTGTTGTGGATTACAGTAGGACTCTGCTGATTGGAAGGTCTTATTTTCATTTCAGCCTTATTTTAGGCCCATTTCACATGACACATGCTGAAGAAAATATGCAATTTATTCCCCAAAGTCTACTCTACACTATTGAGTGAGGAGGGATCTTATTTAGGGTCCTGCTACAGGTTAGTTTCTGTGTTAAGTGGCCAGATTAAAACATTTTAATCTATTTGTCCTTGGTCCTCTGAACCAAAGTATGATTAATCACTGCATCTTTCAGCCAACCATTGTCTGGCCCATGGCCCTTGAAGTAAGGTCCATGCAAGGAGCTGGCAGGGATGTCAACAGAGTCTAAAACATAATCTCTTTGTTGGTAGACAGAGGTTAGGTTTTGTCATTCAGTTTGATGGGACCAGGCACGTTACAATGTGCTTCTTATCTGTATAAAGTCTTTGCAGTCAGTTACTGAATCATATCTATGTCATCACCTCAACCCTACTGGCGTGAAAGTAAAAGCTCTACATTTTTTACTCTGCTTTTATGTTGGGAATTATAATTTTCTTTTCTGTTTTTTTCACCGAAGATAAACTCCTTAGCAAAAAAAGAAAAAAACATTTCAATATTTTATTAACTGGTCTAAATAATAAAATATAGACACATTGCTGTGGAAGAGTTTTCAAACAAAGAGTTTTAAAGTTTTCTGCTCTTCAAGTCTTAAAGACATCTGGCAGTTGGTATTTTTGCTGAGGATTTTTTAAGTCTTTTTTTTATTTGTAAAGGTACTATTATTATTGCACACAAGTTATCTACAACCCAGACAAGCTTACATAAAATATTTTGGCAAAACCCCTTTTATTTGTCTGATAAAAAGCAGTTAAAAAATATTGGCCTCCGCTTTATGTTTAAAAAAAAATGCAGAATATCTGCAGAGAGATATGTTTGGGGTTTCATGAAGTGTACCATCAAACCATAAAAGTAAATGTCTGCCTCAGTTTATCATGGAAGTTTTTGTGAGCAGCTCTACTATCTAAGGCACATAACCTTCCAGCCTTCTCACTGCGCCTACATTTGTCATGTCGTGCCGCTCGCTACTGAAGTGTAAGGCTAGCAAGCCTAGATGGAGCCAGTAGGAAATGAATCTGTCTGCCACAGATACTTCAGACAAAATTATTAATGTTTAGTGGCATGAGAGTGGCTCCCCCCGCCTCAATGGACTGAATGATGACAGAAAGTCTCTAAACCTTGATAAGGTTGTGGCCAGGCTGGCTTTTGGTCTAGAAGGTAGATAAAGATACTCTGTCTTTTAGGTTTGTAAGGATGTCTGGTTTATTTTTCCTGTGTGTGTGCCAAATTGTAACTTGCTTATTCATCACAGGGACTGTCTTTAAACTTAATCGTAGTTTGTATACATTTGTCTTAAAACAAATGTGAGGTAGGAGGAGGCAAAAGTACTGGAGGAGAGTTTTTATTATGATGGAAATAAGAAACTCTTTCCTTTATTACAGGTGGCATTCATTAAAATCTCTGAATCTTACCAAGTAACAGATTTTGAGACTTTAATTCTTGGACACTTGTGACTGTTTATTCACTTGTAGATGCATTTTTTTAACTGATCTATGGATTTCCCGCTCTTGTATGTTCACTACATGTTTTCATATTGATGGAACTGTGTAGAAGTAAATCCCTTCTGAAATAATGCAAGCAATTCTTCAGCTAAATTTAATATTTAAGGAGACACATTTGTCCAGATTAGTTATGAGAGCTCTTAATATGTATTTATAGAACCTGCCTTGGCCACCACCGTTAATACCTCTACTTTTCAGATTACTACAGTGAGACTAAGCGACTCTCAGATTACCTAGACTGAGAAGTCTAGTTTTTACAGGATTATGTTCTCATTAAGACAAGATCAACAAATTGTTTGGTAAAAGAAGTAATGGGCAAAAATCACTAAAGCTAACATAGCTGATATTATCTTTCCTATCAAACTGATATGCCCACTTTTAATTGACATGAGATGGGACAGGAGTTGATAGCAAATGGACCAGTCAGTTCAGTGAAAGAAAGCAAGTTTTCGAAGCAGTTGAAAAGTATGAATTGAAATAGCTGGAGCATCAGTCTAGCAAAGAAGCTTAGCACATTGTAACCTTGTAAATTATTCCCATCACACTTAGCACGTGTGAAACCTATACCACCTAGCTTCTTCAAAAGCACTCCATGTCGCTTGTCACCTCCATCTTGCTCAAGGCATGATACGAGTAGGTATCTGTCCTGCTTCTGAGTATCTGGTTACACTTAAATGCAATGGCTCTATAAAGACACCAAGCAGCCTCTGTAACAGAAAGTATTAGTTTTGTAGAATGAAATAATTTAAGTAAAACCAGATCTTCAGAACAATAAATCAATCTATACACATGCCTGCCTCGGCCGAAGGGTCATAATTCTCAGGAAGTGGGGAACACCCACCTTCCTCAGACTTTTTCCACAGCCTCCCCTGGTTCCAGCCTATCTTTCCACAAAGGGCCTGACAATTGAATCTCCACTCCTTTCCTAGGAATGTCTTTTTAACTGTTTCATGCTCCTTGAGTTCTTTGTGCTCTTAATGGGCAGACCAGCAGTGTCACTTTGGCTTGGAGCCTGGAAATATGTCATTGTCTGAAATTGCTTCTCCTTTTCTGACTGTTGGGAGGCTCACAGATTCAGAGCTCTTGTGTTGTTTTCTCCAAATAACCTCTTCCCTCCCCCTGGTATTGAATTAGATCCATTCATTTCTTCATGAAGCTGTAACAGCTCACCATAGTTGGACTATGACAGGCTGCATTGTGTCCAGTTCTGGGCCACTCTGTTGGACAGAAGAAGGACGTAGAACTCCTTGAATGAGTCCAGCGCAGGGCCACAAAGTAGAATTAAGCAAGTGGAACACCTTACTTATGAGGTCAGGCTGAGGGAGCTGGATCTCTTTAGCTTGGAGATGAGGAGACCCCAAGGGGTGACCTGATTAATGTTTATAAACATGTTAAGGGAGAGTGTCAGGAGGACAGAACCAGGCTCTTTTCGGTGATGGACAGTGATAGGACAAGAGGTAATGGGTCCAAGCTGGAACATAGAAAGTTCCATGTGAATATAAGGAAGAACTTCTTCACAGTGAGCGTGACAAAGCACTGAAACAGGCTGCCCAGAGAGGTTGTGAAGTCTCCTCTGGAGACATTCAAAACCAATCCGGAGGTGTTCCTGTGTAACCTAATCTAGGTGATCCTGCTCCGGCAGGGGGGTTGGACTAGATGATCTCTCAAGGCCCCTTCTAACTCCTAATGTTCTGTGAAACACTAGCAGTCATGCAATTTTTGCACCTTTTGATCTAGGTTATTATCTTGCACCTCCACACTTGTGCCTTACACAAGGCAGTGGGAATTACTGCAGGAAAAGCCTAGGCAGGAGGAAGCTATGCAGGAATTTTGAACTGTGAGAAGTAAGGCTAGAACCAGGCATAAGTTGACAGAAGCGAGGTGGCTCTGCATAAATATTTTTAATTTCATGGATGGGAAGATGAAGAACCATTCAGGATTAGTGGAGAAACTGGAGAAGCTGACAAAAAATTTGCCAGTGGCAATTAAAAGTGAGTTCCTAACTGAATTAAGACTCTTGCACTTTCTTCAAAGGCAACCTTTTATCTGCTTTTCTAGATCTTGGAGTTTAAATGTTGCTGATGTTCATATCAAAACACATTCTTTTGCTTTTCTAGAAGGATTAGGTTATTTTAATCTTGCATTTAATAAAAACCTAATTTGGTGAAATGAGCAGCCTTAAGAAAATACACTCACACACAGTAGAAATTGATACCAGTTCCACTGGTTTGTGATTTAGCACTGTGGAAGGCTAATGATTGCCTTTGCCTCATTATTTCACCAGTCTGCTGACTTTTCTTCTATAGATACGGCTGTAGTTTTATACACTTCTCTGTGCTTCCAGTTTTAACGTGGTCATAAACTAAGACTCCTGACAACGAGGTTTTGGTGTGCTGTCTTTACGTGTCTAAGGATGTTTCTTGCTGAAGAAGGATACGTACAGGTCATATTGGCTTCAGTGAGGCTCTGTCCAACCACTTGAATCTTCCTGCACAGAGAGCAGGATGGGGGCCAAGAGACAGCGAGCTGTCCCAAACCCACACAGTGAGTCAGTGATATGGTTGGAACTGGAACTGAGCAGCTTCTAGCTCTCAGTTTTGTCTTATGTGCATTAGGGAGTAATGCTTCTCCTGCATTCCCGTCGGTATGAATAAATAGGCTCAAACTCCAAGGAATTTCACAAAACCTCCGAAAAAATTGAGGACCACAACCATACTAATGAGACCAGTACCTCTTACATAATCCTAGAAAAATGGGTAGCACGGGCTTAAGGTTGTCTTTTACCAGTCTGGAGGTTGTGGGTCATTTTTGCAAGCACAGTCAAAGGGACACAGAGGTTCTGACTTCTCACCTCTCAGAGTGGTGGTGGTGTTAGCATTTTGCTGCTTCAAGAGGAGAAAGCATTTCTCCAAATAGCTATTCCTCTACTAGAAGCAGAACATTTAGAGATGATACTTGACAGTGACACTTAAGGGGCCTGCTTTTTAGAAAATACCCCTTATTCACTGCGTGTTGTGTGTGTGTGTCAACGTTCCATTCTGAAAGGAGATTTTTGGTTGGAATGAACATGAGACCCGCAGAGAGCAGTGCTGTCTTATGTGCTGGTATGTTAGGCAAGCAGGAGGTAGCCTATCCTGGAAGGGGGATATTTAGATGGGACAAAGACTGGAACTAAAGATTCCCTGACATTTCCTGAGAATAACATCTGGATCTGTGTGAACTGGTTTGGTAAATATTTTTGTATGTTACATACACTGACATTTGCATTATGAGTAGTCTGAATACCTGCATATATTACATTGCTGCTATGAAACAGTCATTTTGATAACCTCAGTAGTACTTGTACAGTCCCTAGGATTTGATACTAATTTACTTCCAAGTAGTACTTCACATTTTTATTTAAATTATGCCTACCAGAGAAGGGAGCCAGCTATAGTTGTATTTGAAAAAGAGGAAATTATATGATAGACATGCTGTTTTATATCTGGCTTTGTAAGAGTGGCTTTTGATGGGCTGGAATGTGTCTGACTGTTAAGGAAAGATCACTGGAAGATCAATGTCACAGATACTTTTCCTCCTTCAGATGCAAGTAGACATGAAGCAGAAGGTCGTATTTTAAAAAATCTTTTAAAAAATTTTTTAAAAAAGTCTTTGAATTTTACTGTGTCTGTATCATTCCCATAAGCTTCTATTTAAAGCTATCACCGTGTTTTGGCTGCCACTTTTACTGAATCTATTTAAATATGTTTTAAAGGTGAAATACTTGGCTGTTTGACATTTTTGTTCTGTGTTTTGCTGCAGAAATCTATCTGATTTGCAGTAAGATAGAAAATGTTACAGTTTGAAAATAAAAGGTTTCAAAGCCATTTTTTCATCTTACCTGAGCACATAAAGGTCTTCTTACATTAAAAAAAATATAAGGCCATTGCAGTAAGAGAGCAGCTGACGTTTAAATTAATTTTTGAAAGTATAAATTTGAAACTTATGAAAAGAACGAGGTGTGTCTGGGGAAGTTGGATAAAAGAGAGATGAATGCGAAGGCGTTTTTTTTAATGTGCTTAGCAGACCCAGCTGGAGTCATATTTTCAAAACCTGGCCCTTACCACACGCAAAAATATTTTAAAATAATAGTAACGCAAAGTCTGATTCTCACATTGCCCTGTGTAGCCTCAGTGAAATAGCAGACATGCAAGTGGTCTGGAGATGAACCACAAGGAACCAGCCAAGGATATATCATTTCTTCAATATCATTTTACTGTTGTTTCTTTTTTTTCAGTGTTGGATAATGATGAAAAGCCAGAGTAAGCACTATCTAAAGTCTGTGTTGTTGGCAAGAGCAAACCAATATAGGATTTACATTTTTATTTTCTACTTTCCTATTTATAAATAACATTCTCATTGCTCATAAAAAAATAAGTTGCATGTCTCGCACCATTCAGTGCCATCATATAGAAAGGGTTATGTAAGTCTTTGAAGCTCAGAATTCGTAACTTAAACGTGTCTTATCAGAGCTTCAGTAACCATGTGTGCTTGTAAGGTTGATCTACCAAATGAGTAAAAAAGGTAAAGAAACATTTTATGGTGTGCCACTGAACCCACCAGACAGATTCTGGCAGGCTCCTAGTTGGAGTATAGCCCTCCAATTTGCGCAGTTTTTTTTCCCTATCTGCATGACAAAAAGGACGTTTAGGTCATCAAAAAATGGGGCATGTGTATAGTGATGTGCACCACCTTGGTTGTAAATAACCATTCAGCAATTTTCCATTTTTATTTTAAACTAGAGAGTGAAGGCCAGAATTTTCAGTTAAACTGTTTTGTCATTTTAAATACAGAGAAATTGGGTGAAAGGGAAGAACTTCTGTTTAGACTCTAGTTGAAGTACTGAGGTTAGAAATGGGTAGACAAGGATTTTTAAATAGTCCTAAAAAGAAAAGAAGCTTTCTTAGCAGAGTTTGGTATGAATCCTCCGAAAAGTAATCATCATGTCACCCGGTGTATTTTAAAACCTAATATATTTGAATTTTCAACTGGAGTAAGATTGCCTTTGTAACTAGAATTGATTATGCCCATCCTTGTAAGTGTCAGAGTGGCATGGCAGCAGCCACGGAGTGGGAGTGCTATTTTGTGAAGCACACTAATGAAAATATGGGAATAAACTTACCCACTCGTGTCCTCAGGCCTGTATTTGTAGGTTACATAAAGCATTGTGCCTGGAAATGGCTCTGGTCTAGAGAAATATTTATAATTTATGTCTCCCTTCAGAGTTAAAGAGGCAGAGGAAGTCTGCAGGCAGAAAAAGGGGAAGTCGTTGTACAATATAAGACCAAAACATGACTCCGGAATTGTAAGTAAATTGTTCCCATCCCTCATTCTACCTTTTTCCCTTTGTATTTTGCATATATGTCATTCTTCTGGTACTTTAGTGTTGCTATTTTCTTGCTGCACATTTTCATAAAAGGTGAAAAAACTTGAATGCTGCCTGTGAATCTTACTCCACAAAATAGCACCAGCCCAACGAAGGGAGAGCAGCGTATTACTGCCACACCCTGCCTATCTGCCTGCATCCCAGTCTTGGTGTGGGATGCACCTAGAAGGCAGAAAGGCAGTTTTCAGTCTTCAAGCTTATTCAGTCTGTATTCGTTCTCTTTTCTAAAGTTAGAACATGTAAGAATTGCGATAGGATTGCATTTCTCAAGTTGGATCCTCTTGTGAAATGCTAATGGCTTCTGTTCCACTGATCTGGATTTCTTTGGAATAGCAACCCTAGAAAGAGTCCTGTGTTCTGATGGTTCTTCTGAAAACAAATAACTTTAATGATAGTAAAAGAATAATTTCAGTCATCCTGTGAAACTTTTCCACTGTGACTGTGTAAGCGTTGCTTAGAGCATGACTGCTTTTATGGAAAATTAATATTCCTCTAGTGAAAAACTAACCACTACATCATATTAAAATTGTGCCAGTAGCAACTGCCATCAGTTATATCTGTACAATTTTACAATAGAAGATTTCTTTTAATGTTTGTATCCATCTCTGAGTGCTTTAATTCTTCTGTGCTTTGTAGTCACAGCTGTGTTACTGTGACACATCCTTGAAATGAAGCAGGTGGTTATTTACTGTGTTCTAGCTATCATAGTTTGACACAGGAAGAAGTTGTATTTATTGTTTCTTACTCAGAATATTTAGTGAGAGTTGTCTGTGCTTAGTGTCACAAGAAATGTAAATGAAGTAACAGCTTGGTTAAGAATGATAAATTAGATTTTATTTTATCAATTTGAGTTGAAATCAGATCAAGAAGTTTTAGTTTTTTTTAAAGAAATAACAATAAGATTAATTATTCCTATATCATCTGCACTAAAGCTGGGACTTTGTTACTGAAAATTTCATAGAAGGGCAAGGGAAAGTAAACAAGTATTTCACAAGCACTGTATAGTTGCAGCCTGCTTCATTTCTATCTTCAAAGAAAATTTATTTGTGAAGTCAATCCTAGAGTATAACTGAATGTTAGCCTAAGTATTTCTGTCCTTTTCATTTGTGTGACATGGTTTTATGTATACTCAATTTTTTTTTAAATTTTATTTTTCAGAAAGCAAAGATAAGTATGAAAATATGAGAGAAGAAAAGTAGAAGCCATTGTTACCTGGTTACCAAAACTCAACATACCCAGGGGTGGGGAGTGAGGGGGAAGGAAACTACGCCATCCTGATCATTTGCTTTCTTGACCTTTCTAAATTTGCTTTTTGTTCTCAAGAGTTTTCCACCAACTGATGTGTTAGTGTACATTCAGTCACGAATGTAATCACTTCCATGGAGTGCCCAGCAATAGACTAGGTATGGACTTGCAACACCTTCCCTCGACTCTGTATCTCCTTTGCCACTCAAAAATGGTGTTTTGTTAAAGTGTATGGTATATTACAAATATGCTGACTCAGCATGCTTAAAACCGGCATCTGCATCAGTTCTGAACATGCTGAAGATTGCATTGAGTTGAATTTCATCTGAATGCTACTCAATACAGTAAAACATTTCCATTCCTACTGGCAACATCCGTCTGACACAGATACTTCATGGCACTGCACTTAGATTAGCGAAAGAAATGTTACTCCTAGTGAATCGTTTGTATCCGTTTCATGTTGGCATTTGTAGTTTGTATTTTGAATCGTTAAGTGCTGTTTATACAGTATAATCAATGCTTTCCCAACTTGTTTAGTTGCCCTCCATGACTAAATATTTGTGGAACAAGATGTTTACTGTAACTATCTTTAAAATCGATAAGGCAGCATACTTTTACTTCATCTTTTGCCAGATAGTGAATGCCAGGTGGTATGGGGGTCAGAAATCCAGCGTTAAAAAAAAAAAAAAAGAAGAAGAAAAAAATAGAGTATGCAAAAAGCAGGAAAATACAGAAAAGCACAGAAGTACGATAGAGAGTATGAGAGAGATTTGGCTATTATAGTTTGTTAATATATAAAGCATCTAACAGTTTTACATGAACTTTAGAAGGTATAGTATAGTTTTAACTGCTGATCATATAAGTCAGGCAGACTTTTGGCCACATGTATGTGACTTCTCCTTTGGAATTAGCTTTACAGTTAATTTAAAACTCCATTAGAGAGCCATTAAAAGATGCACACGGGGACTGACGTTTAGGGAAACAGTAGCCAATCTAGTGACAGAACATAGACCGCCAATTAATTGACATCAATGCCACACTTACCAGAACTGCAGACTTTTCCTCCAGGCTTTGTGTCGCGGACTGGGAGGTTAATGATTGAAATCTACGACTTAGGGCTTCCATTTTAGACCACGTGCTTAATTCCTATTTGCAATCCCGAATTTACTATATCAGTTTTGATCTGCACAACCAATAGCCACCCCTCCCTCTGGTCCAAGCTAAAGAGCCCTAGACCAATTGGCCTGGTTGATAACCATTTTCTTTCGAAGCGCACTTTTCCTGGAAGCAGACAGTGCGTGCAAGTGAATTGGACGCACGTGCTCACAGCTTCGGAGCCTGAAAGACACTGGGTTAAGGTAAAGGAGCTCTAACCTCCTGGGTTGGGTTATTCCCTGTCTAATCTAGCAGATCAAGAGAGCTTCCTAGCTGTCCAGACGCTAATATACCCTACAGGGTGTCATAAAAGGGAGTGTGAAATATGACCTCAGGAATCTGTTATCCTTCACATATACCAAGCACTAGAAAAGATGGTTTTTTTCACTATGTGAAAAGCGTGTCTCCTGCTGCTGACAAACCTGTGTGAAAATCTGTACTCGTAATAATTTCTGTCAGGGATATAAATTAGAGAGAGTGGAGTTCTAAAATTTTGTGTTGATGGGAGTAACATTACTACTTGGGGAAGTTAAAAGAAGAGATTATTTGCTGTTACAACTAACTTGTGGAAAAAAACTTTAAAAAATAAAGCTATTTTAATGGCACTGATCCAAACCCATGTTTGTATTTATGTAAACAGTAGTCTTTTCCTCTTAACTTTGCTCCTAAGTGCAAGGATACAGTAGCATGATTTCATTTGTAGCCTTCCCGTTCCCTTCAGTACCTACAGTATGTATATTACTATAGTAAATGAAATAATAGATCATCTAACAAAGACCACTATGTGCAATACTGTATTTAGTGTTTCTATTTCAATTTTTTTAGAATGTTAATTTATATGAAAATAAAAGGAATAATAATTAAATAATGGCCTTCTCTCTTCACTGTCAAGCTATGCTGTAGTTTGCTAGGAAGCGTTTGCTCCCTAAGCACCCACATCCCTTTCAGTCTCCTGTGATCAAGGAAAAATGGATGCATGGAAACGTGGCTTCATGCTTCCAAAAAGCCAGGAAAGAGGTGACAGTAACTGCCAGCTGCATGAGCATGTTATCTGTTCCCCAGGGGGTGGTAGCAAGGCACTTCAGAGTCTGTTACCCAGTGAGGCCTTGTGTTCGCTCGCTTCCTGGCTTGTGCACTCCTCCCAGTAGGGCATTTGGCTCTGGTCTGCGACCTGTTCCTGTGTAACAGCCTCCAGAAATTGCTCTTAGGGCCACCACATGCATTAAAATGTATTATCTGCATGCTGCAACGAATCCATAGGTATATATATATAAATATATACTATGTATCATTAAAGTGCTGCCCCGCAACCTGTAGGCCTGTGGCATGCAAACATGCCTTGCTTCTCACTGGATCTGCAGCATAGATGCTCAGAGTTATCTGCAAATCTTTCCCTCTGAAGAATCGCGTCGAATGCTGACTGCAGCTGGAGGTACCATGTTAAGATCTTAAGATGCAAGTTGCTATGTAGGTTCCCCTCTTTTGTTTTACTCAGGCCCACCCTATTTGGTCGAACATGTCCCTCCATTTTGTAGCTGCTCTCCAGCTTGGTTTTCAAACTTCCATACAAAGTAAAGTAGCCCACTACGTGCAGCACAAATGTTGTGCCACAGCACTTACAGAGTGGATTCCCAGAAGAAGTTTCAACACCTTTTTTCAGTGTCACATTCAGTTCTTTTATAGAATTCTGGACTGACATCCTTTCAATCTGTTGCTTTGGGTGTGTTTTAAAGAGGTCAACGCCCTGTCGTTCCCCTCTTCCTCCATATACTGCAACATCAAGCAGTCAAGAGTCCTCACAAAATCCCGAGCCTCTGCTGATCTCCTCCACAGACCACTCACTGCAGCTGTTACAGCAGGACTTTCATACCTGAGCAGCAGATGTGACAGAGTAAGTCTGGTTTTTATGAGGAGCTAAGATTCATGTTGTCTTGCTTGCAAACATGTCTTTCGGAAGCATGGTACTTTGTCACGTGTTATGACACAGTAGTGGTTAGCTTTTCTTGTAGAGCCTTTCATCATCCCAAATCACTTCCAAAACCTGGTTAACTATTAACCCACAGCAGCACTGGGAATGTAATTAGTGATATTTTACATGGACAGCCATTATTTTCTGTCCATTATTTCAGTAATCACTTCAAGCAGCCAGAAGCAGTTATTGAGAGGAGAAACAGCATATCTTTGCATGGCAATTATTTTGTTGCACACTCCAGGTTAATGAACAAAGCTGCGTTTGTCCCAAGTCCATCATATCGGTGCCTTAAGTTACACCAGTTTTAAGCTGCTATGGACAGAAGGAAACCGGCAGAACTGAGGTTTTTTCTGATGATAGTGTGAACAGGTGAGCAAAGGTAGAAAACAGCAAGCCATACTCCACACCAACCAGGTCTGCCACACACCTGTTAAATGGGGTTCACATTACAGAACAGATTTTCTAGGCCATTCTCTTGCTTCTGACAGACCCATCTGTACCTGACATTGGTGCAGCCTATTGTAAAGGCATGCAAGGCCTCAAAAAGGTGTTTTCATTCTGAAGATGAAGTATCTCTGTTGAATCAACATGATTTTTCTCATCCATCCTTAGCCTATTTCTTAAGCTCTTAGAAAAATAGGGTCTTCATTTGTCACTTACCCCAAACGGGGCAGTTCCATGGTGGTGGAGCTGAACACATACGGTGTGCCTCTCCCTCCCATCTCACAACACCCCTCTACTACTGAGCTGACCTAAAGCATTTTTCATCTACCTAAGAGCCTTGCCTTGCTCTTGGATTGCTTCCACAATGGGGAGATTTTTAGGATGACAGCGTGTGCCTCCTGTACAGTGGTTCAGCAGTCGCGTGACTGCTGGAGTCTAGGCTGTGCCACAAGCAGCAGAGGTTCAGGTGGATGCTGGGCTACCTCCAAAGCAGGAGAGTGGATGAAATACAGGTGGACATGAGAGGATTGTTGGAGATGGCTACCTGAGGTCCTTTTCAGGTCACTGACATGGGCATTTGTGAGTCTCTCCCTTGCTACTTGTGGTCTAGGAACTACAGGTTCTTTCCAGATACATGACAGCCATCTCTTATGGGCCCATGGAGAACCTCTCTCTACCTGCTGGTTCTTCTTAGGGCAGCCCAGGATACCATGGGCCTTCTTGGACATGAGGGCACATCATTGCTGGCTCATGTGTAACTTCTTGTCCACAAAGACTCAGTGTGAGAACTCCCTTTCCTCACTGAAGTTTTCCTTCAAGATTATTTTGCAACTCTCCAACCTCAAGAAGGGAAAGAAAGACACAAAAAAAAAAACCCCAAACCCAAACCAAAAACACTACTCTGCCTTTGGGGAGACATACAGTGTACTCAATCAAGAGCTGATGGCAACCACTAAAGCTCATCTATACTTTAGGATATATTTCCCCAAAAACACACCCCCAGCCCCAAGGAGTTGGATGACCCTTACATAAGGAACTAGCTATATTTTAAGCAAAACCACTTAGGTCAGTGTAATGGTTACATCTCTTACCACAAACGATTCCAGTAGTCCAGCCAGTGGTGGCGCTTTGGTTGTCTCCTTGTCAGCTCACCAGAAAACCAGAATTTGTGCATGCAGCATCTACTCCAGAACTGAGGATCAGTGCCATTTATTTTTCCCTCGTCTTGCAGGTATTTTGAGCGAGAAAGGGGAAGGGGTTAATGGGGGGGACAAGGGAAGATGTAGCCAAGCTTTTCCAACCTGAATCTGGTAGGGTCAAAAGGAAGCCAGAGACTATACCAGTTAGAGAGCAGCTGGACACAAGGTGTTAAAGCACAGCATGTACACCTGGATGCCATATAACCCTAGAGTAGCTTTATTATTTAAACTATAATTTAATAGTAGACCTATAAAATAATTACATTATACTTAAAGCATTTCTTCATTTTTGTTTTCATTTATAAAACAAGAATTAAATACAGTTTTAACCATTACAAGCTCAACTCAGTTTTTACATAAACACAGCTCCGAGAAGGAGCTTTAAGCTGCAGCATATTCATATTGCAAACTGGTGAAAGACCCAGGTGGGGCATAGCTTAAAGATAAAGATGCTTGCACGTGTTTCTTAACTGAAGTTACTAGGGCGCTCTTCTCTCGCAAGTCCAAAATGCCTCACTTTCAGCTCATAATTTCTTTCAAGTGGAGACTGAGATCCCCGGAGTCTTAGTAGACTATTAGCTACTACCTCTGTTAGCTACTATCTCTGTCATGCCCCCTCTCCCCCATCACCACTTTTGAGCCTAGACTGAACGCTGTCCATTTGGCGGCTGGCATGATGCCATCCGAGCAGCAGCGACAGCCTGTAAAGCAATCCCTGGGTGAGCAGCCTCAGCGGGCACTCCAGACACGCTGAGAGATCGCAGCAGAAACGCCACAGCCGTTCACGTAACAGGGCTAACAGACCTGGCCAACCTCATCCTGCCCGTGCCAATCCCCGTAAACCGCTTGGCGAGCTCTGGCGGAGCTCAGGACCGAAAGCCTCTTAGAGCAGCCGCCAGTCTCACATAATAGAGACCTGTGGCACCGAACCCCCGGCTGGAGAGAGTGCTAAGTGCATTAACCCCTTGAAAGGGCTGCATGTGAAGAGGCGGGCGGGGAAGGGCTCCAGCAGCAGGCTCGTTTCACTAGATGCAGATGCTGAGCTGTGGGACATGCATCAGGGAGTCGGCGTGTCATTTGCAATTTGTAAGCTTCAGGCGAAGGAGCACGCACGGGCTTCGCTTTGGGGGAAGGGGCTGGTTTGTTTTGAGACGCAGAATTTTAATGCAGCTGGGACTAATACAGATCAGAACTGGAACGAACGGGATACACAGGACACGCTAAACTCCATCAACTGAGTAACAACATAGTGTGATTTAAAATGAACTGCAAGTGTTCACCAACACTGATTATGTAGGACTCGAAAACTTGAGTGGACCACCAGCACTGCAGCAATTATGACTTACTCCCCCCCTTCTCCTACAGCTGTGACCCATTCCAGCGGCACTGACTGGTGTGTTTGTCCTTTAACACTTACACATTAACATGGTTTCCAATCATGGGAGAGAAACCACTCCCAAAACCTGATGACACTGATGCAGCTTTTGTACTCAGTCCAGCAATGACCAAATTTTGCCCTTTGTGCGACAGTGCTTTTATACTTTCTAAGTGAAACATCATTCCCTTAAGTGTTCTCAGCTCCTCTCCCACCACCCTCCCACCTTCCCCCGTCTGAGCAGGCATAAATATAAGGTCATAAATGGATGTTATCCTTTTTGGAGCAAGAAACACACGCGTATCTAGTACACGAAAATCTACCGCAAGCCTAGTGAAACCATGTCCATTTAAAGCCAGGCAGCTGACCTAGCAACCAAGTCTCTTACTCAACACATTTTAATCTCTGGTATATTCTGCCACAAGAAAAATATACATGGCTAGGTCTATAATACTTCAAACAGCTGTTTACTATAGCTAGGTTACAAAATAAACACTGCTGCAGAGACCACGTGTTCAATACTCTCTAACCACAACAGCATCAGAACCCACCCCCAGTCTCCAATGTGGTCATGGTGGCCGACACAGCGCCTTGCACTCTCCCCCCTCACTTCTTATCTGCCGTTCAGACAACAAGCCCAGAACGATCTGTCATTGCACAATTAAAGTTGTCTCAAGATGAGCCTCATCAGAGAGCCTTGCTCTTCGCACATTGCTCTCCCTCATCTGTATCCCCCAGTCCTGGGCAGCACCCCAGCACTTCCAAGTGGAAGCCGCAAGCTCCAGACCAAAGCACAGGGAAGGCGTTCTCGTCTTGTGGAGGGGATTGGAGTGTAGGGCAGAGGGCTTTACTCCACACAGTGGAAACATTTAATGCTGGATTCAGCCAACTGGTCACTTAGATGAGCAATCCCAACTTCTGGGAGCCTGCTCCACTCCAGAAGATTCAACCGCCAGGTGATATTGGAAATACAATGACATTTTATGGTGAAGTGCCTAACACAGCCCATTAAAACGCTTTGTTCCAGTAGGCAAGCGACAAGGAGCCTTTCCTTGCTGGAGAGATGCCTTCTGAAAGAAAACAAAACAAAAAAAAAAACAAAAAAAAAAAGGGGAAAGGAGGAACAAAGCAACAAAACAGAGTCTGCTCAATGGGAGAGGCAGCCGTAAATCTGATGGGGGCAACACCAAGCAGGAGCTGCACACCTGCTCTCACAGTTTGCCTGAGTTAAGATTCACAGACATGCACCGGCACTGCTTGACCTTCTGAATCTTCTTGAGTCGGAAAGGTGGGTCCAGCTCAGGGCACTCCAGCTGCACGGTCGAAGAGGTGACCTTGTGTGGCTTGCAGAACGCACAGGACTGGAAGGACTCCTCCTCCTTTTTCACGTGCCGTGGTATGTAGAAGGAGTTGCACTGCCCGTAGCAGAAGCGGTTGATGATGGTGCGGCTTATGCAGCCCTCCTCGCTGACAGTCTGCCGCAGGGGCTGCGTCTTGCACCAGTCGCTCTTGAGGTACTTCCTCTCGGTGACCACGAGGGCCTCCTGGCTGGAGGCCAGCACCTCCTTGTTGAGCTGCTGCCTCCGCTCTGAGTGGTTGCTGCTGCTGTCTTTGTACGGGGAGGGAATGGCGCCCGCGGGACGGTTTTTCCTGGTGTCTGTTACTCGAACCAGCGCCGCCATCAGAAAAACGGACAAGGCGAATTTCCAAATCATCCTGCAAGGGCAACACAAGTAGCTGTTAGGAGACACATCTGCAAGCCACCGAGCTGTAATGGCAATGAATGTTACATATGCTTTTGGAGGTGGAGATCTTACCGACTTTGTAATCCTACCACTTCTCCTAGGAGATTAGCTCTGCTCTAGGGCGATTATTTGTCACAAAGAGGCTGGGCCCTGTGGAAAGTCCCACTGCTCCCCACCGCCCCGCTGAGCTCTCCAACTACTCGCTTTGCCCCCGCAGGGACACTGCTGCTTTGATCACTGAAGCTGTGGTTTTACAGAAGCTTCAGCAGGAAAAGCTTCCTCCTTCTCTGTGCAAGCCCAGGCCAAACAGCTGGGTAAACTCCTGGCAAGCAAAGGCTCCGGAGCTGCGGAGGCGCCTGCCAGTGCCACGACAGCTGATTTGGGGACAGCACGGTCAGGAAAAGGGAACACCAGGTTACACAAGGTGAACATCCATCTACCCCTCCAGCCCCCGATCCCCTGCCCAGCCTTGCACCACACAGATGTAGGTGTCCAAAAGTGTATTTGTATTATGTTAAACTGCTTCTGAAGTTTCTCAGGGCTTTTATGGCACTTACAGTCTTGCATTTGTTGTCTTTGTGGGAGGCCGAAAACTTGATGGATTTATTCTTGCATTGAGAGGAAATACTTAAACACAACTTTGAGGACTTCATTACTGCAACGCCTCTTAGGCAAATGGTTTAAGAAGGTTTGTAAACAGGAGAGAATTCAATATTTATTTTAGATCTTAAGGAATAGGGTAGAGTATTAGCCAGTTGCTAAGTTAATATAGTCAGCCAGTTGGCAAAAAATATTTTTTCCTATGGTTGTCTATTAGGATTTCTTGTTCTGTAGAGAATCTCTTACCAGCTCTTGGATTTTCATCAACCACTTGTTCAATTCACTTTAATAATGCTCGATGTGCTTCCAGGATATCAGCGTAGACGTACTAAATTTCCTCATAAAGTTAGTGCTCACCAATGAACTGCCACAACTCATTTGACAGTTCATTTCACATCTTTCTTCCTGGGAAGGGAAAACAGAGGCTCTCTAGGGTGCCAGAAGTGAGTGCGGCCCAGAAGCTTCCTGTTCAGATGCAAGGACACCTCAAGTCTCTCTAAAAGTGTTCTTCTCACCTTTGTTCTTAATGGACTGTATTTTGGCACAGAGACAAAAGCATAGACAAAAGACATGGACACATCCCTCTCTTCCCAGTAATGCTTCAAATGTTTGCAAATTATGATATTTTTTTTCTTTAGAGTGATGGAAGTCAAAAAATGCCATCACACAGATGTGGCTGACATTATAGGCACTTGAGATGTAAAGGTAACATGAAAAACATGAAAACATGCCATTTTCCAAACAATGGCACCAAGGGATCAAGAAAGTGTTTGCAGCAAAGGTGCAAGAGGAGACAACAACAGCAGTAACAAATACTTCTTGCCTAACAAAGCAGACCTAATGTATTTAACCCCTATGGAGATAAGAAAGAACTAGTGCAACAGACTAGGTGAGATACCATCCCCTTAGGCAAGTTTAACATTATCTCAGTGTCAGACCTGACTAAATTTCCAAGGGAGGTCTGAAGTGCTGAAGGAAAGGAAAGTGCTAACACTATAGCTGTGATAAGAAGATCTTCTGATGCAGGGTTAAATTTCATCAGAGGGTGTGCTTGAAACAAACTCACCTTTCAATGGAAAAGAGAATTTCTAAAACCCAAATAAGCTCCCTCATCTGCAACCATGCCAGACACCCACTGTAGCTATGGGTACTTTAAATCAGTGGCCTATTTTCACACTGCTTAGCATTCAGCACACAAGTCCAGAAGTTTTGTCCAGAGTCTCTAAATGAAGCAAGACTAGACTTGGCTTTGCTCACAGGTATTGTCGCCAAGACCATTGGATGTCAACCCACACAGCCAGGCCAAAACCTAATCAGGTAATTAGTTTCAGTTGAATATAGTGTTCCATGCTTCCTTTCAAACTATTCTCATGTTATTCTGCCCTGATGGCTGCATTTCAGTAGTAGATAAAACAACTGATCCCCATTGCTTTCTGTTTTATACAGAAAGGGGAGGGGAAAAGAAATGAACAGGCATTACAGGACTCCAGCCTCCGGAAACAGAGGTGAGTTCTCCTCAAGACACCTTATGTCAACACTCCTTAGGAGTAGTCTTCTTCTCTTGGAACACAAGCCCACAAAGCAATTAAAGTAACTCTACTGTCCTTCAGGAAGGGAATTTGGTCCTTTTCATCCAGGGTATCACCTCCCCAGGCTCATTTCTCTGATCCTGGTGGAGAAGAGCACAGTACAAGTCCAGAGACGTATCAGAGGGAGAGATGTGCTCTTTCCCCTGCTCCTTCCTTTTTTCCTTTGGGAATCACTGTCTTACCACACCCACCCTTTCTCATTACAAAATGTGAGGAGAAATCGTTTCCCTTTCGTGTTAAGGAGAGGGTGAAGCAGGAGCAAGTAAGGAATTCGGGAAGGCTGACAAAGAACTCACGATTCAAAGTCTACAATATAGAGAAATATTATAGTAGCTTTCTAATTACTGAAATAGTTTTATGTAGGCACGGGGAGCCATTCAACAGAGTAAGTAGGATTTATTCAGTAAGTCTCTGTTTACAACTAATAAAGCATTATTAATCAAGGCCACTATTGTAAGGTTATAAATCAAACGCCACAGCACATGTTAGCAAGTTCTTCTGCAGACAGGTATGAACACACCACCTACTACTGTCATTGATCTTTACAATACCCAAACCTTAAAATGTTTACATAACAGAATAATAATCTATTTTACACTAACAGGTCAAATGTGCACTCTATTAGATCGTGGAATTTCTAATCACAGGGTTGCCCCTTACTGGCCTGCAAATCACCTCTTTCTAAGCCCCAGCACACAGGCCCCCTATTCAAGCAAGCAAGGGGGCAAACAAGGTCACCTGGTGCCAGCAACATGCCAAGGGTGACATATATTTTTGGTACTCGCATGCAAAGAGAAGAGAAACCTCAGTAGTCTCAGAGAAACAGAACATTTTGGTAAGCGCAGTCTGAATGCAAAGCAACACCGTGAATGCCGTCTGTCTGCAGGCAGAGTGGGGCGAGAAGGAACACAAAAACGTACTGGAGAAGAATCTGGCTTCTGGCAAGAACAGGGCAGTTCTGTCCTACTTAGATGTCACAGAAGTGAACAGCATGTGGCTGAGACCGAGCAAGCGAGATCTGCCTCCAGAGACCAACGCCTCTACAACTTGCACAAATGCCAGCCTGGGCCCACCACTCCTGCTGCGCTGGGGCTCCCTGAGCAGAGTCAGTGGAAGCTCCCACGTGACAGCTTTCAGCTTCTTCAAGCGTCATCACCAGCTGCTTCCAGTTCCTCCCACCCCCTTTTTTTTCTAATGCGTGAACTGGTGCAGAAAATTACCTCAGACTAGACACCAAACAAGGCCTAGCTGCACTCACACTGCACACACTAAGTTTTTATCTCTCTGAGATAAGGCAATCAGCATCAAGTATGAGTTCATAAACTCATCAAACCCATCACGCTGGAGCTGTGCTATCAGGTTCCCAGGAGTGCAAAAAGTCCTTGGCCAGGAAGACAAGATCCGGCTCTGTAATCTGGAGAGGTCTGAGCACTCAGCTAGGGGGGAAGACCCAGGATCACTGTGTCTGCCCTTAGCTTTATTTCTTCTTTGTATCCAATTACCATGTAATATAGAATACCTACCAAGGAAGGCTCCCTCTTGCATACCGACCTTCCAGCCCTATAAGTCCCACATTCCTGAAAGCGCTCCAGCTCCGGAGCAGGACAGGCAGTAGTGTAACCCCCAAAATAGCCTACAGTTTTGTGGTTAGGGCAGATCTCTGGGAGTTGGAGCACTGGATTCGACCTCAAAATTCCAGTGCAACATTTTGAAGAAGGCCCTTAACTATGGTCTGAAGGACAGGGCAGGACCTAACGGTGGTGCTCATCTGTGCCAAGTGACTGCTCCACCGTTTCCTGCATTTCTCAAAGACACAACTGCCCTCTCATCTCAGGAGGCAGTTTCTGACTGGGAAATCCTGTTTTGTTGATCAGCCTACTTGAGGACTGCAGGCGGAGAGAAAGAGGGTGGTGTAACTGGAAGATCACTGCGACATTTTATGTTAGCTGCTCAGGAGATCAGCAGGTGTTAGACCCACTTGTCTGGTTTAGTACACAGGTCCTACAAAGCACGCTTGGCATTATCAGCATTCCTAGAAGCATCCAACTCCCTGACACAGGTATGACACACTTCCTTGGCAGGGCTTAGAAAAAAAAAAAAGCCATAGCTAATGAATGGTTTTTAAAAAATTATCTGCAAACCCTGTCTTACCATGAAACTTGAATGCCTGCCTATCTGTTTAGCTTAGTCACAGGATGGGTTCAGCCTGTAAATATGTGTAGAAGAAGCCTTAGTACTATAAACCTATCCTACACCCATCAAAAGCACCTTAAGAGCCAATTACTGCGAAGATAAATTCAGAGATACTTTGCTTTTTGAAATTTTAAAATTTAATTAGCAGCTGAAGAGTTTGCCTTGGAAAATGGGTCTTCTTCAACTACCAGCAAAAGGCAGGCATTATAGGCTAGACTAAATCAGGTACAATCTTATGGCCCTGTATGTACACATTCACACCTGACGCCTTTCCAGTTTCCACCCTGCAAACTTCAGAAACATGAGAGCTCTACTTTGGGATCAGCTATTCAGCTGACTGTGGGAATCCCTGTTCCCAGACTTTTTTTTTTTCTAATCCTCGCTTACTTTTGTATTAGACCTAGTCAAAGAAGAATCTGTATAAACCAGCCATATGTATATTAATGTAAGAACACGGTGTACACGGTCAGTTCTCAGCATTCAAGATGGGACACAAGAAGTGTTCCTTGAAGACAAGCCAGGCAATAACTTTTCAAAGAACTAAAACTTGGCTTTAGCAACAGATGTGGGAAGCCAGGAAATATCAGATTCTCTACCAAGAAGCCAAAAATGTTATTTATTTAATTTATTAATGCTTAGGCATGATTCTAATGGTACAATGTTTGCATAAAGTCTATACAAATCAGGCATCTTTGTGCAAGGGAGGCATTTGGTGCTAACTTCTCCCTTTTAATTATCCTTTGGAAACTCGTTCCTGTGTCTCAACAATGTCAGCAATAACTGAACACTGTACTGTATCTTTCTTTTTGCAGAGCCATGGGCCTCTCAGTAAATCATTCCATCATTAATAGATCCTCATTATTAAATTGCCAAGACTGAGGCCAACCACAACAACAAAACATGTAGGAGGTGGGTTAGGACGGGAGACCAAACTTCTTAAAAGAAAACAACTCAGAAAACCTAGTTCTGCAGCTAGGATTTGTTATTCTGATATTCAGATACAAAATCTCTGCCTTCTAGCAGTAAGAAAAAGATACCATGCAGTAGGAACACTAACCATCACTTTTTAAAACCACTGCATGCAACCCCAAAGGGAATAATTGTTTAAAAAAACAATAATTAATGCCATTACAAGCAGAAGTTTTTCCATTCTTGCCCTCTAAGAACCTTCTATAGTGATTTGAGAGAAAGCTATTTCATTGCAACACAGTCCTAGCAGTAGGTGGTAGAAGGACAAAACATTTCTTTCAGCCTTAATAAACTCGTACCCTTGCTGGTTGGCTTGGATGGAGATCCTTTCTCCTCTCCATTCTTCCCTCTCCCTCCCACCAAGGAGACCCATCCTTCTCTCTCCATTGTGCCAACGCCTCTCCCCAAGAGAGACCCAAGCAAACCCATGGGAAACACCATGAAGCTTTGAAGCAAACAGGAAAGGTCTGCCTGAAGACTTTTCTGTCCTGTCCAGGCTGTTCTGTTCTTGGAAGGGGAAGGTGGGGCTGGCTTCACTAATGCCAGCCTCTGTTTCTCAGGAGAGGACAGTATTTCCCCTAATAATGCCAACACTTAGAAGTTCTCCTCGTCAAGACAGTTCCTGAAGACACTGAATTTAATTTATTGAAAACTAAAGTACATCACCAACGAAACTAAAGTACACAGAGCAAAGGCACTGGTAAGGACAGTCTATGCAAAGATAAAACTATTTGAAAGCAACTCAGAGGATGCTGCTTCATAATAACTTCAGCTTCACTATAGGTTTTCTACAACCAAGAACATTATCTTGAATTTTCTCTGAAGAGGCTAGGAGTTTAGAAGAATTCCTGGTCCATACACAAGAATGTAAGAGGAATCTAGGTCTCCAGCAATTACTCCTGTCACATTCAGCAATGTGTAATGTGTCAGATATGCTGTTTTTAGGACTAGAGCAATGAGGAAAAGTACATGAAGGTAAACTCACTCTTGATACTAAAGCTATCCAGCTTGAATGATGGGTTTTTCCTTCAGACTTCATCCTCTTTCATATCTACTTCATTTCCCCCAGAAATTCATGTTTATAACCAACGAAATATTTCACCTTTCATAAACTTCAGACAAGCTCATCTGAAACAGGTTCAAATGCAGCCACTCACTTCATCAGAGTTAAGAATTCATATTACTGCAATGCTCCTCTTTGCACTGACATCCTGCCAGGAAGTATATTGATTTAAATACTGTATTACTGATCCACGATATCATTTTACTGTGTCACTCTCCACAGGCTGAAGCCTTCTTTCTTCTTATCTCATGTAGCTTCTAAACTTGTGCTTCAGATTTTATTTTTTTTTGAGCAGTATTAGAATTGGAGGAATTGAGAGATGTTTCTCATTTTTCAAAGCCAGAACAAGGAGTCTGTGAGGAAAGTTGCTGAGGATTTTATTTGCTGAGATATCAGTTTTTATCTATTATATCCAAAGCATGAACTAGAGTTCCAGAAGACTGGAGAGAACGGAGGAGAAAAGAAAATGTATCGGAGAAGCCAGCCCTAGTATTTTTCTTTGAGCTACATTCACTAACACTTATATCCATGATAAATAATAATGCTTCCCAAAAAAACATATACACATATAACAAATGCAATTACTGCATCAGTCACCCAACTAGAAGAAAATAGTGAAGGAAACTGTTCCAAGTTGGATTTTGGTTTGTTTGGTTGGGGTTTTTTAAGGCTAAATGTTAGCTAGACAATATAGCAAAGCATGACATTATCAACCTCATAACGCCCTGTATTTATCAGTAGCGAAGGTCTGATTTCACAGCTGTGTCAGCATTTGTCAGCTCAACACAGGGGAGAAAAGTAAAATAAAGAGAAGGAAGAAAAACTGCAATAAACGTGTCATCTTATAGCAGCTCTGGTAACATGGCAATGCCATTTCTAGGGGACCACAAATACACAGAGCTCGGATTGAATATTAACAGGTAACTGGGCAAAGGCTTTCTGGAACATTGTTATGATTAAAACTCTTAAATTTTGTTGCAATTTCAGCTTCAGGAACTTGTGGTTTTGGAGCCAACCACAGACAAATGTCTGCCTGGTGAGCACATGTGAATTGTCCCAAGCAGAGTGAGATGTCCTACTCAGAAGTGTCTGGGTAGTCATCAGTACTGGCAGCACATGCAACACTGGTGAAAAAGGGGGAGTGGGAGGAGGGAAAACCCACAAAACAAAACCAGATTTCTGCTTGCTGTCCATGAAGTTGATTTTCTCTCTCTTCTAACCTGGTTTTGGGTGAATGCTACCATCAAGGGATGGGAGGAATTAATAAGAGAAAACTCCTTGGATACAAGGAGAATAGCTCTTTGGAAAGATTCAGAGTTTGTTCTCCTATGAATCTAAACCAATGTCTCGTTGAGTGAACTCTAAGAGTGAACCAGGTTGAAAAGAGAGTTGTTCTTCATGTTCCTCAGCTTTTCAGGATGAAATAGAGTCCCAAACAGGCAAGTCAGTTCTGTTTCAACATGAAGCTTTTGCCCAGCAAGCAATAACATTCTACATTTAACTTTATTCTTCTGTGCAGAAGGCTGCTGGTACACTCCCATCTGGCAGAGTTTCATTCAGGAGAAAACAGCAGACTTCTGCCCTTGGGAAACTAAAAACTAAATCAGAAGGGAAGCAGTGGCTTGAGCAAATGTCTTCATTTGTGACCATCCCTCTGCCTGTTGGAAAGGAGGACAGTCAGCACAAGAATGGGGAAAGTTCAACATTTAAATACAATAGCCCATTTCATTGCTTCCTCACTGGAGAATCAATACTACAAAAGCCTGTTTTGCAATGAGTAGTCTCCATTATATTTTTGTTGTTTGCATTACAACAGAACATGGAAATCTCATCCAAGATTGATGCCTGACTAAGCGACACAACTTCAAAATGTTTGTAGGCTAACTTGGTGAGCAACATATGGTGGGACCAGAACTGAGCATAGAGGGGAAGTGAGTTACTGGAGGCCAGAAATTAACTGAGAAAGGAACATTTCCAACGTCTTTCAATCGCACTGCATGGCACCAATGCTGATTTTTGTCTTTGCTGATCAATTCAGATCTGTTACCCTTAGGCAAGCTTTTCTTTTGAAAACACTGTATTTTTGCATAGAATGGCTTGGCATGAAAATTTACAATACTCAGTTTCCCTGAGTTTTGATAAAACAGAGATTTAGGAGCTTTATTGCTTTCCAGCTTCAAACAATACACTACTTCCAGATAAGATGTCTCATTTTCTAGTTCACATTTAGGGAGAAGACTACTACTTTTCAATGTATGTGTATTACTGTACTTGCACCATTTCCAGGAGAGAGCAATTCCATGAGATCTGTTCTAAAAAAGACCGAGGCCTGTACATTAAAGCCTCATAACAGAGCTCAAAAGAATTTGCTTGCTCCTCTTGGTGGCCAGAAAAATACAACTCCTTCTAAAAATCAATAAATGGCATATAATCTTGTATATGAAACAGTGCATTAATCAACAGAGATGTAACATTTAAATTTTCCAGATTTTCTGTTATATTCAGATACTTGTCTTCTGTTCAAGCCACTATCCACTGTTGCTACATTATGACTCTGTTAAAGAGAGTCATGTTCCTGTTTAAGGAAACTAAAATGTTATTTATGGAAGTGTTTATAAATGAATTTTTGTAAGCCAGCATCCTATTTATAGAGCTGAAACACAGACAGTCTCCCTGACTGAAACGTACAGTAGTTCTGGGGACAGACCACAGAAGCTTTATGCTAATGAGCACATAAAACAAGTATTAAGTCAATTCCGCCTGTTAGACCCAACGAGGTCTATGTCACACAGACATGTAACTAAGCACCGTACCAGAATGATTAGTTTTGCAGAAAAGCATCTAGGGAATCCTCTCATCCCTTTTGCTCTTTTCTTTGGTTAATACGCAACATGCAATTACACAGCTGACAGTTCCTCACAATTAGTTTTTTTTAATGTACTGACCAAATTTCAAACAAGTTGGGTCAGCACAGCAGTTTTGAAACTCCTATTGCATTACACTGTGCGTGTTTACTCCCAGGCTATACAGAAAGGCATGAAAAGTATTTCAGGGAAGGAGAAATGGGGGAGCATGTGTCAAGGATTTCACAGTTTGGTACCACGGGAGTCATGAGTAGTAAAGAAGACGTTTAGGGTTACTGTGGGGGACCAGCACACTGAACAGCCATAGAAAATCAGGGTTCAAGAGCCCTAATCTTCATGTGTAGTACAAATCACCTTGAAACAACAGTGGGTCACCTCAAAGTCTGTAATACGTTCTCTTGCTCAGGGTGTAAGCTGGCCTAATGGAGAAAAACTTACTTGCACTCCAAGTAGACAGAAGGCAGGCAGTAACAAGTCACTGCTGCACTCCATGCAGGGCTGATCAACCCGAGTTGATTCTTTAATATTCTGTATCCCCTTTAGTTCACAAACGTACTGGTAACTACACGATATTTTTGTCTCTCCCTAAGAACACCAGGCTTCTGCTTGTCTTACCTTTACAGTCAGTTTTTGTGGATTAACTAATGGTCTATCAGAATCCCCATTTAATTTCTTTGGTTTGAAATGTTTAACTCAATTGTGGGCTTTGCTCTGAAAGGAAGCCTGTCCCTTATGAGAAAATTCAAGGCAGTTCAAACCTGCAAAGGCTGAGAAGCACAGTATTCCCCAGCTCTGTATATGTGCATTTGCAAGCTTGTAAACAAAGACGACAAGATTTCAAAATCTTCAGGGTTATCTGGCTTCTTGGTTACCCTAACCCTAGTCCATGTATCAATTGATACAAGCTCTTCACTCAGGAACTATTCTGACCCTTATTTTCAAGTTATTTGGTAAGAAAACAAAAGGAATTTTCATTTATTCCTCTACATGTGCACTGATATTTCCAAACTGAACAGTAGTGTTTATGGCTGTCGTAGCTGTCAGCTAGACCAAAAGAAATCACAGCAGCTGATGCTCAACAACTGTCCAAAGCACAGAACTTATGAGGTGCTATAAAGTCGGGAATACAAATAGAATTGTAATTAGATATGCAATGTCAGCACAGACATTGCTAAATACCTAAACATTTCAGTATCACTTTCTAGATACACTGGAAAATGTATGGCACAAAGAATGAATGGACAAACTAGTTTGCTCACTTTTATTGGCAGTGGCACTAAAAGATGAATTTTCAGTGCAATGCTGCAGGATGACCTGTAATACAGGAAATTTTACATCCAAATACTGGAAACTCACTCCATCCCTCCCACTTCACACTGATGGCAACACGTGGCTGTGCCACATCTATGCTCTTGTGGCTTTGATTCATGCTCTGCTCAGTGATTCTCCCTTCGTCATTGCCCAAAGAATGTAAATATTTGTTCTGTCTGTATTCTGGTTTACAGACTTGGCCCATTATTGAATATTAAGGCTGTAATTCAATCACAGAAGGATCTGTTGCCATGCATAAACTGGGATTTTATGTTTTATGACTCTAGCTTTGCAGAGCCAGCCATCTTCCTACTCACCTCCCCCTCTCCTTGCCCATGACTGAATTATAGTTCTGTCTCTAATTGAAGCCTAGTATTATTTTCTTTCTCTTCTGCTGAGAGGAAGACCAGAGCTATCATACTGAATACACACCAAGCCACAGGAGCCTGGATGAGGTACTTTAATGACAGGTCCTCCTACACAGCACATTTGCAGTCTTTCTGCTAATTAATTTGATTTCCTTTGTCTAGACTAACATAATACAGCAAGTTATGCTCATTTAAAGGAGGATCGTTAGCCTTTCAGTTCCCTCCAAATGAGGAAGAAAGAAGAGTCAATAGACTGGAATCTGGGGGAGACTGACTTTGTCCTTGACTACACCATTGCTTATGTTTTCACTTGACCAAGACTTTGTTTCCAGGAGAACCCGAGATAGCACTATCATCAGAGGAGAGACTATAATCAAAATCAGATATTGTCGGTATGCGCATGGCACGGCAGTGGCAGTTACAGAGGAGAGCTCTTCTATCTACGATGCACTGCAGTCAGCAGCTTTCTTCCTGGCAATCACTGGGCATTTACTGTTCACAGCTCCTGACATCCTCAGAGGGCTGAACAAACACGTAATTAGAAACACGCTCAAGCTGGTTTCCTCAGGCTCCCTTCACAGATCGAAAGGAGATTCTGTAGTGTGCCGCTGGGTGAGTAAATCAGAGAGGCCAAGTTAGTAATGGGAGTTACAAAAGTACCTCCTCACTACCTGGAAGGCAAGACCTCCATTCGGCAGTTTTGATAATGACTGAAACTGTGGAGCTGAAGAGAGTCTCAAAGCTGAGCTGTTCGTCAACTGCAGGGTTTGGGGAGAGGAGTTCAGCCTTCTGAGTCAGGTGGGAAGATACTCTGCCAGACAGAAAGGGGACAGGATATCGTGTAGGTGCACTGTGGTGTGGACTGAGTCCACATGTTTCTTAATAAGGGCAGGAAAGGTCTTCCCCTACGAAGGAAGAAGAAAGCCGACAGAGGCAATCACCAACCTCTTCTGCTCAGGCTCACTGTAAAGTGCCAGAACTACCCTTCTGTAGGCAATTTCAGGATCGTTTCTAGCTCTGCAACCTCAGTTTCATTTATCATTTTACAGCATCACAGACAGGAAGGATTCCAACTTTGGGGCTTACTGGCTCAGGGATTTTTTTTTTTTTTTGGCTGATAGTAACTGGGGACTCTCTTTACATAAACATAAGCAGAAGATAAACAGCACCTACAGGCTCTTTATTAACTTAATGTGACCTTGGTTTTTTTAGTGTTTGGCCATAAGCCATTCATACTGTGTCACCACAGTTAAGGTTGGAATATTTTTCCATTACTCACACTTTCAAGCTCAGCAGAAGTAGACAGTAAGTAAATCTAAAGATTCTTCTCTCTGGCTACTTTGGACTGCTGTTCTCAGAAAGGTCAGGGAGGTATCTTCTGACACTATGAGAACCAGATATATCTAAAGCCTCATGTCCAAATTGGAGGGAAAAACCAAATCTGACCATTGGCCTTTGCTTTCACTTCAGATCAACAGAACATTTAGATACTGAATTTTTTCTGCTATTTTCCTTTTGAAGGAGATAATGAACACAAATAAGTTTTAAGATACTTTCATTGTAAATTTATTAAACCCTCAAAAGCCAAAGATCCATTTCACAGAGTTAAAATGAATTGTCTTTGTGTCTCAGTAATGGGAAAGCCCTATACAGTACACAAAAATTGAACTAGGACCTTCAGGTGTTTCCAGACTAAAGATCATGATCTCTACTCCTGAGAAGAAGCCACTTTAGAAAAAGAGTTTTGACCAACACTTCACCTGAAAAGTTTCATTCCCACTGTGTGGAGAGGGAAAAAAAAAAAAAAAAGTTTCAACTCTGAACCCTTGGGGCCAGTTACCACAACTCACACAGCATGATAGTCCTCAACGGGTCAAGGATAACCACAGCCCCGTGGGGCTTTCTATGCCTCTATTTTGAAAGGAGGCTCAGTAAAGAATTTGCCTTAGCAAAACAAGACTATGCTTCCTCTCTTGCCTTACTTAGTTTCAGAAAAACAGCTTTTGCTTTGAGTGATTATTTCAGCTTCCATAATTTTTCTCCAGCACAAAACTGTGGAGAAGCTGCATACAGATCAGACCAGTGATTTGGGCAGCATAAGAACATGGATAATGTCAAAGCATCAAAGAGAAATGCAATAGCGACTAGGAAAAACACTAACAAAAATGAATCTTGTAAAGACAAAACTAAAAGAAACTCACCTGTCTGAAAATCTGTAACTTGGCAAAACACATTTTTCTTAGAGGATCCTAAGAAGCTCCTAATTAGCACAAAGATTGAAGAATACCAATTGTCATATGGCAAAACTCTGCCTGTTAAAAACACAAGGCACATTTGTGGTGTTTATTTTCTTCCTTCCTGACCCCAAAATCCAATCCTTATTTTAAAATATGAATGACATAAAAGGCTACATCAGAGCAAGTGTGCAATTTCCTATCTACGTATTTGTAGAAGGGCACATATCTACATATTTGTGCTGAAGGGGAGGATGCTTGGGCTTATCTAAAAAAAAAAAAATAGTGAGAATTAAATCATGGAACTGTACGGTTTAAGCAGAGTATGAAAAAGCACTGTGGACCTGTACAGGAAAGAAAGCGAGAGAGGCGCATCTGAATTAACAAAAACAGACCTAAGAAGGCCAGCTCTTGAGTGCATTTACAGCATAACTGTACAGAAGACATACAGAGCTCATTTAGATACCACGGTTTTAACAAGGTCCTCTCTGAGATTGTTCTCCACCCCGCTTGAAAACATATTATTTGTTTAAAGCTGCTTGCCAAATCCATGGCAAAGCATCTAACAGAAACCAGAGATGAGATTTAGAGGCACTTTAGAAATAGGTGACAGGGACATACATGTCACTTGCATCAACGTGAGCAACCCACAAGGCTCCTGTTCCCACACCTACAAAGCCTCTGGTGACTGCAGCGTTGTTTACGTGTTTATGAACCGGAGCCTTGGTAGGGTGCCTGGACGTAGGCCCGGGTGGGTGTCAATGCCGGCCGCTGCCACTCACACAGAAGGCAGGCAAAGCGTGGGAGCCACTCAGCAGCTCCCCGACTGTTCTGCTTTGGCAAGCATGTCTCACAGACATCCAACCAACATCACTGAGTTGAAAATGAACAGCATTAACTACTACCAGTCATCCCAAAATTTAGCCAGTGGGGCATGCTACTCTCTCATAACCGACCTACAAATAATTTCTTCCCCTTTATGAACATAAGCTTGGAGCTTCATCACCCACATGAAATGGAGATAATTCCATTTACATTCCCCACATTGAAAAAAAAAAAAAAAAGAAAAAAAATCCCCAAAACCCCAACCAAAAAACTGCAGAAAACGGCAGTGGGAAGTACTGCCTGTACTTTCTGTTAAAGCTGGGTTATTAGGTAAAGAGTGTACATACATAAAATTCCTGGACCCACATGGAATTATAATACCATACTCAAAACTACCTTTTTGCGATTAGGCTTTGTGATGTGGAGGGTGAGGTCCACACTTAAGCTCCCTGAATTTTATCATCCTCCCCAAGACATTAAGAAGGCCATTTGTTCAAGTTTTTTTTGAATACAAATGGAAATATTTGCAGGCCAAAAGAATTAAAACCTACACACTTTGCTCTCAGTTTTATGTTCTCATAAGAATAATGTAGGATGTAGGTTACAAGTTATATATATATATATTCCAGTTAGATATGTTCACTGTATTCTACTTCCACTTTCAGGTAAAGTAACAGCAGAGAGAAAACCCTGTATCTGAGACTGAGAAATAACCAAAACAGCAATTAATGTCAGCTGGATATATTTCAAATTGCAACCCATGCCTGTCTGAGATAAAGCTTAAATTACCAACATGCCATCACACAGACCAAGGTGCAGTTTGAGCCGCGGTCCCCCCTGCTCCTGGTAGGACCCCCCTGCTGGCACCCCTTTCCTCCACCCAGCACACAGGTATGCATGCTCACCCTGACACAAGACATGCATACAACACTGCCAGTAGTAACAGCCACACAGCGTGCTTCCAGACAAAGCTTTTTGGTCCCACTGCCTGCAGGATCAGTAGCCTAGCCAGGGCCCTGAGCTGGCGCTGGGCTGCTCTGCCCTGCCAGTGTGCCAGCCTACAGGCAGGCTGCCTTCAACCAGCCGCCAAGCCCCACCCTGATACTCCTTCCAACCTAGGGCCGCTGTCACCCAACTTACCTGTTTCAGGGTGGAGGAGGCTAATGTAACTGGAAGGGTGCGGCTGATCAAGGTGGCGTTGACTGACAGAACTGCATGCTTTTGCTTCCTGTGGGAGATGCACGGTCCTTATCTCTAAATGGCTTGGAGTTAGGACTACGGCCTGAACCACAGCAGGGAGAAGAATTACCACAATAATAACAACAGAATGTGATGAGAAGTACCATTTCAGATGCCCACAGGCATCCAAGATATTTGTAGAGGCTGGCCCATCAGAGTCAGACCCTATAGGATATAAATACTCCACAGTGGCTGCTGGAAGACAGGTGGAAGATGAGGAGTATTCAAATGGGCACCAATTTTTGCAAGTGTCTTAAACATTACAACTACTTAAACTTACATTAATTTCCAAGAGATATTTATCTCAAGTATTCAGTGGACATGGGGTACATTAAAAGGGTATTTTATCATATTTTTAAATATTGCTCTACAAATATAGCTAATGCAATCCTAAATATTAAAGATGGAAAAACAAGCATGAAAATGTAATCTAACTGTTGCATCCTACTGTCTGACTTTTCAGTGTCTAGCCTTGTAATTTCAAAGGGTTCTTCCACTAAGGTTTGGTGGGTTTCAGTGATTAAATACAACCACTGGTTAGACCACTTAGAAACAATCTACATGATAACTGTGGCACTGACGCCTTCTCTTTCACTATTTCTCCACTGTTACTGAATGGAGACCTCTTCATTCTCCAAAAGCCCAGATGATTTTGTGTACCATGTGGGCTAACGTTGTCCAGTTAACTACATTGCATAAATCTATAAATATACTTAACGGTCAACAGAAAAGGACCAAACTCTCATATAGGTATAAGCTTACACAATTTTAGTATTTAGGACTCTGACTAAGAGAGGACAGGTTTAAACTAACACCGTAGAAGTTAAGCAAACACTTTATTGTCTTCCTGTATTTAGGTCTAAAAACTAGTTGAAACTACCAGACAGAAGAAAAGTGTGGCAACATACTCTATGCACCAGCAAGTCAAAAGCTTGGGAACATACCCAATTGATACAAACATACCCAATTGATACAAAATTGTATCAAGGTTGGCTAAGTTTGCGGTTTGGATCAGATGTCATTTAACCAGGGAAAGCTGTTTGACATCTCAAATGTATGGCTCGTATTTTTAATCAACTGCCTCAAGTAATATTTACTCATCCTGAAGGAAGCCTCAGGCTCTGTACTTCACTGACATCCCATTTCAGCTTTTTGTTATGTCAGCTTCATACACACACAGAGACACCAAATTGTATATTGTTCCTGTGTGCACTGATGTCTCTCACAATCGTCATCACAGTAACCTATCTGTCCCTACATGTCCAACAAGAGATTCTTCATTAAAAAAGTAAATCCAAAAGCAGAAGATAACCTAACTTGTATGTAAATCTCAAAAAAAAACCCTAAACCCATCAGATCTATGCCTGCCCCATTTTGATGACAGACAATGGAGGTAAATCAAAGTTCTATTTTTGGACTTGAAGAAAACATGGCTGCACAAAGACAGAATAGAAATTAGTAGGTTATGTGACAGATCTGGGCACCATACTTCAGGAAAGACACAAAGATTTCTGGAAGGTAGGCAAAGAAGCAAAATAAGGACATTTATATACACAGAAACTTAATGTGGCCAGTCTGTGGAAATCAGGGATCTTTAATACAAAGAAGCAAAGACTAGAGGGCTGATGTCAATAGGTTTTGAAAGGATGAAAGGATATCACAAAAAGTGAAACAATCTCTTCCTGGATGCAAATGCAATAATGTCAGCAAATAAGACTTTAGACAATGCTTCTATTAACAAGTGCCATAATAAAGATAATGAAGCATTGGAATCGACTTGCCTAAGTTTGCAGACTTGTCATCAGTATTATTAAGGATAAAGTGACACAAAAGGAGAAAAATAATCATTACATTTGCCAGGAACTATTAGATGAAATGGATTGCAACAAGCAGGAGATGAGCCGGATGACTTCCCTAAGTCCCTTTAACTCCCTTTTCATTAAATAAATATATATGATATAGGACAAGTACTGTGATCCAAAGAACCATCTTTTCAATATATTTTGCTTAGGTATTGTGTCACCTCTCTTCTAACCTTTCTGGGCTTCTGTATTTCACAATAGCTATCATAGAAAACCACCAACATTCATTTTGCACTACAGCTTTAGGTACACTTACTTTGGTAGGGGGGTGTCACTAAACCACTACCCAAAGCCAGCTTTATGTTTAACAAACAGCAACCTGCTAATAATTGTGAACTTACTATGTGTAGAATACAGATACTATCAGATTCTTTCAGAATTAAAGACTCAATTTGGTTTCTTTTGCTGTAGGCAGAATATGTAACATTTGTTTCACGCTCCGCTGTTGGCAAAAGATACCAAGACTCGAGATTCTACAGAATAGCTTGAGTTTTCCAAAATCTAAGTTGTTTAGAGGAAACATTCCTTGTGTGTTTGTTGAAGATGAATGTAATTTATAAATCATTAGAAAGCAAGTTACTTTCCTAAAGCATATTTAAATACCCATAAAACACACACATACACCATTTTCCACATAAGGGCACAGTCTTAAACTATCTTTGAGGCCTGATTTCAAGGCAGAGAAGTAAACCTTAACTAGCAGTCTGATAGTATCACACCAATATCACGCCTAGTCTCTTCAGAGACAGAGCGACAGACGTGCTGAACTAGAAGCAGGGTGACAGTGTTGCTGCACTGTCTGATGGATCAATTCAAGTTCACAATCAGCAACTCAACAGGGAAGCCAAGTGGCTTCACATCCAGAGGCCTCAGGACAGCAGGACAGGCCCAGAAATTAACACATCCTCAAAAATCTGAGGGAAACTGCAGAGGTCTGCACAGACCAAAACATCTGTATTTGCCTTATGACAGCAGACACACAAATTTCTCTCTCCTCATCATACTTGTAATTAACAGGTGTGGAATAGTTTGCCAGCAGCTGTCATCATAAAGCTATGGTATTTGCCCTACAAGCACAGCAATACCCTGTGCAGATATAACCACTGTTCAACCCTCTCTTTCCCACAAAACCCCAGGAGCAAATAAACAAATTAATTTGCCCTCAAACAGAAACTGAACATATTGGAATCAGATCAGTTTCCCATCTTCCTTCTTTATCATCCTAAAATTGAGATAAATTCATAAATGTGATTTATTTACTGTTGTTATTTACCTAAAAGGAGCTTATAAAGGTATCTCCTCAACATTTTTCCTGTGAGGAACTGCTCCCCTTCCTAGATACACTCTAGTATTTCTGATGACATTAAAGAGGTGGGGTGATATAGTATGGTATGGTTTCCTAAAAGCCAGGAGAGAGTCATTCACGTACAAGCAACTTGCAACACCAATATCAGTGATCTGTTTACTGTTATTTACTCTTAGTATTATTAATTTAGTAATTGTTAGACTATTCCTCCTAGTACTGCTGTTCCTGAGAGAAGCTAGTTGGTCCTGTATGGTTTCTAAACCAATGCTACACTGTAACCCCATGCAAAGCAATGATTGATGATCATAGTTTTTGTTCAGATTCTAATAAAAGTACATCACTCATTGCCAAGGAATTACTGTAGGATTGAAATAAAAGGGAAGTTTAACACAAGACAGAATCCCAAAACAGATTAGCATAGCAGAGGATGAGAAGCTGCAAAGCTTCGGACAGTAGACAGTACTTCAATGTTTTCTACCAACAAGAAACCTCCACACACCTTTGCATGATGTCCAGTAAGCTCAGGGGAGAGGG
>VXBZ01000145.1:0-99018 GCA_013399135.1 Heliornis fulica | reverse complement strand
CTGCGGCTCCGCTCCTCCCTGCCAGCCGCCAGCCTCCCAACCTGGTGGGCAGATCTAACCCCCTTTCTCCTTCTTCGCTACACACACCCACCTTCCCCCCTCCCCAGTCCTTTTTTTTTTGTGTGTGTGTGTGTTTTTCCTATTGGGACGCCTTTTGTTGATGCAGGGCCATGCTCACGCTGGATCTGACAAAACAGGCTCCTTCCCTTGGCATCTTCCTCCTGTGGCTGAAGGACCCGCAACTTTAAGCGTTCGTGACGTTTAGTGTCACGCTCAATATTCGGACGCGTTTGTTCTCTGAACACTTTAAAAAATATCCCTAGCTGGTAAAATTAAAAGCATGCAGCGCCTGATCACCTGAGGGCTGAATCGGAGGTAGGACAGAGCGTTCTTTGCCGGAGTTCACTTTGCTTCCCTTACACTGTTTGGGTTCCTAGCCCTGCCTGGGTTAACTGCACGTCAAATCATGGCATGCACAGAAAATAAAATCAGGATGCTGTAAGCCTCCTCTTCCTGAATCTGGGGTCACTCAATCGCAGCGGCTGTGATCGTCATCCCTCGGTGCATCTTTGATGTTGGCATTCTGTTTGCTCAGGGTGACTTCAGTGGCCTGTGGAAAAGGATTCTCCCCCCTACAGACGTGCTGTAGTCTTAAAGTCAAACGTCAGACCTGTCTCCTGGGTGAAATGTCAATCCTTTGGCTTCAGTATGACCCTCTGTTTAAACAAGAATACAGTTGAACCAGATAAATAGGCCCTTTGGGTTTTCTCAGCACAGGATGATGTTGTAATATTTCCAGTAAACATGTTGGCAAAATTGCTTATTAAAATTAGGGAGAACCAAGTGATCGGTTATAACAGATGCACTCTTAATTAATGCAATGACCTGCATTTAACTGATGCTGTTGAACTGGGTAACATCTATGACTGTTGGTACATCAGGTGCCATTAAAAGCACATCTATCCAAATCTGTCTGACGGTATCATTTGAAACAGGGAATGGGGTTGCAGAGAAACCTATATGTGATAGCAGGATGTACATATTTAAATGGTAACCCATGTAACACTCTGCATTTAATAATTTTTCCCCACCACATTGTATCCAACTTCTCGTTCTCTAGAAAGCACACATACTTTTGTCTCTTTGAGACATACAGAACAAGTTTTTAAAAAATGAGTTTGTTTATTTTTTTTTTGGTTCAGGCAAAAGTCAGAAAAATAAAAATAGAAATATTGAGAAATACGTAAAAACAGACATATCTAGAAATATCCATACTTGGAGTATAACCCGTCTAAAGCTTTTAGAAGCTTTATTAGCAACAACAGTGAACACCTCTGGAACAGAGGATTAACTAAAAAAGAAAAAAATCCTGTTTCTTTTTCATAATGTGATTTTCATTCACAAATTCACTGTTTATTTTCCCCTAGGAGAAATGAAGTTACTATTTTAGACATGAAGCTACATCTCTAGCCATGGCCCAACAGGCACGGCAGCCACTGCATCTCAATCACCTGCCTGCCACCTCTACAGAAGGCATATTTCTTCCCACACACTCCTGATCTAAATGGCTGCCTGATTGTCTGTATTCCTGAAGTCAGAAGGTGGTGCCTTCCTTCACCCCCACGTTTTCCTAGGAAGAATGCTTGCTCTTGAGTCGTGCTCCATTTTCAAGCCCCTTTTTCAGCCTCCCATTTTTCTCCCTTGACAGACAGATCTCCATGTCAGAGGCAGGCGTACAGCTCCCTAGCTGAGCGGCTGTTGATGCAAGCACCCTGGCAGGCTGTTCCCTTAGGACTCCTAGCTAGTAGTTTTCAACCTCATCATCTTCTTATCTCTATAAAAAGTTTATCTCCTGCTTTTTGTTACTTTGGGGAAAAGCTCTGAACTCACTACAGAAGTTTCCTGTAATAAGTTCTTGGCGTGCTTCCTCCTAACCTGAGAACTTTCTGCAGTACACATGGCTTGGAACTTCGTAAGATTTTGTGTTTCCAGGGTTGCTACTTCCCATTAGCCATTCTCAGCATTGTGTTTGTTTCCTTCTGTGTTATTTTGGATTCCTTTGCAGCACTGATTAGGTTTCCCTCTAGTCTTGTTCAATCTAATAGCTTTTAACCTGTCCATTTTATTTATGTCTGCTTAAGTGCTTATTTAATCTTTTCCCTTATAACTATAATGACCTTCCACAGGTTACTATAATCCTAGAAGGTATGTGTGGAATTTAAAGATTTAAAAGTCGTTTGACTTCATAAATAATTTTTATTTTCTCATTACATGCCTTATTTTTAAAACAGGAATGTTACATTGTCTATTTGATCAGCATTTGTTTTTCCTACATATTCCTTCCGTCTATCTAGTAATAAGGCTCTCTGAGGCATTTTTGATTCAATGTTTTTTTTTACTATTTGGTTAATGAGAACTGCAAAGGGTGTTGATCTGACATAGAAAGTACATCTGGTGTTCACCCTTTGCTCTGGTCTGTAACCAGAATTTGATGCCATTAGAAAGGCTTTAGTTAGGTGTGCAGGTTCTGTTTTGGTTTTTAAAAACAGATTAGTTATACACTGCAGATAGCTGTTACCTAGCAATCTCACTATAAAGCGCATGCATACTGATATTACTGCCTCTTTCCTCCAGTGAGATTGCCTGACTCCTATTGTATGCTGTACTTAAAGAGACGGACTAACCTTTTAACATCCCTTGGCAATTACAGAGCTTGTAATTCAGCAGACTGTTCAAGCATAGGCCTACTTTTAATCTACAGATTTCATGACTACAATGTACTTCTGATGTGGCCACGCTTCAGGAATGACTGCAATCTATGCCTTCTGTCTCACACTGAGTCGAAACACAAACAACTGGTGCCCATCTCCTTCACAGCAAGGACCATATCTTTGTCACCACCATTAGAGAAACTCTGTTCTGCTTCGCAGCCCTGAATGCAGAATTTGTATTGATCTGGGAGAACATCTGGCCGGAGTGCCTGGAGAGCACGAAGGGCTGCAGTGCAGTCCCAGAGCCAAAGGAGGCCAGAGAGATGGTACAATCCATCCCATACACTGACCTCCTTTCCCAAGTGATGACCCACAGTTTCATAAATCAGAAAAAAAAAAGAAAAAAAAAAAGGAGCAATCTGATGGTTCCATTATACCTATGTTCCCTGCTTGTAAATTGACAAATCTCCATTGAATGAACCTGGTCACTGTGTCGGGCTGAGCATGTCCTCCTCTCTCAGGGCCTGACTATGCATCCAAGCTCTGTACCCAGCAGTTGGACTCGATGCTCTCCTCAAAGATCAGTGTCCTGAGAGGCCTGACTGACAGCTGGCACACCTTTTGATCCAGGCTCGGGGCAACCTCACAAACTGCTTTCACTGCCTTGCATCCCTTTGGGTCCTGCACCAATCCTGCCTCTTGACTAACCTGCCTTATCTCGTTCTAGACCTATCATTATCCAAGACTTTCAATGCAAACTGTTTGATTTCCTAGACCATACTCCTGATTTGCTCTTTGTTTTGCAGTGCCCTTGATTTCTCTGTTTTCCTGAGCATACTTTCCCTTTATAGCCTTGGGTCTGTCTTGGCTGGTCTGTCCTTGCTCACTGATTCCTGGTCTTGAGTTTCCTCAGCCTCAGTGGCTGGACTCACCACCGCCATGGTCACTTTGCAGAAGTATTCCACTTGTGGCTCCTTAATACCTCCCGTTAAAAGCCAACTTGTTGAATGAGAATTATAAAGTGTGATATCCCCCACCACTGACGCAGAGCGTTCAGCACACAGCTTATCTGTGTGATAATTCAGCCGCCTGTGGAATCGGTCATAGTGGTAGTGGTGGGTCGTGGCTTAGAAGAAGCCGTGAGAATGCAGGAGAATGTTGCGTCCCCTTAAGATTAATCACACTTGTCAAGAGCTTCAACAGCTCATACTGTTTTCATAGACAGTTAGGCACCTTCAGACATAGTGCACCTGTTTTTTAATTTGGAGCTCTTTTTAACATTGTGGATTCAAGCCAGAAAAGCACTCTAAGCAGCAGTAATTTGGATTCTGCTTTTTTCAGAACTTTATCTCTGCTATGAAAAATAACTCTAAAATATGTCTTTACCTGAGACAGGGCAACATCCCATCCTGGCACATGAGTAAATTCTTCAACCCAAAACCCAGCAATGAACTTCATTAACACATATAAAACTATTCATGTCAAAAAAGGTATCTTTGAATTTCACAGTGAAAACGAATGAAACTTTCTCAGTCTCACTTGGTTCTGACTTCAAACGTAACTTAATCTGTGTTCTTCTTGTAAGGAGAAGAAAATGCTAACACCTTTCTCTGCCTTTATCTTTCACTTCATGCCCAGTAAAATTTCAGTTGAGTCAAGCTCTTTCCATATGCTCTAAGCCCATTAGTGTCACCCAGGAACTTGGGCTACAGATATTTGAAAGTTGCCTTTCCTTTGTGTGAGTTTGGGTTTTTTTTGGAGGCAATGATTGCTCCTGACACATCTACCTTCCAAAATTCTCCAGAAGGCTCAGAAAATCAGTTTAGTAGGTTAAAAAAGATGAGATCACACAGGGTATTAAATAAACTTTGTGACTGGGTTTCTTTTCCAGCCTGGAGATGATTCCTACTGATGAAGGCTCAAGCATACGTGCAGCCATACTGGTTTAGGGGAGATTGTGATAAGAAGAGGGGTATCTAGTGAAGAACAGAAAGAAGCAAAGTGAAGGAGCACGTGAATCGTCAATGCTGTCATTCCCTTTCAAAACAGATCTGTAGATATTCGTGACTCCTTTTTCAGCACGTTGTAGCCTGAAGTGTGCTTCTCAACACTATTTTTAAAACTGTGTTTTTTTTAAGTCATGAACCATGAACCCTTTACAAAATCCTTGAATTCTCCAAAACAGTTTGAGGAACCTGAGCCACCCAGAACCCTTTGAAAATTGCTCATGAAGAGTGAAAGCAATGATCCCAAATGCCAAAGCATCACACATGTCCCAGCAAACATCTTCTGTTGCATACACTCTATGACACAGATCTGGATTTTTGCTTGGAACTTCCAATGACAAGGAAAGGAATAAGCTAATATAAAGCTATCTGAAGCTTGTCATTCCCCTTCTCTAAATTAACCTTAGATGCTTCTTTTTAACACGGCTTTGATGATGATTTAGTGGTTTTAGAGCAGATGATCCTGCCTAAATCCAAGATGAATTGGATGAATGAGGAGACCAGTTAATCTCCACTCAACCTCTGTTTTCTCTGGTTGGACTGAGAGACTACCTAGCTGAAGATCATCATATGTGGGCAGCAGGGAACAGAAGTCTATTTGGGATGAGTTCTCTTCCTTCTTCACTGTCATGAGAGGCTGTGGGGACATCTGGATCTCTAGGGAATGACACTAAATAGGACCAGATAACTTCAGAATATTAGAGCCAGACCAGCTCTGTCATGTATGATTCACTTGCCGTATAACGACTAATAAAGGCAATATGTGTGGAACCAGGAATGCAGCCAATATAGCTTCTTCCAAGAACTGTGAGCAATTAACTGGGTCCCTGGTTAATTTCTTTCATGAAAATGTGTTGAGTGAGATTCTTACAAGTAGTGCTTTTTGTGTGATATCTCCCTCTATGCCCAAACAACACAATTTCATGCAATTGGAAAGGAAGAAAATGTAAAAGACAAAGTTTAAAAATCTTGAGGATGTTTTTCTTCAGCTGCATCAGCTAGTATTTCCTTGCTCCTCCTTAGTTTCAAATCTCCTGATGGTTTTACTCTCAAAACCTGGTCTATAACCCAGCCTTATATATATGTGTAACATGCTCCAGCTTCTTGCTTTACTTTGAGGTGTTTCAAATCTCCAGCGTTTCAGGGGAGAAATTGTTCAAAACATCCCTGAGATGGAAGACTATTTAGCTGCAATATAACCCAAAGGAGAAAAAACTCAACCAAAGCACCATGTTCTCCCTGTTTGTGAGATTCACATCGCAGCAGCTATGAAGAGGAGGAAAAGATGCTTCCCAGCCGCTATGCTGCTGTTACACCTCCTTACGAAAGCTTAGGCTCTTTTGCTCGGTGTACTTCGGACATTCCCCCGTTACCGCTCTTGAGGCAGCCCACCCCTGTCCATGACAGCAAATATGTCTCCTTCCAACTTAACAAAGACTTTCTTCCTTGCAGTGACAGAGTGGGCAGGCTGTGGGAGATGATTGAGTCGCTCAAAGCAAATGGAGCCCACTCTGAGCAGCGGAGGATGCTACAAGCAAGCAAATAAAATGATGGATGGTTCATTCCGACAGCAGAGCAGATTTTAAGTGACAAGAATCCTGCCAGGGATACGTTGAGGACAGAATACATATGATAACAATTTAATATGTACAGCACACAAGGGAAAAGTGTATTAATAGCACATGGCACAATTGAATTAGACATTTTAATTAAACTTAAATTTATCTCGCCAATAGTGACTGGCAGTGGATGCTTTGGGAAACACACAGGAGTTTCACGAAATCATCATTTTCAACAAAAGGATCTGCCAATATTTCAAACATACTATGTACACAACAGCTAAATGTTATGGAGAAATAACATTAAGCTGCTACTGCTTGAGGTAATGAGGTGACAGAGCACCGAATGGTCTATGACATAACATTTGCCGCACATGACTGTCTCTGCACATCCTGTTCTTCAGGGAGCCTTTTATGCTTCTATGTTATTTTCTTAAGACACTTTTTCATATTTCATATTTTCTAGGAAATAAATTGATGTGATCAGGGAGCAGAAAAACTGAACAAAAACAAAATTTATATCACTGTGAAAATATTCACGTGTATTGCATGAACAAGAAAGAGACTGAGATTTGGCCAAAACAAGTGGAATCTATGATTTATTGGGAATCTAGGAATATTCCTGCCTCTTTAAAGGGAAATGTAGCAGTTGAAGTAGCATCAGCTTGTTTTTCTTGAGTAATTTGACTCTGTGGATTGAATTATTTTTGCCGAGTTTTGTCAATCTGCCTGGCCTGTTTTACACAATTTATGCACAGTTAATACATCATTCATCAGCTCCATGTAAATGATGGTATTTTGTATTCCCTCTCTGCTCCTAATGTCACACAATAATGTCTGCCTAGTTCTGTCTCAATTATCTAGCTAAACTTTGAGATATATATGTGTGCATTAAGTAATTGAGCATTTTGTTTCTTCATTCCTTCCGCTCCCTCTTTTTTTGCTATTAGTAAATAGCAGATCTTTGTCAGCTGTTGGTAGATTCATTCCAAATGGATTGGACAGAACACAAAGGGGTCAAGGCAGTGCAGGAATGTTTAGTATTTTAGATGATCTACAGGTGTCATGAGTGCTCGATACTGCAGTTGGAAAAGCATCATCCTTGCTCCTAAGGATGTAATTGATTATAACCAGGTATTTATAAGGCCTGTACTTCTTGAAGTAGTTGAGGATTTTCAGCAAGTAAAAAGGGAGTAAAGCAAGTAAAAAGTACTGCTGTTCGTACTTTTCTCTCTCTTCATGATACGCTATGTAGGATCTGAATAATCCAGTTTTCTATACATGGTAGTAAGCCTGAGTAGGAGTAAGAAGAAATTTTCATAAAGACAAAAAGATTAGACCACTAAAAATCACACTAGAAACAAGAAGACCAGAATCCTTCCCCCCACAACCCCCCCCCCCAATTATCTTTCTTCTAGTCCTAGATCTGTATTTCATACGTCAAGCTTATGAGCCTTCTTGTTGAGTAGGGGGAGGCAATTGATATTGACTCCTATTAATTCAATTTACGTAATTAGAAAAAGAAAAGACCAGCTTTTGAAAATACAAGCACATCTTCAGGTCTGTTTTCACTACCATTAACTACCATCACTGCCTGTTTCATTTTTTTTAGAAGACAGGCCTAGTGCTGTTCCCTCTAAGTATTAGGAAAGTCAGAAACAAGCTTCTGGGGTTTAGCGTTCAGAGATAAGGGTTAGGACTTCTGCAGCTCCTGAGATACTGTGGGCAGCTCATAGCAGCAATGCTAACTCATGCAATGGAGCACAATGTATGTGATATACTATATACATCATTCAGGCATTCTGGCCTTCTGCAGTGGAAAAAAGTGTTGCACATGAGCAGAATTTCATAGTGGAGCTACAGCAAGGTGACTTGTACATATGCCTCCTAATTTTCAGATGTAGTATACCTTTCTAATCCTAGGGGTTGTTAGAATGGAGTAACCTGGAACTGGAGCTGAGAGGATAGAAGCAAAATAGGCATGAAAGATATTGTGACAGAAGTATTTGACAATTCCAAAGTTACATCAAGGAAGAGATGGAGGAACGATAGGTAAAGTGGGCAGCATGCCACATAGAAAAATGACATCTGAAAAAAAAGGGAGCATTGGAAGTCTCTAATATATCATGACACTTTCATCTGAATATTGATTGCGCTGGTGCGGAGTTCTCAGAGAATATTTTTAGGACTTCAGCTCATTTCAGTCTCACTTGTATATATTTTCACATCCATTTCTGGTTAAGTGTTGAAGTTTTATTCAAGCAAACATCTGTGGACACCACACTTCAACCTGAATGTGCAAGTGTTTGCATTGCATGTGTTAGACCTCTTGTTCACTCAGATTACATAAACAATACAAGGTAGCCACTGCAATAAGAATCTCAAATATAAAAAATATGAATGGTGTTTAGTATATTTACTGTAAATTCTCTTAATGAAAATATAACTGAATGGCTTTAAATACTGATAAAATCTGATGAGTTTATGCTTTGTTAGTGGATATTCAAATACTTATTCAAATAAGAATGGAAAGAGTCCTAGAGTAAATAGTTTTCTAGGGTTGTTTTTGCAGCATAGCCTCTTTTCCAGCTCCTTGGAAATATGTACCAAAACACATCACATTCATCTCATGAGTATCCTTGTAAATTCAAATTTTGGATCACAACTCACATCTCTACTACAAAAGGGAAAATTTAATAATCTATAAGTATAAAAGACCATGGTTTAAAATAATTGATTAACAGAATTTACCTAAACCTTGGCTCAAGTTTTCCTTTGGGTATGAGATTATTGTACTAACTTTTACGTGCATACTCAAAAAGAAGGCAGGAGGCATAAGGCTTGAAATGGGATGATGTAGTTCACTTTTCATTGACTTTTTGTTTACTAAGGCCCAAGAGGAATCTGATTAATCTTATTAATCCAGCCTCAAATCCATAGTTCTAGTTAGGCAGAGGATGAAGTTCTTTAAAAACTAAACCAGTCTGGATTCAAAAGTTTGTGGAGATGGGAATCCAATAAGCCCCTCCCTGCCTATGCAAACCCCTTCTTTCTAATCTGAATATTTCAAAACACAGCTTTCTGATACTGGATCTTGTTATGCCTTTGTCTGCTGGATTAAAGAGTTCTCAAAGCATTCCTGAAGCAGTTTCCTGAACACTTTCCAAATTTTCAAGATCCTTTTGAAGGTGTGGATGCTAGGGTTGCACACAGTATTCCAGCTGACAGTTGAGTTTCATTACCTTGAAATACAGATTAACTGGGAAGTCAAAACTACACAACTTGGTATAGTGACATTTCACCTTTGGTGACCTGGGTTTAAATTTGTGTTTGGTCAGCAATGGAAATTGTTTAGCTAAACTTATCCTAGCCCCTTCTGACATTTTTCCATATTAAAAAAAAAAAAAAGAAAGAAAAAACCCAAACCAAACAACCCCCAAAACCCCAACACCTTTCACTGGCATAATTTTCTCTCTCAACTTAAGGGTCGGCCTGGCTCTGGGGTGGCTGAATGACAGGTTTGAACAGCAAGGACACACACATGAGGCGAACTGACAGAACTTCATCTGACCCGGGTGCGTGCTGTCGGGTCCCGTGCACAAACATGTTCCTCTCAAATGCTGTGCGCATGTGAACCGCAGCCATCCACTTTCCCCTGCTCTGACCTCAGGCCCAGCCAGCACAGACCCTATCAGGATCCTTTCTCTCCTTCGCTTGGTGGTCCTGCCTGAACAACAGTGAAGGAAGCAATTTTCTTTACAGCCTCAGAATGAAATGATATTTCACAGCTGCAGAATTATATAAAGACTTAGGGTTTGCAAGCTGAGTAACAGGAAGAAACCCATTTTAAACCCACTTTTGCACTATAGAATAGATTGCCAAACAATATGCAATGAAGAGAGTGAGATGTTTCCAAGTGCTTTTGCTTCATGAGTTGAAAAAACTATGACCGTATACTGAATATTTAGGCAGTGATCTCTTCCAGACTAAGAAGAGGTAGGAAGGTAGGTCAGGAAGGAAAGAGACAAAAAGGAAACTTACCTTGAAATAAATGTAGTTGGTGCAAGTTAGTATAATGCAGCTGTACCTATATGGGCATTTACATAGATTCATTAATATTTAACATAAGCATTGGCATATGCCTATCTATATACCAATAGAGAGCTTTTTAACTGACATAAAACCATTTTTTTCACTCAATTCTAAAGGTATTACATAGCTGATGGGATTCGTCTGACCCAACCTTAGCTTCCAAAAAAATTAATCATCTTCTTTAAGTTGGTCACCTAAGTACCCTTTTATGGCTGGCAGAGAGAGAGAAAAGTATCTCTAGAATCCTTGATGCCATAGCCCTACACGTCTTTAGGATAAATGATTTGCCATATGAAAGTGTTTCTTTGTCTTCACTGAGTGCCAAAGAAGCTAGAGAAGCTCTCTAGATCTCTTCTCAAGGAAGCTCTCTATTTGATACATTTGTTTTACAAAACTGAAGTAGGCAGTTGAGGCAGATCCCTCCCACCCATGCAAATTAGAAACGTATATAGATATTAATGTTTACACTCAAAGTGTTTAATCAAAGCAATGAATAGTTGTTCAGGTCCTTCATAGCACATTTTAAATACAGTGGTGTCCAGTTATGTGAAAGGAAAATAGGATGAGGAATTGACATATATGAGAGCCTTGAAAAAACCCAATCTGTTAATTGCAAGAGCTATTGATGCACCTGGTGTTCTTGAGATATGATACTAGACTAATTCTCCATTAGGGTTGTTGAGGAAGAGGGAGTTAATATAATCATAATTTTATTAGCAAAGAAGGGTAAATGAAGAAGGGTAACTGAACCCTTCATTTTTTGTGTCAAAAAATCCAGTGGCACACACAGTAGCCTAGCCAGATTGCTGTCCGGGAAGTTAGGATATGCCAGCTGCATGCGGCTTACAGTTTCAGTAAGAAAAATAATTTGGTTGCCCAGGGGCTCATGCCCTTTGGTAGCAGAAGGCATGCACCTCACCTAAACCCCTTTAAATTCCAGCATGGCGCTCTTGAACTGAATGTATTTAGAAATTATTGGTCAAAATCAGAGCTGGGCCTGGGCAAGTGGCTTTGGCAGAATACTACCCCAGGAGAAGGGGTGGCAGAGAGAACAGACTCTGCCTGTACCAGAGGTCTAAGCTGGATATTTGCATTGCTTTGCTGAAGGAAGAGATGGGATGAGGGAAGTCCTCATGGTCCTGGGCTGGAAGCAGCTCAGCTGAGCACAGTTTCCCTGCCCTCCTGGAAGCACCAGGAGCAGCAAGCCTGAAGTGTTAATACCTTCCCTTGGTTCTTTCTTCATCCTTCTTATGTTCCTACCCACTCTTCCTGTCCTGCCTGTGACAGGAATGCCTGGTCTTGACCCACTCCACTGACCTTGGAGCAGCAAAGATCAGCTTTGCTTGCACAACTAAGACCTCACAAACTGTCTTTGGTCATTAAACCCTCACAGTCCTGATGTGTAACAGGCTTTGCATAGACCTCTGTAGAAGAGGTTGAAATATTCTTCTATGCAGAAACAATGTTTTTATTTCAAATTGATGTACTATATACTGAGATGGCAACTTATTTTGCTGTCTGGATGACCTGCAATTTCCAATACTCAGTTTTAAAATCTCAAAGCAAAATGGTGTTTCTAGTCAAAAGATCAATTAATATAAAATGTATTTAAAATGTCTTGTTTTGTTATAAATGGTAATCCCATTGCTTTCTAAAAATATATTGCAAAAATACCATAACAGAACATTTTAAGCAGATACATCATTCAGTTTCGAAGTTTCTATTTTTTCCCAGATCTGTTCAAAACTTCCTGGAGAACATACAAGATTATTTTTCAAGCTGAAACAATCCTCAACATTTTCTTTTAAAAAGCTCTTGATGAGATGTGTTTGGACTTCTGACCAGCTATTGCCTTAAATCATTTCATCACTGAGTACAGTAAAAAGGAATCTCACTTGGTGGAAAAAAAATAACATCCAAGCAGCCTCATCTGGAAGAGTATTAGTGGTAGCAGAGATCTGCAAGGCATTAATTTGGTTAGTAGAAGATCTTCAAAGTCTGTAGAGTAGAAATGGTTCCTGCTTCAGAAGGAATAAAGGTAAAAAAATCAGCTTCAAGGAAGTGTATGAACGAAATTCTTACTTTCTTGCCAACTAAGGTGAGATAGGAGTTAAGTTTCTCAGAACTGCAATAGATATGAAGAGGGTGGTCAAAGAGTAGATCATGCTTTCTATCAATGTGGTCAGTGCTCCAAACCTGTCACTGTTTAAGAGGTGTTCAAAAAATATCCTTAATAACAAACATGCTTTAACTTTTGTTCAGCCCTGAATTGGTCAGACAGTTGGACTAGGCGGTCATTGTTCCAACTGGACTATTCTGGGCTCCTATTCTATTCTTTTCTATTCTTTTCTATTCTATTCTATTCTATTCTATTCTATTCTATTCTATTCTATTCTATTCTATTCTATCCCTAGGCATTAAGGAAAAAAAGTACATAAAGCACCTGTAGACCTTCTTTCAGGGGGTTCATCAGTGCCAAGTATATGCAGAATTACATATGTATATGCAAATATGCACAATGGCAAATCTAGCATCATGATGAACTGTATACATATATGTATGCTGAATGTATGACTATGTATGTTCACCACTCACGTTGCACTGTCCTTTGCAAAATACACATCTGTGTGCAGTAGATTTTCAGAAGCAATAATGGTTATCTTCCTGTCAGCTGCCATTCAAGGCAATAGTAAAACTTCCCTAGTTGGAAACAACTAGGGCAGTGCTGAGCACATCTGGGGACATCACCTGTGCTGTGAAAGCGGCATAAGCGGTATTTTGTGATTTCTATAGGTAGTATTAGTACGTAAACAGTTGCGGAGAAGACAGGAGTTTAGATGCCCTCACGGACGAGAGCGAAAGGGATGCTAACAGAGTGAAAGAGAAAGAGGGAAGACAGACTATTATTAAACTCTTTCAAGTAGATCGACACTATCAGATATTAGTATTGTACCTTAGATTCCTAGTGATAGAGACCATGTACCTGCATAGTCACAGCACAGGAGCTGCCTCCGTCATTTAAACTCTATATTTACTCATCTGAATGGGGTGACAGAAGATAAAGGTTACCAGTCTTTTAAGAATTTGACTTCAGTTCTCCAATGTATAGACTCGAAAGTCCACGTGCCATGAATCCTTTGAGTGAATCTTAGTTACAATCTTAGTGCAGCACACTAAAATAAATAGGGCTCGTTCACTCCATCTAGAGACAGGCAGGCTTGGTTTTCAGCTTGAGTCATTTAAGGGAAAAAAAAAAAGAACTTATATTGGGAATTAATGTTTCCCATTGCAAGACTAATTAAAGCTACAGGTTTTGGCTTTACTCCATCTAGTGGCAACCGGGCAGAAATTCTCTCTCCTTCCACGCAGAAGCAACGATTTGTGAGGTATGGCTAAAAGTTCGTGTTGGATGTGACTGGCATTGTTTGGGCATGTTTGTAGTCAGTGAAGCGCCGACGAAGCCATTGAATGGGCCTTGGTGTGTTCACCGCTGACAACAGGGATCACACCATCCCATCACACCACCTTTGGTGCGGGAGCCGGGCATGGACACTGTTAGAGAGAAGGCAGGAGGAGAAAGCACCCGCTGCAGATGGAAGCAAAGGTCTGGTCCATATGTGTAAACAAGGGCTGTTGTGTTAGAAAGGTTAGAGAGAAACCCATTTGTAGTTTCTGCTACAGGTTTATTAGGCAATAGAAACCTAACAGGGAAGAGTGATATTAATTCACAGTCAAACGTTTCCCAGAATTTTCAGTGAAAATTTTTGAACCAGTCTTGTTTTCTGTGTGTGTTGGAAGCAGACTAGCTCTGAAAATAGGTCTTTTAATGATTTTTTCTTTGGTGCTTTACCTGAACTTGCAACCCTTGAATTTCCATGTGAGTTTCCAAACAGGACAGACATGGCAGGAAGGCAAGGCACATCTCAGGCTGTGTCCAGGTTTGCACTCAGGAGCAAAAGATCCTCTCCGGACATAACACTTCTCACAATAACTTTTGCTTACTGGACTTTATGTTGGATTTAGGTACAGGAAATGGTCTGTGCAAAACCTACCCAAATCTGATACAAATGCAAGACACAATTTTTAGGAATGTTCCATTATCATTGGGATCTGTAAGCTTTAATTAAAGTTTTAAAATGGATTGCATTTCTGTGTGTGTGGATGCAGAGAGACACGCACAGTGAGACACATACTATATAACTGTCCTTACACGTAAGGTAGCTGTTTTGTAGAGAGATCTTAGCAAAGGATCTGGGTCTTGTTCTGCTGTGTTTTGTATAACGGACAATTTTGGGTGAAGGTGGGTAAAGGAAGTCATCTGATATGACACCACTTTCAATCAGGGTAAGAAATAAACCTCTAACTATAGTGAGATAATTTCTATAAAACATCACTGAATCATGCCTCTGTTTTCATTCAAATCATATAGTAATTAGTAAGTGATGATGTGGTTCAGAAGAAAGAACATATTGTTTTTGTACGCTGTGCTTTGTGTACTATTTGGGCTAAATTAAGACAAATAACCAAGACAATATTTTGCTTTGATATCAGTAAATATTGGCATCAAGAAACCAGTGCCCCATTATTTTTAATGGGAAGAATTCAGGCTAAACCTTTTTTTCATCAAGTTAAGGAGGTGATGTCATATGGTAAAGGCTGGATATTCAAAATAAATCACTAACAAGTCATTTTGGCCAAGCAGTATGTGTATCAGATATGCAATTGAACATGTCTGGACGAAAATACATTATTGTCATAAGACTTCGGAGTCAGAGCCTGATGAGTTTGTATATCTTACAAACAGTTACACAAGTAACCAGACATTTCCTGCACAACTCAACATTTTTCAGGGAATGTCCTAGACTTTACAGCAAATAACCTTGGATCAGACACTTAGACCCTGATTCAGCACCCACTGCTGTGAGTGTTTCTGTCTCTTCCTGTGGAGCCCCGCACGACATGCTTGTCAAATACGCGTTGTAAAATCCATTGCAATATCCAAAGTGAGCCAGCGGCTGAGCATTATGCATTAGCGTGTTCCGGAGCTGCGTTCCTGGAGACGCGGCAGCAGCTAATAATTACAGGCCTTCATCCGTACTTCCCTCCCTCTCTGATCCTGAGCATCCCAAATGGTTTGGAGCCCAGAGAGCTGGACCCTGCCACGTCACCCAGAGGCAGCTTCCGTAACCCCATGTTTGTTCCTTCCATTGCAGACACATGGGAATCACTCCAGCTCCACACCCACAGCTGTCGACTGGCGCGGGGGAGATGTTGATGGGTCTGCTTCTGGCCTTCAGGTTCCACACAGAAGGCCATGGATGTATAGGCTTGGAGGCAGATATCCCGGAGGGTGAGTTAATATCCTGGCAGGGAGTGTGAGGGAGATTTAAGTGCCTCTTAGGCAGTCTGTGATACCTAGAAGTTCTAAGGGTAGTTACGGAAGGCTTTATCAGCAGGGGGTATCTAAAATTAAGCTCATTACCATTTTTCACAAATCACCTATGTTTTTCTTTCCCCCAATTCCACTACTTAGCCATACAAATTGATGGAAAACGGGGCATCCATGGACAAGTTAGACCTTTTCCTAATGACAGCGTAGCAGAGCTCCCTCCAGAAGAGGAGCTATGCCAGCATAAACTTAGTTTATGTAAGACTCAATTGTTGCAGTAGGGACACTGTGGATCTACCCTGCAGATAGTCAGAGCAGATGTGTAGTGTCTGTGTGGAAATAGGAGCCTTCCTTTCTAATCGACCCTGCAGCGATACCTCAGGAGTGGATCAGACCCCAGGCAGGGCATTTCTCATGCTATAAAGTCTGGAGGTGGGTGAATATTTTCACAATCAAAGTGAGGCCAGGGAAAAAAAATAAAGGAAAAGCTGGCGTGTCTCCAGGAAGCTCTGTTTTTCATTTCACCTGAACTGTTTAGAATTTTTACAACTGAAAATTGCTTCTTTCCATCTGTGAAACATTTGCTTCTTGGAAAAGATGCCCAAAGCCAAGACATGAAAGACATTTGAAATAAATAAATAAACTAAAGCATTCTTTGGAGAATCCATGCTGTTTCCCTACTGCTCCCCATTTTCTTAGGAAGACCTCTTCACAGATGGAGGGCAGCCGCGGTCTCCTCAGCAGTAACGAGGGGTGGAAAATAATTCCAGTGAGTAAATTACGGTAGTTCATGCAGTCTTAATAAGTTCTGTTCCTAAAGTGTGGGTCAGAAACTAGTTTAGTGAGGGGAGGGCATCGTTCATATCTTTGTGTTCATAAATGTTGTTGTAGCTTCCAAGGGATAACTTGCCTAATGTGATTAGCTGTGTACTGGACTGCCTGATGCAAATGTGCTGGGCAGGAATGGCATAGACAGTGTCAAGTAAGGCTGAAGGACCCACTTCAGGGATAACTCAGGTCTGGGCTCCTGCTGACACTAAGGCAGCTGAAGACCAACTATTTTATATGGCTCGGGAGAGAGAGAGATTCAACACCACATTTCTCTGTTCTCTCTATAACCTCCCAGAGTTTACAAATAAATACCCTGTAACAAGAAAACAACTGTGATGGTGGCTTATGGTCAGCTTCAGACCTCCTCCCCCTGCTCTATGACTACTATTGGGATCTCTTTTTGAAAGACATCACACAAAAACTTACTCAGAGACTTTTCTGAACTGAAACTATGTCGAGTAATTTAGGAATTTTCCTCTGCTCTTTGATCTGAGTGCAGTAAAGAGGGACCTGCAAGCCAGAATGTCAGTGAGGGCAGATACTCACTCGGAAAGTATCGAAGCCTTTCCACTGACCTTGGCTGATCGCTGCTGGCTCATGTCAGCTGCAAGCCTGACCCTACATTTTTCTCCCTCAAAAGGAGTTACCAAGTGTCCTTCCACTTGCTCCTGGTAGTGACAAAGTTCGGTTGGTGACAGCTATCAAATTCTCTCTGTCCAGATGCAGGGATCTGTGTGGGCTAAGGATTTTGCTGGATTTGGATTCAGAGAGCAAACGTTGCATTAGCAAGGATAGAAAAACTTCTTGGGATATCCTCTCTTAAACTGATTAATTATTTGATGGGACTACAGTGATTATTTAATAGGAATTGTTGCTTAACAACCCTGAAATAGTGTTTCAGAAAATTGCAAGCTGTCCTACTAAATGTCAGGTATGTTGATTTGCAGATGGATGACGGCACCAGTGTCTGTGGTCCACTAAATTGGAGACCACAATTCCATCATTAATTGTATTCTCATAGCTATGGCTGGAAGAATGCAGGAGAAGAGCCAGAAGACCCAAGGAATCTACTCACTCTTTAGATTGAAAACTTGTCTTGACTATGAAGAGATCACAGAAGATCTGTTCTCTTCTCAGTAACTCCTCAGGGAGACAGAAACCGTGGATCTTTTGAAGCCTGTGCACTGCTGTTGAAACAGACCCAAGTATAAACCTGTTGTTTAGTCCTTTTCCTCTGCTCACAGGATTCTGGATATAGAATCTACCCAGCTTTGAACAACAAGAAAAAGGAAAAAGAAAAGCCATAAAGCCATGCATTTGCTCCCAGGCCTAGCGTGGCAGTGTGCTGTTAGATGAGTTTGCAGGGCTCAGTTCTGTCACTCCACAATAGTCCGGGCTATCAGGCTGTCCTTAATGTGCTACACAAAAGGGCTGCAGCACACAAAGCCTGGAACACATCAGTTTACAGATCCCAGGAGGGTCCTGTGGAGTCTATTACTTTGATGAAGTGGTATTTAAAATTGCATTACCCAGCAGTTGTTTAACCCTCCAGATGTTGCCCCTGTGGAGTGTTTAATACGACGTGAAGCACTGGTAGGCTAGGCCATAACCTCATGTCATCTTTTCAGCAGGTCACATCAGGTCTTACTATCTTCAACTAAATCAAGACAGGATGACCTGACATAGCGATTTTCCTCCTCTGCTGTGCTTTTCTTTTTTTCTCCTTTTTTTTTTTTTTTCTTCCCCCCCCCCCCCCCCAAATAAAAAAAAAAAGGAAAAAGGAAAAAAAAATCGAAGATAATTGGGGGAAAGAAAGAGATCTGAAAGCAAGAAGACTAAGAAACTTCTGTTCTGCCAAGTTCTTTTTTTTTTTCTCGGTTTGCTCCCAGGACCCAGATAGAGCAGCCTGGTGCTGCCATCTGCTGTTTCCCCTGCCTCTGACGTTGCCCACCTTCCCGAACGCGTCGGCAAGAAGCAGCTGAAAAGAAATCGTCATGATGAATAAATAAACACCACTGCTAAAGGGGAGCGAAGAAAAGAAGAAGAAGAAAGAAGAAGAAGAAGAAGAAGAAGAAGAAGAAGAAGAAGAAGAAGAAGAAGAAGAAGAAGAAGAAGAAGAAAGAAGAAGAAGAAGAAGAAGAAGGAAGAAAAATTCTACTTGACTTATAATTTCTGGCAGCATTTTTGACTGTTTGTACAACACACTAATCACAACGCCTATGATCACCAAAAAGTTGAGGCTGCCTGTGAGCTCAGTTCATTTTCTTTCCTTATGATTAAGCCAACGTGCAGTAAGAAGTCTCATCTGTCTTACAGGGAAAGGGCCTGGTGCTCCACAGCGGCTTTCATGGTTGAGATATTTGGTGCCACCGGTATTTGTTTTACAGAGCTGGCTTCCAAAGTCAATTAAAATAAAGGGATGGCTGTGCTTTGATTAGTGCAAGGTGTTTGTTAGATCAGCTCTGTGAGGAGGAAACTCTCTGGCTGAAGGTTAGACACTCTCTAAAGACTGTCTGGAGCTTCAGCTTTAAAGAATGGGAAGCAAATCCCCAGAAGGAATTCAGTTGGCATATGCCTTGCCTCATCACCCATCATTATGCTGCCTGGTACCCAGCTGGGCTGTGGCCAGCATCTGCATGGAAACAAAGTCCTGCCAAATTTTCTGTTTTGGAAGGTGACATCAAAATGAGGAAGGAACCTTTTGGGTTTTGGGTTTTTTTTTTTTCATTTTAGCACAAACACACTTGAACTTTTATAAACTCAGGGCATTGACATCCAGAATATTGAAAAACAAAACCACTTCCCCCTCTGTTGTTTTATTTTGTGTGAAAACCTATTTGCACTTCTCAGCCAAATCTTTACCAAAGATTTCAATAGGGCCAAGATTTCAACCCTTTCAGTTAGCCACTGTTAGCATAAATGTGATGCCTATTACTACGATTGTATCTGTGGAGAACTGGTGCTTAGAGAAAATTAACAGGTCACAGGCATCTCTTTTCTTGAAATTTTTGAGATTCAAGTGTCAAGGATGTTGACATATATTGAATTTATTATGAGAGCACAGATAATCTCTTGACACGTGACTGCAGCCACCAAAATCAGTGTCAGCATCATTCTGTCAAATTTGAAAGGACTGACCACTTCCTCTTGTTGTTTGAGAACCAGTCACAGGGATGGAATGTAAAGAGTTAGTATGGCACATGACCTCATAAGAATGGATGTCTGTCACACCAAGCTCCTGACAAAAGTGTTTTCCATCAGCTCACCTTCTCTTCTGCTATTCTAGTAAAGTCCTACAGAAGCAAAACTTTGTCTTGTAGCACCTCCTTGCCTGATACTAATAGGAGCCATAAAGCAGCACCAGAGTGTCACCGGAGGGTCTTTATCAGAGTCAGTAAAGCTGGGGCTTGGGGTCTTAACCAGAGCTGTGCTGTAACTCCTAGTTCAGAGGAATGCTCCTTCTCACCTTTGCAGATCCATCTCCTTCACCACTTACCTGTTCCCAAAATGCAAAGTGCTGGGAGTCCTTTGGCAACAGGAGCCGTGGCTGTATTTTCACCCTTTCAGGATGATGGATCTAGACTCAAAAGAAACATTTTTTTGGTGTGCTGTGTGCATGCCCATGTGAAAAGACTTAAGCAAGCTGAACAAACAGACCCATGGTTACAGAGCAGCAGACCTTGTGCTGCAGGTGTGGTGCCAGTAGGAGAGAAGGGGCTCCTGTCCTGGGAACTGCATTACCAGCCCCAGTGTTGGTATGTGAACACCACTCCAGTGTTGAAACTGAAAATGTGCTACCAAAGACTCAGCACACCCACAACCGAGCTAAGAAATGCTACCAATACACTCACACTTTGTTTTAGTGTCTCTCCTCCCTTCTCTCCTGTGCTTACTGTTGAGCCCAAATGTCAGCAGTTAACATAGGCACCAGGTGTGCTGCATAAAGTGAAAATCTGACATTCAGTTATGTGGAGATATATCTCAAGAGAAGAAACTTATTCAGTGTATTTGAGCTGCAACTGGTGCATGAGTGGATGGAGGACTCCTACTCCCAGGGTGACCTGTGCTAGCAACAGGATGGTAAATAGGTCCGGGCTGGAGGTTGTGTTCAAGTCTCTCAGGACTACCCCAGAAATGAAAATCACTGTTATTGTGATGGTGCAGATATAATTCATGTTTTTTGCTTGGTAATGTTAATGTAGCCATGACTGGCACTTTGAGGGGGAGAAAGAGAGAGCACGTGCAGAGAGCAGACAGTGGAAGGGTATGTAGCAACTGTAGGCCAAACAAGCACTTGCCTTTTCAGGATGAGCACACTCCCATAGCCAGAGCAGTCAGAAACAGCTGATCTGACCTTTTAAAATCAAGAGCATCACTGTCCCCAAGCACAAAGAGTACTTATAAAAGCAGATTTTGCTGGACCACATCGCACAGTTCAGTTTAGCGTTTGGTATCAGTACCTTTGTGTGTGTGTGTGTGTCTGTGTGTCTGTGTCTGTGTGTGTGTGAGAAATTAAAGAGAATTCAATCACTACTTTATCAAATTTTGGTCTCATCTGACCTGGCAATTCCCATTCTACCTGTGTATTTGGTAGAATTCTTGTCAGAGTATCATTTCTGAACATAAAAGCTCCAAAAGGTCTAAACTGTTATAGCCACTCTCCTGTATCCAGTAGAAGAAATATACTTTTACTGCAGAGGAAAATGACTTGTTTTGTGCTTCTCACATATTATCTTTATTAAACATTCGGACAGATATGTATCCATTTATTATATAAATAATCTATGGCTTCTTGGTTTTTAGTTTGCAAATGCTGGTTGAAAGTTCACAAGAGCAGGCTTTTCTGTGAACTTTCTGTGTTTATAAGCTCAGACACCGCAATAAATCCTGAGATTGCTTAGCATCATTTTGTACTGTACCCCAGTGGCCAAAACAGGGAAGCTGGGAACTCTACATCTGAATATTTCAAAAGACCTCTCAGCAGCTTGATTGGAGTTTTATTTTCTTCTTAATTAATGCAGGTTGTTCTGAAGAGAATGTGTAATCACAATTATCTGATAGTCAAATCCTTCGTGGCTAACGTACAGAGCTCCGCTACCACTAATAGTGGTCTTGTTTGAGCAGAGCTTATTGCAGCATTTTGTAGTCACTAGAAAAAAAGTGTTCTTTGTGCGTGCTGTAGTTCAGAGCTGTAAGGTCTTTGTGAATGGTTACTCTCAAAGCGCTACAGAAGCTCCCCGGTTCAAGGTGGCTCCGGGCTCCTCGGAAAAATGAATGTGAGGTTCCAGCCTGGAGGAGAGAAATAAGTGAAAAAGGAGCATCCTGGGGCTAGGCAGGACAGGTCTGCCTAGCACAGCTCCTCAGCCAGGACCAGGCAGTGCTAAGCTGGTTCAGAAGGAGGAAGAAAGATGAGTGCTAGCCCCAGTAAACACAACGAGCATCCAGATTCTCGAGGGCAGTAAAAGCTCCTCCAGCCCTTTTTGTCAGAGCAAAAGGATTTTCAGATTATAAAACCAGGAGTCACCCTGTGGCCATCTAACCACATAATTTAGGGCACAGACCATCCTTGAATTTGATCCAGTTTAAACTTGAGTACATCTTTTAGATTAAGAAAACCCAACAACATCTATTCTCGATTTAAAAATTACTAAGGGTAGAAAAGCCACAATACCCCATTGCAATCCCACCAGAAGCTAAGTATTTCACTGGTGAGATGCAGAAATGCGAAGCCTTTTCCTCCGGCGCATTTGTTCAACTCCAGCCACTAGATCTTTTTTTTGTGTCTTTATTTGCTAGACCGGTAGAGAGCTAGTCCTGAAGGAAATACTTACCATCTGTGACTGGTAGCACATTAACCTTTTCTAGGTACACTTAAAAGACTGAGCACCCAAATACTGTACTGGAAGGTGCTTCCCAGCCTTCTCATCATTCCCAGAGCTGATGCTCTCTGGTTTTCAGGCAGCCTTTAGGAGTGCCCGAAGCAAGCATCGTGCTGCAGTGTTTGGTACACGGATGGAGGAAACAAGGCCTCCCTGTCAAAATGGCTATTCCTGTGACTTACATTAGTTTTCAACCAGTTTTACTCCTGGGGTTCAGGTCCAGCTGAGGCCCTGGAGACGACCAAGCATGTCGTGTTTAAGTTCCCGACAGCTCACGCAGCCCCTACACCTTGTTTGTCTGTATTTGACATCACTTTTGCCTGCCGGATAAATGACTATTGCTCAATCATCTGCCATCAAATGCCCAAGCACTTCAGACTTCTGCTTCTAGAATTCTTTTAAAACTCATTACATGTGATAGCCCTCTTGTTTTTAGTGCCTGACAATGTTCTAAGTGATGGTTTTATTCTCTTAGAGACCCTTAGTACTAAGACTGTTACAGATAGCAAAATTAGTACCGTGTTTTTTTCAGAATGCGATCCTAAAGCTGCCCACTGCTCAATCGTTCAACTGCTGAAATGTTAGCTACCATCACTGTTGTTCTGTGTGGCATCATTTCCCTGAAGTCACACAATTCTACTCACTTCATGACTAAGATATTATATCGAGTTGCTGGGCTGCATTTCCAGCTGAGAGGGCTCTCTCTCAAGTGAGGCAAGGAAGGTTGGCAAGTACAAGTAATTTTCTCTGTTTCTATCATTTTGTGTGAGAGTGCCCAAGTTATTTATTAACCGAACAGCTCCACAAACTGGAAATAATATATTCTAACTGAAATAGCATATTAACTATAGGTGAAATGAAAGACACAACAAAGAAAAAATTTTCACAAGAATTTGTTAGCAGACCATGAAGAGGACCCTGGGAGAAGCAAGGCAACAACTCCCTGGTTCCTTGCTTTGCTCATAAGGGCAAATTCATTTTTTCCCTTTTTGAAACTGGTCCCTACTCAATCTCACCTCTATGGGTCTGCTCCACCTCTTTCCCCTCTTTCATATGGTGAGCATCTTTTGATATGTTTGATAAGCATCTATTATACAATTCACTTCAGAGTGCCAGGAAGACACATGTATCCCTGGAAAAACAATCTCATAGCTCTTCTTCCACATCGACTTCTGCAAAAATAACCAGCTACAAATAGGCGGGGATGCATATTTTCCATGATTCATGCTGCAGAACCCACCATAGACTGTGGGACTGTTGTACAGAATCTGAGCTCTCACAGGAAAAAAAAGTTACCAGGCGGTCTGATGGCGAGAAAAGCATTCCCGAACAGGAACGGAACATGAATCAAGTCAGGATGACTCAGATTGTTTTTGTGATTCTGCAGAGAGACAATCTGAGATAATAGCTGGGTTGTGTGAACTATTGCTATAATTTTTTACAATAAAAATTCAAAATACAATGACATATTCATGTTACTGCTGTGAGCTGGGATTTTATTTTCACTGCTTATATCCAGAACGCCGCAATACTTGTATGTCTAGCCCCTCCATGTGAATAAACGCATAGAAGAAAAATTTATAAAAATCCTCTGTATGCTTCATAGGCAATGTGAAAAGTTTCATCCTAACAAATATAGCAGCATCCCTTTGATGGGCTCGGTGAAGGACATTTTGATAAGAAGACGGTACTGTCATAGCAGGGCTGAGTTACAGAGGTAGGCAGCTAGCCTTAGGACACCAAGGAATTTATAATACAGTTGTTAAATGTTGAAGCTTGTGACAGAACAACATTTCCTTTCCAGATGGTGAAAAAAAAAGATTGGGAGTAATAGGACAGGAACTTTGCTTAAATATATAAATTAGATTGTTGCTGCTTTTGATACTAAGAAAAAAAACCAACCAACCAACCAAACAAACAAAAAAAACCACAAAACAAACCAGGCTATTTCTGTACCATAAAATAGAATGACTGCCCAGGTGATGTACCTAGGGCAGTGTAGGCAGCACAAAGTATTAGTACAGCTGAAGGACATCTCTGATGTTCGTGTGTTGTACAGGCAGGTTAAGTAAATGGTTTTAATTTAACCAACCAGATCCCATGACTCAAGGTGAGAAAAAGTCTTCTTTAGTGCTGCACTCTATGCTTTGCCAGAAAGCTGTTCCCAATCAGAACTATATTTATCCATTATTTACCAATTTAGTCAACTGAGGACAAGCCGTTCTGAAAATATTTGTTTAAATCAACCAGCCAGGCAGCAAGAAGAGTAAGGAGAGGAAAGAAAAAAACACAACAGAAGTGCATCTAAAATTCCAGGGAAAACCTTTCTGTTGACTTTATCAGGCTTTGGCCAAGATCTGCAGCCAACAGATGAGAATGATGGCTACTAAAATAAGAGAAAGAGACTAGAGATTCGGAAGAAGGAGGAGGCAGAGATAGGGAAGTGGTGGGACCTTCCAAGATCCCATGAAAAAGGGCAAAATGGAGATCTAGCTGCCAAACAAGCAATGGAAGGGAACAAAAACTGAGACTGTAAAGTAAAAGATGTAGGACTGTTGATTTTATTGGAGGGAAATGTCAGGCGTTGGCTTTGGTCGGAGATTTTCCTGAATGGAAATTTCCGATTCAGGAAAATCTGCAGACAGACTGGGTTCGGTATGGCAGGGATATTGAAACAGCTGGGAAATCTGGAGAGATCATTCCTATCTGATGCTTTGGGAAGATCACATCTAGGTAGTAGTAAAGGGAAAGATTTGTCTTTCATTTTAAATTAAGTTCAGTTTGGAAATGTTTGAGGAATTTTTGTTGTTTGGGATCCTCCCTCCGAGAGACTACTTTCATTTGCAATGCTTAACCTGATGACTTGATTTCAGCAGGGCACGACGAGTGCAGCGGGTATCTATCAGTAATGACCACGACAGGACAAACACCGTACAGGCAGGGGAACCAACATCGAGCCTTATGGGTTTCGGGCAGAACTGAATCTAAGATTAACCACAAAGAAATCCAAGAATGTTAAAAAAAAATGTGTCTGAAGTGAAGTGACTAGCAAATCCTCCAAAAATCAGTCCTTGTGGGGAGAGTAAATGTAGAAAGCATGTTGTCTTCTTAATCTGCAACAGGCTGACACATCTTCTGAGGAATAAAATGCAATTTCTAAGCTGTGAAGCCTTGATGGGAGACCAGGCATGGATTTACCAGCCAGGAAAAAGGTCCTTTAGCTGCTTTTCTTTTGCCCCAGTCAGACCTCCCCATGCCCACCCCCTCTCTCCCTTTCCTGTTTTTAAATTAAAACATCCAGATATGTAGTTAGTAGAGAGATGGATGGATAATAACAGATGAGTAGATAGAGGCCGTGTTTTTTTTTCTCACACATTTGTCTGGTTTGTGATGCAGTAGCTTTATTTTCCTTATCATGTCTTCCCACCATTGATCTGCCCTTCCTAAGACAGCTTCCAGTGCAGTGAATGGCTTCCATTTTTAATTTACTCTGTGGACATGGGCAAAGAGCTTGCATTCTTGACGACTGCTTTGTAAATGATGGAAGCACATGCTGTCGATGCTCCAGCTAGTAGAAGAACACAGGTCTCCAAAGCTTTTTAGGGTTTATGACATGATGACCCAGTCTTACAGACAGGAATGAGGACAGAGATGACCTGTCGCAATAAATACCTGTTCTATGGCCAGATCTGAATGTTCATGGCTAGCATTTTTCTGAAGCACATGCAGGCACTGGCGTCCTTGTGAGTTGCAGCATCCTTCTCACTTTTGGGCTTTTGCCCATGTCAGGGTGTGCCTCCTCCAAGGCCTCCACACTGCTTCTTCTTAGGCTCCTCCTCACACACAGTCTGATTTTTCTAGACGAGCCGTTTACTGGTCTCTCCTCCTCTGTGTATGTACAAAGAGATTCTTTGTACAAAAGCAATGAATAATCTTGCCAGAATTTCTCCAAATTCTTGGGGAAAGTGATAAGGAGGGTCCAACTGACAAGAGTTGCCTTTGATGGTAGACAAACTGTCACAAAGTTGTTTCCTTTCCTAGTGTGGAACTGAATTTGCAAGCATGCTACACCATCACCTCCCAGGCAGTAAAGACCCATAGAGGATTTCACATGAAGTCACGTAAAGCCTTACTACCAAGGGGAAAGAGTAGTTGGCAGCTATCTCTTCAAAAGCATCAGCGTGTTGGAGTCACAGAGACGTTCAAAACTCCAGCAGCTCCCTGGATGTGATCAGATCTTCCTTGCCCATCGGCAGCCGAGACAGGTTTTGAGCCAGCAGCAATGTTCCCACACAAATTAGTAGTAGTAATAGCAGTAGTACTAGTAGAATTATTATTATATAACCGTATATAATAATAATAATTATTACACAACAATGCAACTACAGTAATTTGCTATCATAATGTAATTATGGCAATAACATAATCATATAATAACAACAGTAATAGTGCCTGCTCCTCCCCATTGCTGCTCCACATGGACGGCTTTGTAAACCGGTTTCCCAGCAGAGCTGTGCCGGTTGCGCACACAGTGAGCAGATGTGGAGCACATCTGCCTCAGGGGACACACTGTCAGCAGTGGAGGCACTTCCACACCGAGTGCTGGTGCACTAAAGGGCACCAGCAAACCTGCTGTGGGATCCTGTGGGGTGGGAAAGTTGTCCCTCCTGTGACCAGAGACTGGAGCAGCCAGCAGAAAGCAACATGCAGCCTCCATCCTACAGTTCCCGCTTGCTGCTCCACACATGCTGCACTGCACAACTGTGCTTGTTCACCTCGATGATGAGCAGGTTGCCAGTGGTTAATACAAACTGCTTTTTGTATTGACTGATGATGAATGTTTCTACATTCATAAAGCACAATACACTGCCCTGATGTACATTTTAAATTGTCATGTCTGTTTTCATAAAGCTGTGAGGATGGACCAACAGAAACTGGCTGGGGCATTGAAGGGTTTTGATGACAGGCTCCCAAAACCCCAGCTCTGGACTAGTTCCTAACTCCTAAACAGGTGCCCACACAAGTCAGCTAGGAACAAGCCAGAGGCAGGCATGTTTCCCTGCCACAGGTGTCCTTCCCTCCTTGAGCTGAATGGGGCACTGCCTATGGCACCTCCAGCTTGGTGAGGAAGCAGCTTCAGATGCGATGGTGGTGTGGACAACTGAAAGTGTTTCTTAGTCTCAACTGGATCATGCAAGCTGGAGCTCAGCAGCCAGCTCAGCTCAGAGCTACGCCACACCATGACAGCCCTCCATGCTCCCTGGGAAGCCAACGCTGCTCCAAGCTTCGAGAAAACCACAACCAAACCTTGTGTTTTCAGTTTCTCTTGCCTGTCTAACCACAGCATCAGACCTTCTCGTTTTCAGCAAATGATGCAGACATCAGTGAACTCTGCAGATATTAAAAGATTGTCCTCCAGCCTGCCCCACCACCTCTGAACGTGACCCCCCACTTAGACTGCAGCCCTTCAAGTTATCCTTCATTTGTTTGTTGGTGTGCTCCCTTAGATCTGCAGATCGCTTTGATTAGTTGAACATCTGGAAGTTGTCACATGCGTTTTTTGACCGTGACCATCTGAAGTATTACGCAGCAGGACTTGGGGGGAGGCACAGTAAGGAAACAAAAACATCCTACTCATAGGAACATGTGGCAGGAATTATCAAATGACACCATCCCAAAGGGGAGTGCTATACATCCAAGAAAAGACAAACTTTCTCTCCATCCCCTGAAAGCCAATTGCTTTCCATAGCACCCATTCAGGACATTAAAAAAACATATTACATAGGAATACCTAACATATTTTTAATTGAAGATTACGTTGTGAAAGTTGGTTGTCTCTCCCTAATGGGAGGGATGGAGTAAAAACATTCCTTTCATCCTCTGAGTTTCAAGGCTGAAGCGCAGCTTTCTTCAGTCATCCCTCTCCCAAAAGTGTTCAGCATCCGATGTCACTGGGACGCAGAGCCCTGGTCTGCCCAATGTCCTCACCGTCTGAGCGCAGAGTCTATGGTAAAGCTGGATGGAATATGCCCCAAAAATGGGATGGAGAAGATGGAAATACAGAGTCAGTTTCTCAGCAATCCCATCACTCTGACTTGGGGATTTGGAGGGGAAAGGCAGCCCAAACCCAATGCAAATGAAAAACATGTATTTGCATGCAGTATCTCCGCACTCACAAATGTAAATAACTACAGGTTGAAGCCTATAAAATTCAGCCATAGTTTTTAGATTTGGTTTCTCCTTCTTGCCAAGACAGAGGTAGCAAGTGGAACGTGGATGGCCTTGAAGTCTGCACTCTGGCAGTGGTTCACCAGCAATGTCTAGCCCTCCTTCTGGCCAGCCTGTTTGCTTACTGGTGGTAGGATGGAAGCCCCACTGCACTGGGTGCAACCGGGGGAACAACCGGGAGCTTTGCCTTACAAATCCCTCCTTCCCCACGGGCAGCCTGCTGCAGGGGGGATGTCTGCTGGGGACGTGCCCAGGCTGCCCCAGGCATGCAAAGTCAAATCTATGTAGCTACCTCTTCCATCAGTCCTTGGCCTCTCTCTGTCTCCAGAGTCAAACCAGACCTTGATGTACTGCTTTGGTCCATGGCTGATGTTGTTTCTTCTCTGTTTGAGGCTACTCGAAGGCAGGGCACTGGGATGTCTCGCTACTTAAACCAGTGCCCACAGCTACTGAGGTCCAAACACACCCCGATACGACCTCGAGGGAGCAGAAGCAATTTCTTCTACTGCAGCAGCACCAGTTCCCAGGGTCCATTTTAACAGAGCCGCTCCCCTGCGATGCAACGTAACAAAGCCATTCCATGGTCTTTTCACTGTGGTAAAAAGGTGGGGTGTTTTAATGAGCAGCCACTCTCTGTCATGCTGTGGCTCCGTTTCAGCTGCTGGCTGTGGGTTCAGTAAAATACACGCTGGTTTAATCAACTTCTACTGCAGCAACACAGATTGTCTCCTCCTCACCACGTGGCTGTGATTTCTAACTGCCCCATCCCTGCTCACCCCATCCTGCGCCTTCCTTCTGGGGACATCCACGTGGAGACAGCTGTNTGTGGGACAGGACAGGAACCACAGCCCAGGGTCCCGCTGCCGCCCGCCGCTCCTCACCCCAACCGCTGCCCACTCGGGACCCCCCTTTGCCCGGTGACACCTGCAGCGCCGCGTGGCAGCGTGGGCGGCTTCCCGGGGGCGAGTGGNGTATGAATTGACAATTTAAAGAATTTGATACTAATGTTACTTTATTAAATTTCTTTTTTTTATCGGTGGGGAAGGGGAAGGGAGAGGGAGAGGGAGAGGGAGAGGGAGAGGGAGAGGAAAAGCAGTGGGAAAGGGAAGGGGGGAGGGCTCTGGCGCACTCTCTCATCCCTGCCCACAGCCCAGCAAGCCAGGGAGCAGCTTCAAAGGGAGCCCGCACAACACTCGTCTGTCAATTTCTCTGGTTGCTAATGTTGGAAACACAACCCGCAGTGCTGCCCAAAGGGTTTTGCTTCTAGAACTGAGCTGGGGGGTTAGAGGAGAAAAGTTAAATTTGGTTTCTACATGTCCGACGAATATCAGTTCTCAGCACATAAATCAGATGGGCCTGACCATAAAAAACCACAAACCAGAACCCAAAAGAAAACCAAACTGAAAGATGTGGCATATTATCACTTCAGAGCTATTGGGAAAGATAAAGACAAAACAAATCCAACTTTACATAACGCCAAACTAGAAATGTTTTGACTTCTCTTCCTTCCTTTGTTTTTGACATAGCCAAAATAATAGGCTATCATAAATACCAGAAATGTCCTATCCAATAATTTTCTATAATTTTCCATTTTCAGCATTACACAAGTCAATGTAATGACACTTTCACATTGCAGACTTTTCCTTAGTGGAATTAAAATGTTGGCAGTATTTTGTCAGTGCAGCGCTGGTACGCTGGCACTACCACACCAGTACCACAATGTAACAGCATCCGAGTGCGAGAGTTGTTAGATGCTGCTCTCCTGGTGTTACATGAAGGACAATGCTGGCTGCTGCAGGGTGCTTTGCCCTGGCACAGCAAAAAGAAACCAGCAGCTGCCACTGCCGCTGCCTGCCCATGACTGTGAGGCCTCAGTAACAAGGAGTAATGGGCTCCATCCTGGTACAGGAGATTTCAGGAATCGGAAAAGAGTGCAGATTCTACAGGCAGCATTAGACTTCTTTACCATGTTGGGCATGTAAAGGCTTTTTTCTTCTTGCCTGTCTTTTTTCTTACTGAATGAAATTTGTGGCAACACATTACAAAATGGCATTTAGATGAAAAACAAAAGCAGCCGAGTCCGCACAGTTCGATGGGTGCGTAGATCGATGCCCTCTCATCTTTCCAGTGCTCAGACTTTTATTTCCCGGTGCTGAGCCCCAGCCCAGGCAGTGCCACCAAACACACACGGGTCTCGTGGACTCTCGGTCCTCTTCTGCTTACTCCTGATGCTTCGCTGGTCACAGCTGAACATACAGAGCCGGAAGTCGGCAGCCATCCGTGAGTGCTCTCAGGATGTAGTAATGAGAGGCTGGCAGTGGGCCGTGGTGTCACCACCCCGTGTGTTAGTCTTATGTGCTCTTTTTTGTTACTCCTTCCCCACTCTTTTGTTCTTTCTTTTATTCCTTGATGTCCTGTGACCTCCAAACTCTGTGGCTTTTTTCTTTCTCAGTAAAACACTGAGTGTCCAAAGTCACTTTCCCTGGTCTGCGCCGCTGGTGGAGAGAAGTTGCTTTCAAAACCTTTCTTGAGATAAAGGTCTATTCCCAGCAGAGGTGTGGAAAATGCAGGTCTGACATTTCAAGTGTTCTCATTACAGGAAGGAAACCAATGTATAAGTGAAAATTCCCCCTTTCCCACAAACACACCAGTGGGAGAGTGGCCACAGTTACTCCCTCATGCAGGGGATTTGCAACACAAGGAAAAAGGATGAGGAAAATGAAAAGGAAAGCAAGAGATTTGGCAAGGCTTTGCTGGTCAGGGACCCAGCAAGGCTACTCAAGTAATTAAGGTGGGGTGGAGGAAGGAGAAGAGGAGCAATCCAAACTGACTGAAGAATCACAAACTTAACTTTTCCTTAAAACTGACTTTCTGGAAAGCTATTTGCTCATTAATTGAGCATTATCAACATAATTGCCTGCACTTGACCTTCAGCAGTTTACTTGCTGCTAGTCTCTCCTTTTAGAACACCAGAACACTGAAAATAAAAAGTCTAGATGTTGATGGAATCCCACACTCATGGGCCCTCTCCTAAAAAGGTTTGTGTGTCATGTCCAAATCCCCACTTACATCTCAGGGAGAGGGGAGTGTGGGTCAGCAGTGGCTGCAGGAGTGAGGAGCTGGTGAGAGCAGGGTGGGGAAGGAGAAAGGCAGGAACCCACTACAGGACAGTCCTCTGACAGGTCACTGTCCAAGGCACATTCTGCATCAGCCCCAATGCCTTTCCTTTAATGCTTTCCCTTTCTTTCTTTCTTTCTTTCTTTCTTTCTTTCTTTCTTTCTTTCTTTCTTTCTTTCTTTCTTTCTTTCTTTCTTTCTTTCTTTCTTTCTTTCTTTCTTTCTTTCTTTCTTTCTTTCTTTCTTTCTTTCTTTCTTTCTTTCTTTCTTTTTTTCTTTGTCCCCTATAATTTCTTTCAATTCCAAGAGATATAAAATAGAGGAGATAAATGTAAAGAGCATTAGTGTGCACCATAGGAACATGCGGAAGGGATCAATGGAGGAAGGATCAGAGGAACAAAGGAAAAGAACCATGAATGATAGAGAGTCCTAAAAAGATATTACCGAGGGGGAGGGGGAGAGAAGAAAGAGTGTCTGAGAGAAAAGAGGAGCAGTATAAAGAACAGTGTATCAGAAGAGATCAACTCAAAAAAAGGTCATCAATTTCAGGTTATACGTTCCTCTCTGCAAAGAGGTGGGGAAGTAAGTTACATTAAATATGCCATTACCACTCAGCTTTCAAAAAGGAAAGGGGAAAAAGATTGAAGAGGCAGATGGAAAAGCTAGATGAATAATGAATTGCTTCATTTACGTGACACAATGGAAGAAGCAGACACAAGGTTAAGAGCAAGGGTGGTAAGCAGTATCTCTTTTGGAAGCCAGCATCTGTGAGGAATCTACTAGATTTCCCAATCTAGTAAAAAAAAAAAAAAAAGACAGTGATAGTGAATGTAGATTATATTTTGGCAGATTATATTTTGGGAGCAAAGGAAAAGTACAATAAAAATTGTGCAAATGCCACTAACAAGATAACATTTACAATTGTGTCTTAATATTGCTTGATATTTACTGTCCACATCCACACTAGTAAACAAGGACTATCGTCTAGCATTTGAGCAGGTTCTCAGAGTTTATTGTCATGGTGATGTCATTTTGACAATTTACACATAGAGCTTTGCCCTTTTGGCAATAGTGATGATGGCACTCACTCCCAGTCATGTGTCCGTGTGTCAGGCCAGTAGATTCCTGGCTCCCATTCACACATAAAGATACCTACAGGTAAAAGGACTGCAACAAATATTACATGGGGTAGAATTGAAAAAAGAAAAGTGACCTTGGCAAAAGAGAAAGATTGTCTGAAAAAGGAAGATGTCACTCAGCAGACTGCTGAAGACACCTCGCTGACCCCAGAAGACTCGGCAGCACACAAAGGGGAAGAACCAGGCACTCTTTGCTGCAAAGGATCTGGGCATCACCGTGCCACATAAGCAGGCACAATTCAGCAGAGACCGTCTACTGCAAAAGAGGGCAAGCCCCACAGTTGTGTGTACAGGCAAACATACAACAGCAAATCCTCTGCTCTCCTCCTGTAAAACCTGGGTGGAAGCCCTGCAGCCTGCTCTGGGCTCTGGCTTCCAGCAAAGATGTAACACCCCCAAGCTGAGGAAGAGCAACAAAGTCACTCAGCACTTCAGAAAAAAACAGTAAGAAAACTTAAGGAGGCTGTAACCTTGCAACTGGCGTTTGCCTATTTGAGTAAAAACTTTTTTTGTAGTGACTGTAGCAGTCACTACTTTTGAAGAAAAGAAGATTTAGTTTAGATATGAGGAAAAAAACCAGCTTTGTAGAGACAGAGATAATGACTGTCTGGAGTGACTGTAGTCCTCAAGCCCATGTCTATACAAACAAAACCCATTTACTTGCACACATGTCACTTGAGGAACTTGGAACAGTCCAGAACAGGGTGAGCAGAGGGAGCCTGGCTTCAGAGAAATTCTCCTCTCTTCCCCTCTGCTTCTTGGATATTGGGGCTTCAGCCTGTCTTTAATGTATGGGAGACAAAAGTGTTAATGTGTTCAGCACAATCAGCTCACAAGGCAGATAGGTATGACTCACAGACACTTAGTGACTGGCTTAAATAAACTCTGGACACAGAATATGCTTAAAGAAATTGTTGCTCATCTACCTTGACTGTCTTTGGATTGCAAGCTTATTTTGCATAGGTCCCTATAGCTGAGCACTTTCTTTTAGCAGAATTCCTGTGCTTTATGCACTTCAGTTAGTAAGTCCGGTGGTGTTAGTTCTGCCCATGACATCTCTAGATGGAAAGGAAAAATAAAAATATGATAATATTGAAATCTAAATTTAAATCGATGTTAATCACTTGGCAGAAAGATAAATAAATGGAAGAGCCACAAACAAATCACAGGTGATTATCAATCCTCATTCCAGGTACTTAAAGAAAGCAACCTTCTCTCATTTTGTCTGTCTGCTTTGGCTTTCATTCTTTTTTGAAACAAAGAAAGATCCTAGATACACCTGCACAGGCCTCATTTTCAAGAACTGTTTTTTGTTCTCTTACTTCTTGGGTGGGTGACTGTTTGATGTTTATGTCTTGTGATTTTAGGTCTGCAATCAGAAAAAGGCTGTTCTCTATAACTGCTATTAATTGCTTTCTAGCCAAAAAAATGCCTTTGTGCATTTTACAGGGCCAGCCATGGTAAGTCTTCTCTGCTGTTTTGGGGTTTTGATTCCAACTCTGCGTGACTGGGCCAACAGGCTGGCAATCTACCAGCTGCATTCAGCCTCTCTTGTTCCTAATTACTCAGTTTCCCAGTTCTCCTCCCTTGTTGGTTCTATTCTGGTCAGCACAATTAATTTCCATTTCTTACTCCTGTATTCACCTTCAGCTCATTAATTTTTGACCAGTCTCTACTGCTGTTTTAGCTCAGCATTTTGCAGATCCTCTCCTCACTGCTTAGGACCTACCCCCAACAGTTTGGACTTGTAGGGCTGAGGGGCAGTATTCCATTGCACCTTATGGAAGATAGAGTGAATGTTTTGCTGTTCTTAAGGAGGTGCAAGGCAAGCTCCTGTCTCTCCCACAGGCTGTTTTACTTCCCAGTCTGTCCTGGGAGCACAAATGTGTCTCATGGGTACCACATAACTAGCAAACACTTCTTTCTCCTGGAGGCTTAAGAGCTGCTTTATGCTCAAGGATGCATGAGGCCAGAGACTCTGATGAACCCCAACTCTCGGACTGAAGTTCCCAGCTCCAAGTGGTTACTTTAATGAATATTACAATTAATAACCCTCAAGGGAGGGTGCTTCCAGCTTCCTGGGCTGAGGCACTGACTGACGGCTCTACCCCAGGAGAAGAATGTGTTCCCTTCACACTGAGATTCTCTCTCAGTCCATTTTTCCTCAGCAGACTCATGGTCTCATTGAAATTACTAATGGGTATATCACTGTGTAACCAAAATCATACTTCAGCTGTTTGGTGGTTGTACAAACATGCCTTAATCTGAGTTAACTCTTGGAAGCGGTTCTTCATATAAATTTAGAAACAAACATTTCTTTTTTTCTCTTTGGGGAAGTAAAAGGATGTTTGTGCCTACGTGGAGTTTCTATTTCCAGCACTGGCAGACGACAGTGATCAGGTGAGGTATCAAAAAGATCACAAGACCTTTTAACATCAACTGGTTGTTGAACAGGTTTATTTAAAATTAATTTGGCCTGTTTGGTCCAGATTCACTTGTGTGTGGTGGTGGATTTGGGTCACTCGGAACTACACTCAAATAAAACCTTGACACAGCTCCCTGCCTGTTTGAAATCCTTATTAGCAATGAATAGCTTTGCTTTACAGACACTGTGTTAAATCCTGTGCAAATACAGGAGAAGGCATCCATTCAGTAGAGACTTCATATTTATTGAAAGAAAAGACCTAGAACGAGTGCAAAATGGCTTCAGACGCTCCACATCTTTTTATCAACCAGTTGGTGCTGCAAAGGGATTTTGGAAAGAAAAAAAAAAAGTGGGTAAAGTTGCATGAAATACCTAATGTACTATTTCGAAACGTTAGTTATTAGAAGGCAGTGATTCTTCAAGGGAGAAGCTGGCATCTAATTGGTTAACTCCTAAGGCAAAGCAGGCAATATACCAGCTGATGCAATTGGTGGCAGCAGGAGTTTGGAAATAAATATCTCTATTTGGCACTAGGAAGTGAAACAGAGCTCAAATTTCTGTGGATTGCCTGGCCCCAAGTTCATGCCTCAGAGCTCACATTTCTGTGGTAAAGGAAAATTAAATCTCAGAGTTTAAGATCTGGGGTTCAGTGTGGCTATTTATTAAAATTCATCTGGCCTCCTTAGACTGTGAATATTTTGAGTTGACCTAGATGGAGCTCTAGAAAAAAATCAAGCTCTCGTGGGACATTCCCAGTGTTTTCTGATAAAAGCTTAGAACTGTGCTAACAAAACCCGAGACACTTTAAAGCAGTGATTATCATCCTAGCCAGAAACCAGAAACATGGTGCCATGTGAAAACAAAGAACAATCGAAAAATTCCAAACCTTCAGAAATCCCAACCGAGCAAAAACAAGGGGAAAAGCCATTCCTGGTGATTTATAATGTGTTTGGTCTTAGGCTCATTCAGACTAGCTCTTTAGAGATGCCGCAGTCAGGGCCACCAGGATGCTGACAGAGCCAGCGCTCCCTGCAGAAGGCATCTCAGCTCCCTTCTGCCCACATCTGCTCCATGCCAGAGCCCTGTCCCTAGCAGCGACAACTCAGGTGGGTATCTGATGTTAAATGAGATGAGTCTGTCATTAATGTATTCAAATTGATTGCCTGATCGCATCTATGACTGCCCCACTTTTGTGCGTGCGTGTGGGCATGCATGTTCAGCTTTGGTAGTCCCTTTGAAAAAAGATTCCTGTTCTCCCTATCAAACCAAAGGCAGCACAACAGATGGTGCTGGAGCTGGCTGTCCTGAGTCCATCCTGTGCATCGCTAAAAAGGCTTGTTTCTCCTGTGCAGCCTACGATGCCCTGGAGGTACCAGCATTTTGTCATTTGACTTAGTTCCCATCATTGCTTCTCTGCTCAGAGATTCTGCCTGCTATCCTTACGTCAACTCTCTCAGGCACAAGCGCTGTTCCTTAGGCCAAGCAGAGAGATTTCTGGTTCCAGCCCAGTTTGGCTTCAGAAGCTCTGTACCCACTGCCTCACAGGCAGGGGCTACATGCTCTCTCACACATCTCTGGGTGAGTGACCTCAGTGGCAGACATATGGCACACGGGGACCGCGAGCCCTTGAGTTAAGAGGTGGGGATGGCCTCCTGCATTACTACCCAAGGTCTGTTCTACAGACCTTCTACACGTACTCAGCATGCCCGGACCGCTACCTTCTCAGGTTCAAACGTTGCACTGTATCACAAGTGACTGCAAGGAGAAAGAAGCACTGTCCTTCCCATTTAGCAAGTAGTCACTTGTGGGGTCAGCCAGCTTTGTTCATGTCCATTCCTAAGGAGATGCAGTTCGGCCAATCCGGTCTCGGACAGGGACCGAAGGACTGTGCAGGCTGCGCTGTTACAGAACGGGTCTGAGCTTAACTCAAGTTTTGCTTATGTGATGATGAGCAAGCTGGAAAGGTCTCTCTGCTGCTAGCTTGATAAAAAGAAAATAAAAAGTAAATGATTATAACAAACGTGTGTTTGATTAAGTGTCACTGAGAGAAAGAAAATGCCATTTCATGTCACTTTTTAGAAAGCACAAGGCGTGTAACTTTTGGGGATGATTTTGCTCTTGTCTAATCTTCAGATTCGGTATTAAAATCTCAAACTTCCCAAAGGAAAGAGATTCTGCATCTTTTAATGAAAGATAAAACAACAATATAAACATACACAAATTTACAGAGAAAGGATCAACTTTAATACATCTGGAGTAAAAGGTGTTATTTTTTAAATATGGTATAAAAAATAAATGCAAGAAACATTAACAGAGAATATACAGACAACAGACAAAGACACAGGCTTTCTTTCTCAATGTGAATACATCAGTGAAATGAAACCTTCTGTGCTAATTTATTGTGCAATAAATGTGATGCCATGTGTATATTTATTATTATATGCATTTTTTACATTTCTTCCAGTTTTTGACTGACTTTTTTTTTTTTAATAAACTGTGCCTAGCAGAAGCTTTTTTTTCACTGTACTTGAGCTTGCAGAAAATAAAAAGACACAGATCCAGCTTGATATGAAGGAGGAAGTTAGCAGACAGTTTTCGAAATGGAGGCATCGAAAGGCTAGAGAGTCCCTCGGAGTCTGTAATGCCTTAGTATACACAAAAGAAAACAAGTCAGGTCCTTGCTCATGCAACATCTTGTTCTACTGTCCTCTGAGTCAGGCAATCAGTGAGCTACAAAGTATGTATAATGATTTGAGTCTGCTTCCATGCTACAAGGTGATCCTTTTAGTAGGACTGCACTAGACTGGTTAACCTCTTTGATGTGAGCGATTTCCCCTGGGGAAAAGATAAAAACAAAAAACAAAAACAGAAAACAGAGGCATGATCACTGCAAACCTGTTCATCAGCAACCACTCAGTGTTGCCACATCACTGTCAAATAACTAGGGACACCAACTGGAGAGTGTCAAATCTTAAACCCCAGGAAGCCCTCACACTCAAACACCTGCACTGCCAGCCAGCCAGGCTGTTTCACAGAGTAAGCCAGCAAATTTAAAGGCTGTTTTTGAATGAGGTTGGTCTTGGCCGACGAGAAACTAGCTCTGAAGTTTTTGCTGTCGGTCACACCCAGTACTTAAAGAAGGCCACTACAAGCCAGAGTGCCTTGTGCTACAAGGATGAACGTGCAAGCTGCAGTAGCTCTGTCACGGAAGACAAAAAGCTACTTAAAAGCTCAGGTGAGAAAGTAAGAGGCAGACTGCGTATAGGCAGGGAAGCAGCTTTTCCATGAACACAGCTATCTGTGTGCTGAGCCTGTGTTTACTATTCGTAAGGAGCATTAGTCAGGGATATTTCATCTGACTGCATAAACCTGCTTTGAAGGTGTTTGGATTTCCCCATTGTTATTTTCCTCATCGTTCCTCCTGTTGCAAGGATGCCATTTCAGGTTTTTAGCAAGTCCTTTTAGTAAGGGACAATGTCTGTCCCACAAGCATTAGGTCTACAGCAGGAAGAGGATGGTGTAGGGTATGTCACCGTGGTATATTTCAGGTAGATTTGGGCTTTAGCTGAGCCAGACAAAAGCCATGAAACCATGTAATAGGAATTTGCTCTCCCAAGGCCACAGAAAAAGAGTTGGGTCTCCTAGGGCCATCGTACCAAAGCTCTGATCCAACAGAGACAGAGCTGGCACAGCAAGCTTACATCACTCTTCAAAATGTCCCAGGCATACCTTGATAACATGACACAAATAGATCATAAAACATTGAATAGCAAGCATCTCTCTCTAACTCTCCAGTTAGATATTTAATACTTACATTTAGTGTACTGCTCATTTTAAGTGCACAACTCGGAAAAATCAAACTGAGAGACTCCAAGCAAGGAAACTACAGTAAGTAACACTGTACCCATCAAGAGATGCTACATTTTCTGCAGTAAATGGTAAATGAACTTATTCTGCCATATCAATGAGTTGTGAAGGCACCATGTGTATTATAACTCAGTGGAATTGCACAATTTTTAAAGTATCTATTGTCATCATCAATTAAATTTATGCTCACAGGTGTCTGCTTGTCAGTTTGAGCATTTGCTCAAATGCAACATACCAGAGTGGGTCTTCACAAAAGCAAGAATACCTATTCTATTCTTTGTGCTCTGAAATGCAAGTTGAACAAATTAGGATGAATATTGCCCCTACAATATAATTTGAGATTTAATTTTAAAGAACTCACGATCTGCATTGTTGGGTTAGACAGTCCCAGTACTAACTTCTTTGAAAGACATCAAGTGTCCTTCCTGACATGCTCTCTCCCCTCTATCCAGCTTGAACTTTCTACTGACATTAAATTCACAGCTTCTTGATGCCTGTTAAGCCTTAAATTATGTTTTCCACTAATGTAACAGGTATGTTATTATAGTAAGACATCTTTTCTTTTTAAATAGTCAGAAAGTCTCAAAATCTATGTGGCACTGGCATTCAACTTCAAGCAGCATGTCCAAAACAGTTTTGTTAGGTGATTCATGACTGTCAGCCTCAGACATGATCTCAGAAAATATTGAGTATATGCTTATTCTTCCCTTTCATTAAGTTATTTGTACTTAATTTTACAAGTCTACAGGCCTGGCTACTTTCTGTAAATATGTATGCCTTCCCTCTAGTACTGAACTGCATGAACCAGTTTTAATTAAACCAGGAATTCTCTATTATTTATTAAAGCAGATTACTCAATACTGCACTGGAAAGCTGTGCAAGCTCTTGCTGTGGAATAAAATCTGTGAAATAGATTTTTATACTTATTGGTAGCAATTGATTATTTAGGGGTCCTAAGTTCCCTGGATTTTTAGATGCACCATAACAAAATTCTAGCAAGAATGAAGCGTGATATCACACAAACTAGGAAGTGTTAATGTAAAAGCAGGCTAAAACCTAGCTGTTAGCTGATCTGATGGGTATAATCTTATTTTACATATTATTTGAATTTTCCCCTAGACACAGTGAGCTATCAAGACAAAGTTTTTCTCTATTCTTTATCACTCTCTGTGGACATTGCTGACCTTCGGATACTTTTTCTCCTAAGTGCTACAGTGATCGGGATTTCTCTGGAGGGTCCTCTCGCCCACCTCTCCTCTCTGCCTAAGAGAATGCTACAGTCCTTACAGCTACAAAGTCCCCACCTGAACAACAACAATAGCATGTGATCTTTTTCCAGATATGAGTAGTTCTGATTTCTCTTATGTTTTGGGAAAGTGACAGTTTAGAAAATCCACCCTCCTTAAGAGATCTTCTTCCGAGTATAGTCTGACTCATACTTATCTCTCTGTTCAGGAAAATAAGCTTTTAATACACAGAATCCATAACAGCCCCAAATACAGAGTTATCCCACCTTCTTATTCAGATCTGCAGGGATTTGGTTTTTCCCCTTTGCAGAACTTTTCTTTCAAATTCTCTTCCTGGGCACACTCTGCTTTAGCTCTACTTTATGGTAGGGTTTCACAATTATCACTTCTAGGACATTTCCAGATTTATTTAATTTACAGTGTGATGTAAGGATCATCCCTTATGGGAAATGGTCTAAGACCTGAGCCTGCCTATTTCTTTCAGATACAGCATTAATAGCATCTCCATAAGCCAAATTTTGATTTAGGAATCTACATCTGTCAGGCCAATTTTGAGAGGTGTGGCATATGAGTCATCACAGAGAGGAAAAACTTTCCTGTGCTGATGAGATTAAAGAAAAACTGGAAAAAAAAATTAGAAGAACTAGATGTTTGTCAGGAGAATGAAAACATCCTTAATATTTCCAATATATTCTTGCCACCAACACTTAGAAGTATATGGCCATTTCTAAATAGGATTAGGATTTTTGGCTGTATTTGTGCACTTGGGACATACAGATTGAAAATACTTAACAATTTTACAAGCACAAGCCAAAACAAAATCCCATGGACATGCCCTGGCAAAGGAGTTGGAGTATGAGGAGGCAGCACGGCAGTTGGAGTGAAGAAGCACATCTGAGAATATGAACTCAGCTGGCTTTGGTGTTTGGGTTGTACCTTAGAATATCAAGTGCTCAACACAAAGCTGTCCTTCCACCTGAACTTGTAGGGAATTTAGGGGGGGAGTTACAAAACTGTGAGTTGCTAAATACACACATGCTGAGTGACCTATTTATTTAGCATGACACTAACACCTCAAATAATCCAGCAAACCAGTCAGCAGTCACCTCCGTGCCTATGTGGTCTACAAGAAATCAATATTAAATGTATATAGGGGCTGTAGCTGAAATGTATGGGAGAGGAAGAATGTGTCTTTTCCTATTAATTAATTTCCTAATTCTTCCTTTCTGCTAAGCAACCTCAATAGCTCCTTTCTCACGCTTCTTTATTGCCAGTGCAGATGCTACTCCCCAGGACCGATACTGGTAGAGCTAGAAAGGAGAACTTACGCATCTGACCGGGTACTGGGGAAACAGTGTGCAGCCTGCTGTGAGCAAAATGAGACACAGAGCAAGAATCAACCCCGCTCGCTCTCCCTGTTCCCCATCTGCTCACGTGTGACACACCTGCAGCACACTGGTAGCTCGGCCGGCATCGGCAGGGAAAGCTCAAAGTGACATCGCAGTGTGGCACACACACACACAGAGCAGGTACACAAACAGCCCCTGACAGAGGGGCCTCTGCAGAGGCATCTTTCCAAGACGGGGCAGCCCTTGCTTCTCTAGCAGCGGGGAATAGCTTTAGCACCACTCCCGGGGTTGGGATCCTGCTCCAATTGCCCCAGCATGCAGGCTGCTGCTCTCGGACCCCTGTGGTGCAGGTGCATTTCTCTTTCAGACTTGCGAGGAAGGGGAACATTTGCTGAATTTGGGGCACAGGTGGTCAGCACAGTTGCAGCACTAAGTGGCTGCATGTGCAGGAAAATCCTGCACATACTGCAGGGATCTGCAATCCTCTCTCTTTTCTCAGTGGGGCCATATCATTTGCTGGAGTGGTCCATAGACAGGAAACAATGGCTGAGCGACTCCACTCCTATTTTGGCTCATTTTGTCATTGAGTGACACTCCTGATTTCTTTTGCCTTTGCACCAAACTTTATATTCACTGATGAGCTTTTCTCATTTGTGATTTGCCCACAAACCCTTGCCAGATGGGGTAGTTTGAATTTTAATAACCATCCTAACTGTAGGGTAGCGCATAAGATTTTCCAAGGCGCCAATGCACTAGACATATTTTTAGCATGTTTGCCCTAGGCCTGACCCCTCAGGTTCCAATGACTCTGCAGTTCTCACTCCTGCAAACAGCTTCAGACTTGGGCAAATGTTTGTCAGCTGGGAAATGGCAGACACTGGCCTGATCCCTCAACAGTGTGCGCTGGCTCCTCACGTGAACCTGGCTGCACGAGTGCTGCTGCTCCCCAGCTCTCCTCCTCTAGCAGAGAGCGCAGCAGCTTTGCTCCAGCCTCTGCAGAACAGGGCAAGGAGACCAGCCCTCACCAGCCTGACCTACAGATGTGCTGTTTGATTTTCCATGCTAGCCTGGGCATTGTTCTTAATAAAAACCCTAAAACTAATTTTTTTGGACTAATTATTGGCCTAAGTAAAAATTTCAATTATTTCAACAGCTCCTTTTAGTCAAACATCCATAAGCCATCTCTTTCCTGGAATGGAAAAAGCCTTAATTTCTACACAGATTTACTATTTATTACTATTGTTTTGTGTTTGTCAAATAAGAAGCTTTGTGATTTTTTTTCTGATTCTTTTTCTCTATTTTTCTGATAGCTATTTTTTTGGTTTAAATTTTAGGAACAACCTGTAAGTAAATTCAAAAGTCTAGATGACATTTCGTCCATGACCGTACATCAAACATGAGATCTTATAGCTGAGACTTCACTAAAGCTCTTTCATAATACTGTGTTTGAGAAAAATATAGCCCTTGGTGGACTTCAGGGCTTGGTGGACTTTTGGTCTGGCACAGCGGGGCCTTTGTGTACATGAGTTTTACCTGTTCATGTAGAGAAATTTCTTAACAGAAATTTCTCAACAGAATTTTATGAAATTGATACAATATCTGCCATGTTTCTCATTAAAGGGACAAATTTTAACATGACAAGAGATTACACTAGTTTAAGCATCTAGAAAGCCTATTCCCCACTGATAAGAACCAAGGAAGATATTTTCATTAGTTTTCATTTCCATCACTAGACCATAATTTTCTATGTCATGTTACGTGACATTAGAATGAGCCTCTGTGAAGATGCCCTGTATTCAATTGCCTTCACATTTCACATGTCACGCATGAAATGGTCCAATGTTACTGGTTTGGAGAGGGGATACATCAGAGCACACTGGTAAGCAAGTCCTTCCAGTGCAGTGGGAGAAGACTGATCTTTAAGGTTGCTCCCAACCCAAACCATTCCATGATTCTCTGAAAACAGCTGCAGAGGGTATGGGCAATGTATGATATAATGGGTTTAAAGTTAAAGGGGGTCTTATTTATGAGGTTATGAGCAAAGATAATTACCATCTGACGTCTTTCTAGTTTAATATATGAACTGAGTTTGGTCTGCTTTGTACTGGCTAGATTTCCAAAAAAACCATTGCAAACTTGTAACAAGTACATCTGATGCCCTCTCTATAACTGGGCAGCAACAGATGAAGCTCTAACACTGACAGTGGCATCCGTGATACCAGCACGGGATGATGGAGCATCTCCCCCTGTGCAGCTCTGAGGAGGGAGACAGCACAATTTTGTGTGGGGTGGAAGCTAGGGTAGTCCAGTCTGCTATAAATGAGATCCCTTCGTTTCAGGCTTCCATATTCCATGTTGAGGTTAACCATCAAGCTAGCATTCAAAAACCTCTTGTTTGGACTGCCACTCCGCCCCGACAACACTTCTCCTTGAGGGATTTCTTCACTCTCAACATTAGCAGTGCTTATCTACCTGGTCTTTTTCCCTGTAATGCAGATGCTAGTAGAGGAGGTAGAGGAGGATACCTGATATTTTTTAAGAAATTATTTAAAAAATAAGTATTTATTTCTCCATGTAAATTCCTTAAAAGTACTTAACTTTTAAAATGCCACAGAAAAAGCTGATTTCCCTCTCTCTACTGTTGTGGTAAGCAATGAGATCCTCCTGCTCCCTAATTTATGCCTTTAGCTTCTCTACTCACCTCCTTGGGGACCTGCAGGTGAATAGACCTCAATTATTCCCAATGAGAAACCGGAGGTGCTGACCTGGCAACGGGCAAGTACGGAGCACACTGTCACCACCACTGCCCACACCTCCAAGTCAGAGCCATGACACTTGTTGCTGCTGTTATTTCAAGTAAATACGCTTATCCAATGGCATCATTCCAGTAGAGCTGAAGTGTATGTGCTCTGTATTTTCACACTGTGTTTTCAGACTAGAAAAATGGCTCATTATGCTAGGTTATTTCCACTTAATTCAAGGAATGGTACAGAGGGACTGCCCTTACAAAGTTTCTAAACTTACAAGTTTAACAAATGCTTTCTGTAGCAAGTATAACCCACTTTCAGTCATTATGGATCAGGAGCCAGCTACAGTCTCCATCTTCACAAATCAGGTTATGAATTACAAGGTCATCTTCTCAGGTTCAGTCCCTAGATATAACCAACATTACTGAGAGTTTTTTTAACACTTGAATTGGAAAAAAATTGAGGCCTAATTTAGTTCAATACAAACCCACTTTGAGGTAAGTGAGGAAATAAAGAGCGAAAATCAGTCTAACTTTTCTAAACCATCACAGGAGAAGAGGAAGTCTAATTTTCATCTTTCTAAATCATTCAGAGATGACAGCATTTACCCAAGTTGTAGAAGACCTGCTTGCTTCACACCTATTTTCTGTAATAATCAAAAGAACGGATGTATACCACAGTCCCTCCCTTCACAGTTGAACAAGTTAATAGGTACACTGTAGGATATTCTGAGAAATGTTTTCCTCATCCCTGCTGGTAAGAACTACCGTGCCAAGGTAGATAACTACAAATTATACTCATCATAAACAAGGACAAGAACAGAAGACCAAAGATGCCTGGTGGCAAGGGGTCCTGAGGCAGTGGGTGATGTCAATTCAGTTGTCTTGGATAAAAGGTTTGCACTTGAGCACCCTGGCATCCTGGGTTAATTTGCAAGCCTGAGAGCTGCCGATCTGATAGAGAACATAGATCTAGCAGCGACATGTTTTACTTTCATACCTGACCCGACTTGACAGACTCCACCCAGATTCACGGGTAGTAGCTTGAGGACAAGCAAACCCACAGGTTTTACTTTACAGCTTGCTCTGTGAAGAAAGAATCGCCCTCTTCTACTGAAGAAGTGCTAACGCTTCAAGTGCAGAACTCCTTGTTCCCACTTCTAGCCCACAGCTGGTTTACTGGGCCTGCCTGGCATTCCTCTATTCTGGTAGTTTGGCCCTGAGATTTGAGGGATGAAAACCGGGCACGCCTGCAGGGTGTAATGCTCCAGTGTTTGTGCACAGAACCGCTGGTTTATCAGCAATGCTGCTCTGAGAGGGATTATCCGAGAGTGGTTGCAGTGCCTCCCAGCCTGCCTTCAGTCCTTCCCTTCTTGTGCTGTATTCTCCTCACACCTGCCTGCAGCTTGCTCTTCCTCTCCTTAAAGCCACCCATTAACGCACTCCATACCATAATCAATTCCCGATCCGAGGGCTGTTTATACCCCCATAAATGAATGTAATTATTGCAGGCTGCCAGACACTGTGACTGGGAAAACACCTGGCTCTTGGAGGTCCCAGGTGTACTGCCTACTCTCCTCACTCTCCCACATTAACACAGGCTCTTCTGTTAACATGGAACCTCCTACAGAATTACCATGTAATTAACATGTATAACGTTATCATGTACAATGTTGTTTTATAGACCAACCTGCTGAGACAACACACAAATCACACTGCAACATGCTATGGCAACACCACCATGCAAAATGTAGGGGTTTTTGTTTCAGACATTGGGGTAGTTTCCTTTGTGGCTGTTTATTTACTTTTTAGTGTCCTTTACTGACTTTGTCCCATTGAATCCAAATTTCTTCCTGATTACAGTGGATTCAAAGCATATTACAGGAAGCTTTTACCTATAAGAAAGTAGTTAAAGAATTACAGTTTTGTTTTAACATGGGAGATATTCCCACCACCTCATGAATCTTTGTTCTTGANTAAAAAAAAAAAACAAAAACCATGATCATTGCTGAAAGCTCTCATATTTTTCATTTCAACGCACACAGCTCCATTAACCAGGTCACAGAAAAAGCCACGGACGCACACACACAGCAGCATCACCTGCACAATTCAACGGACAATGCAGACAAACTCGAGTATAATCCAAGATCTTTCTACCTCTTTTCATAACAGGTTAGTGCTCGCCCTCAGTGTTGGTGTACAGTTTTTATGGCATGGGAAAATAGGGATGTTTCTGCCCTACAAAAATAAATGCGTTGAATGCTTTAGTTGGAACTTTCACAACGTTAAAAAAAATAAATCCAAAGAAACTGGATAAGCAAAAAGAATCCCACATATCAGGAAATCAGTGGATCTTTTGGCAGGTGGCAAGAGAATGCCCATAGCAGATTTACCAGCCTACATTTTTTTTTACCTTCATGAAATAGCTTTTGAAAATTATATATTAAAAAAAAAATCAGTTCTTGTAGTACATCATCAGAATTAAATCTCAATAAAACTCTTGCACATGATCAGCATGAACTCTTTGGTCTTTAAGTAGCTGTGCGAGACATTAAGGAAGATGGGGAAATTATTACTCTTTATTCTTCCCTGTGCCCAATTGTTTTTTTCAAAAATGGGACAAACTCTTTTATCATAAAATAAAAAGGAGACGGGAGGGAAATCCAATGTATTCAAACTGTGTCAGACTTGGTATTTTGTGAGGCACCAGGAAAAGGAACATTGAGCAGGTTTTCACAGGGATTTACTAAAATAAAATAAATAAATAATGGGGAGAAAAAGTGAATAATTTAATAATTTCATGCTTCCTAATGCAAAAAGCATGGCTCCCAAAGGTCCGTTTCTCCATGTGAGACTATCAGGGTTAGTGGGAAAGGGACTAGGGAGGAGAGTTCATAATGAAAGCACATTATAAAACTGTCATTCCTAGGAAAATTCACAAACTGTGATAAATACACTTTTAACTGTTAAGTTAGAGAAGCAAAAGGGGAAAGTAGGGATCAGTGAGGGGGAGGGTAGAAGGATGTCCCATCAGGTTTACTAGTCTTCCGAGGCAACAAACTTACCACATTGCGTGTGAATTTCTCAAAAGATGTTCGACGATCCAGTGTGTTTTCCAACTTAAATTTAAAATAAAAAAATAAAAAAAGGAAACACAAAAGAAAAAGGAGGGGGAAAAGTAAAGCAAGAAAAAATGGAGTAGAAAAGAAGGAACGATGAAACAATGGACAGCAAAACAAAGTTTGTATAAATCAGGAAGCAAACACAGGTATGATGCTGCAATGGACTGCAAAACAGGAGGTGGGCAAAGCAGATATAGTATTCGACAAAAATCAGTTTACATGGGGATCAAGCTGGTTTGTTTTAAAAGAAAAACTGAAAATAAAAAGAAATAATGAGGTGCACATCTTGTGTTAATGAACTGACATTCACAAACTTAAGGACTTCACACGGACAGTTGTAGCTTTCTGGTATTTTCAACATCTCTTTCTATATTGGATCTTCAGAAATCAATGTTTGAACAAAAAAACAAAGTCACACAGTACTTTAATTTAATTTTAGTTTGCCATTATAAACAATAGAATTCTATGCTGTTAATAGCTACCTCGATCCGGTAACAATCGGAGCCCTGACTTTGCAAGGCACAGGGCTCCAAGCTGATTCTAGGAAATGGCTATTTAGAGCCCACTAATCAAATTATTTATCATTATAGAAATCTGCATTGTACAAGCTGCTCAACATACTCTGGGCTGTGTCTATTCAATCCATAATCTGGAATTTTCTAAGCAAATACTACATACCAAGACATGAGCCCCTGTTTGCCGGAGTGTGACATGATCAGACTTTCAAGTCAGATTCCTAGCCTAATCAAAGCTACTCAAGTAATAATAGGGAAAGATACAGATTTAAGAAGCCCCTATATTTATAGTTGAAATTAGAAGTTATTCTTATGAATAAGATTGTCTCTAAACACATTCTGGAACTTTTAGAGGTGGAATAAAGAGAACAACAATTATTACATAAGCATACTTGCAAACATGAAAGACTATTCTGGGATTTTATTTTATTTTTTTTAATGTATTTGTAAAGCACTTTGCAATTTAAGGTGCTTCATAACAGAGAAAACAGTACAATATGGGATGTAAAAATAAAAATAAGTTTTGCTAGATTAACTTATTGAAACATGCCCGCATGCAGGATATATACACATATAATATGTATATTGAACTCCTGTGTGTATGTGACCCTCCAAACACGCCAAGCTGGTCACCTACCAGATATCCAGTTGCACTGGCACAGGGGAGAGAAGACTGAGTATTGTTGCAAACATAACCACTGCTTTGCACAGTGGCAAGACAAAGGCAAGATGGACCAATACCTTTTTCTTGGCCTGTAGCAGCTCCTGGTAGGCACTGGATCGTATAAAACGAGGATAAGAATCACTTTTCATCAGTTTGTAAATGTGCTCCTGAAAGGGAAAGGAAGAGCTTTTACTCCCTTAAAAGAAGACACACATAAAATGGGAGGCAGTCATGGATGTTTTAATTGTGGAATGTGTAGTAGCTAGCAATATTCTGAATAGGAAGTCTTGAGGCTAAGGATGAATTGCTCTCTATTCTTAAAGCAGAAATGCCGTCTCTTTGTTATGTATGAGGAAGACTATACTTATTTCCACCACGGAATTATTGTTCCAAGAATTTACAACAGAGTCCTAGCTTAAAGCCCAGTTTCAAACCTCCCTGGAGTTACTCAGTTCAGCTAAGTGACTACATCAGGTGCTGTGGATTCTTCCTCATCAGATCCCACAAATTACTTTCTGGAGGTGCTTTTCTGACTTCACAGTCTATGAAATCATACTAGGTTTCTAATTCAGCACAACAATTATGTGCCTAAGTTAGGGAGAATATTCCCTGGCTACTCTTGAAACCATCCATTGACAGATGTTATTCCTTTATCCACCTGACAATATAAAAAGGAAAACACACGTGCAAATTCCAAGTCAATTCCAGGCTGTTGTAGCTTAACCCAGCTGTCAGCTACAACAGCTAGCCAGCCGTGCGCTCACCTCACACCTGCCCAGGGGGATGGAGGAGAGAATTGAAAAGAAAGTAAAACTCATGGGTTGAAATAAAGACAGTTTAGTAGAACAGAAGAAGAGGGCAAATAATAATAATAACAACAACAACAACAATAATAATAACAACATAATACACAAAGTAAGTGATGCACAGCACACTTTCTCATCACCAAAACCAATGCTCAGCTAGTTCCTGAGCTGCACTTCATCCCAGCCAACCCCCTACGCCATAATATACAGAGCATGATGTCATATGGCATGGAATATCCCTTTGGCCAGTGTAGGTCAACTCTTTTGACCGTATCCCTTCGCAGCTTCTCACTGGGCAGTATAAGAAGCTGAGAAGTCCCTGACTGCTTAGCAACAGCTAAAACAGTGTGTTACCGACATCATTCTCACCCTAAATCTAAAACCCAGCACTACAGGAGCTGCTGGGAAGAAAATTAACTCTATCACAGCTGAAACCAGGACACATCTAATCTATTCTCAAAGATATTCTTCAGAGGTATGTAAAAATTAGGAAACCCTTATCCAGAAAACAAATGAGGCAGACAGCTTATAGAGCTTTTCTTTTTGGAGCATTCTCATTTCTGTAAAACATGAAAAGCTAAGAGTTTATGATATGGGATGCTTCATAATTCTAGTAACAATGCTAGGAAAGAGATTTTTTTAAAGTAATTGGAATAGGAAATACTATAAAATATATAAAAAATAAATACCACTGAACTGTGTTAGATATTTCTGCTTTATTTTTTATTAAAATCCTACCTGTAGGAAACCTGCAGCACAGCAATTGGGAAACAGCAAATAAACCATAAAGTAAATACTGTTTCACAGCTTGGTGCTGCATAAAATTAGTGAATAGAAAAAAACTACAAAACTCACTTGAAATTTATGGCAAGGTAAAATTAAAGCTGATGTTTATTTTTTGTTGTATTAGAAACTCTAGAAATTATTCTAAGTGCTTTTCGTTGTATTTCTTGCTGTAAGCACAGAAATTCTGGCATATATTTCTTAGGCTAGGTCATCTGGAGTTTTTATTTCGGTCATTTTCTACAAAATCAGCCAAAAGAGAGCAGAAAATATTCATTCATATCAGTGGTGATGGGCATTAAAATGTTATTTCTGTGCAAAACCCAACCCTGTAAAAGTAATATTATTAATGTACACATTAGTTAGGAATTGAAGCTGGATGTTATTTAGGACAACTGGTGTATTTTTAATTATGTATCACTCTCATTTGACATGGAGTTCCTCTGTGCCATCTTTCAAGTCCAGAAATGCTTTTCAAGGCATATTTGAGCAGAAATTAATGGCCTGCCAATGGCCAGAATGACTTGTCAGTGGTCTCTTTCCCATAAAGAGCCTGTTGCAGAGAGGCAAAGTCCTACTCCTGACAAAATCCTGCCACTCTGTAAAGGTCCTGAAGCTTCAGGTCAGAGCATAGCAGGTCCAGTCTGCCCCTCTTCCCAGAGAAAGTGAGGCTTCCAGGTTCAAGCTGGGTGCTGAACTGGATCACATAACCAGATGAGTGACAGGAGAAGTCCTGCTTGCCTAAAGACTGAATACTCTGTGTCTTTCATAAATGAAAGGCAAAAAAAGTAGAGAAGAGAGATCTGGAAGTAAAATGGTATTGAAATTTTACACCTATTTAAAACAATGAATTCATTATTGGCAAGGAATTTAATTGTACTTTACTGACACGACTGGAAAGACTCTTTAAAAAAACACAACTTTTAAGCTTGCTAGATTGTTTATTTGCATAACCAATGTCTCTGCTAGCTGATGCATTCCTAAATCTCCAGGGGTCAGCAGATGCAAGCAAAAGTTTGGCTTAAGGCAGAGTTAAGCAAAAAGTCGATACCGCAGCTAATGAAAACTTCATTGTTGCATCATAGATTGCTATTCTTACAATAGCAAAATGAAAATGTGGTAGAATTAATCCTCCTCCTAGTTAGGGCAGAGACACTTTCCTAAAAAGGAGAAAGTTCTGATTCAATTCCCTTCTCTTCTTTGTGGGGCTTACAGCAGCATCCCCTGACTCCCAAAATGATGACCTAATAATCAAGCTGCAGGAAATTCTGCAGGTACATGATCTCAATCTCTCCTTTTGACACCATTTCATTTTGCATTAATAATTAATTTTCATCGCTGATGAAAAGGTGAGGATGGTACCATGTCTACTACTTTTACTATGAATACAATTCTTTTCTATTACTTTTCTCACAAGTACTCAAAGGTGAAATATTTCCTAAGTCGCATGAACCGTTGTATTAAATACAGACATACCTTTTTTTTTTCTTCCGAGGAAAACCAAGATTTATATTTTACTGTTTTATTTTTTAAAGTTTCACTTCCAATCTCAAAAATATATTTTCACAAATCTAGCCCAGGTTAAAAGTATGTTTTAATGATGGTATTGAAACCATGACCAAATTAGATGCCCCAAAAGCCAAATTAGACATTTACAGGCTGTTCTTTATTGCTGTAATACTGATTATTGAAGAGCAGACCTTTATGAACTTTCCACAATGTTCTGTAGAGAGTAGATTAATATGGTATAGAATATACAGCATCCGAGATATATGATACTTCACAAGCTGTTACAAAATGTTATTTCTCACATGGGGCATATTCTTTTCATGGTAGGGATCTGTGACTCCTACAAATGACAACACCACTCTGGGACATACATTGAGTGAACAGAAATCAAGCCTGTATCAAGGGAAGTTTTTCAGAGACAGATCTTGAGAACTAGAAGTCGATTTGTGTGTAGGGGAAGCTTTTCTCTTGATGAGACTGAATAAGAAAATTAAGAAAACAGAAACATGAAAATATAATTTTTCAATGCACTATAGGCTTTGCTCTACTTGAAGTCTACTTGTAGACCCTATACCAGGCATAGAAGCTCCACGAAGAGCTTTCGGAGTTCAGAGGCCTCATGAATGAAAGTGTGTTAACCGTTTGCATTGCCAAAATGGTGGTTTAGGAAACAGAGCATTACTATTTAATTACAAAAACATACCCTTTTTTTTTCTGCATACACATTTAACTGGCCAATATTCTATTTCAAAGATGCCTAAACAGGATTGCAAACTGACCTGAGCATCTTCAAATGTGTATCTTCCAGGGTCCTTTACATTCTGCGTGGTTTTATCATAACTTTTTGAATCTAGATTGATAGCGCTGGGTGCACCAGGAGCAAGAAACTCTTGCCAGATTTCTTGGACGCGAGCAGGAACTTCACGGATAGGCCTCTTCTTCAGGTCTTCTACTGCTAACCAGAACCTATGGCACAATATAGCATCTTAACTTCCAATTTGGTATAATCATTAGTGAAGTGATCATGTTCTTCTTGGCTCTTACAAAAAAAAAAAAAAAGCTATGAAGTAATCAAAGTTTTAATCTAAAACATGCTAGGAAAAAGAAAACTCTGTGATTTTATGTTTGGCTCAGCATTCTGGTATACTGTCTCAGGTAATCAATCCACCTTAAGAAGAAATTATTACAAGCCTCTTCATGAGATGGGTAGGAAATCCTTTATTACTTACGTGTAGGTAACTTGCCTATAGGAGGGCTTCCATTTAACTGGAATTAAACTGACATTTTATTTTACCTGAACCACAAGATGTTATAACTCTTATGAATCTATTGCTTTATGACATTCCTTCCAAAGGTAATAAGAACTTACGGTCTTGCTATATACATGAATCTCTCTGAGTACTGCTAAACTGTAATTTTGTTACCATTATTCCACAAATCTTGTATAAACTGGAAGAGCATTTGTTTTTCCTACTATAACTTAATTTATTTCTTCGGTATTGCATTTCTAGGCTTATGTTTTTTCTAAAATGCTGACTGGAAGTGCTCATTCTCTCTTCTGCTGCTGAGCAAACCAACATCAGGCAACCACATGCAGTACAGGTCAGTTCATCACCCCCTTCTCACTCAGTCTAGGGCAGGATCATTAAAATGGTCTTGAGCACTTTGTGCTCACAGCTAACTACATAAGCTCTGATATTCACTTTTCATTTTCTAATATCATCATATTATTTCTTCTAAGGGTGTTTAGAGTCTCTCAGTGCACAAATGAAATCTAAATTAAAGCAGGACCCCATGCTTAGGCATTGTCAGACCACTTAGTTCTCTGTTCCCCAGTTGCCCACTTTTTTAGGTATGCGATGTATACCATCACAACCTTCCATCACTGTTTTGGCACAGCTGATCCTATGAAACTGATAAGGTGAACCCTGAAGTGAGTTAACTGTGAAATATGTTGGATTTTATAAGGTTGGCAAATAGTTTGGGTGTACCTTTAGAATATGGTTCCACCCTGCTTATGCTGAGATTAAACTGAGCTCTCAGTTAAATAGACATGGGACGGGGGAGAACAGTGGAACTGTACTCAGACTCTCAAGAAAGTGAAATTATACCACCCTAATAATAATAATATAAATTCTAATACTGATATAAATTATTACTGATATAAATTATCCAATACTAATGTAAATTCTAATACTGTTCTGATACTGTTACTGCAACAAGTCTTACGAGAGGACAGTAAAGCACAGCAAAGGAAACCTTATGGTATTATTCCAATAAGACATTCTTAAGTTTTTCAAGATAGAGAGAATTAACATTGTACCAGTTTTGCAAATATATTAATAATTTAATAACACACAATGGTTTTGCCAAGGTCACAAAAGGAGTCTGTGCCAACAGAAGAACTTCAGTTCCAAAAATTCTGCATAGCATCACTTATCTCTATGAACTGCTGTGTGAGCTGAACACAGATCTGCACAGAGCCTGAGAACATATCCTGGCAATCTGATGGCAATGCAGTAAGAGAGGCCTCGTAACTCAAGTTTAAAAACTGCACAGCTCACAAACTCTAATTCTGTTCACTCTGTCAAATTTGGGCAACCTACTTTGGTTTCCTTAAGCTGCTTTTGATATTTGCATTTAAAAGTGTATATCCTGCAGTGCTAACCCCTTCAAATGCATCTTCTGGGACTGACTGATTACTCATGTGTATCAAAGTTAGGTAAAGAATAGAAAAATGAAAGGGAAGGATGTTCTTTGTAAACACACATTTTCTATCACCCTGAAGATATCTAGCTTAAAGCTGTCACATTCTTGTTTGTTCCATTATATCACTGCCAATACTTTTGGAAGTCACCACAAACATGCCTCAGGATGCTATTTTCTTTTGCAAGTAAACTGTTTCCGTAGAGTAGGTTATACTCAATTATGGGGAAATAGATGTGAGATAAATTTAACTTCTTTGAGGAAACATTCAGCTCCAATCACAGAATAGGCAGGTTGTGCAGGCACATCCTTACAGGCTGAACAACAGCTCTTTAAGAGATTAATTTTATTTTCCATTCTAACACTAGCATTCAGAAATCCTGTTGAGAATATGAGGTTCTAAATATGGAAACTTCTGTAAATTACAAAGAAAATGCTGATCTCTGTGCTATGTTACGTCTAGGGTGCTTACTTCACAGCCAACACACATTTTAACATCTTAATGTACTCACTGATCTTTCAAGAAAAACTGGTTACTCTCCTCCCACAGAGAGTTAAAGTCAAATATACAAAGCTAGGAAATGCCAAAATAAAGCTGCCGCCTCCTGCATTTTCCAAAATAACTTTTCCGAATAACCCATGGCAACCAACAGCAGAGTCGAAGTTCAACTGGCATCTGCAATACTACAGGGCCTCAAATCAAGAGTTCCTTTCCCCCCTTTCACAGCTCTCTGCCCCGTGAGCTGTGACCAGAGCAAGGGAAGGGAAGACTTCTGTAGCAAACCGCTCACAGTGTGTAACAGTAAATATGTGCAAGGGCAGGAGAAGGGACCAAATGCATTTTGTGGACCATACACACAAACCTAGGGCTACCCCATGAAAGAAAACAGAGCTGTCTCGTGCCCTTGAGTGAAACTCTGTATCTCCTGTTGGTGGTTTGTTTCTGCCATGGAGACCCTCTCTAGAAGATGCTTGTTACTGTTTGAACAGTGGCCTGAGTAGCTGGATGCAAACCTTGCTGATGTCTTCTGTCCCAGCTAGGTCACAAGACAAATGTACAGCTGACTGAGAGTGTAAGGCATACAAGAGCTGTAGATCCAGACACACAACATGCTAAGACACATGTGGCAAGACATCTGAGGATTACATCCTCCAGCTGGGTTACTTTCAAAGTAAAGGGTGGACTTGCCAGATAAATAGCACAGCTGCAACATGACATCTGTCCCATTAACTGACCTAGATGTCACATGTACCCATAAGCAGATCCAAGATCAAGCTAATCAGTTAAATTTAGCACACAGGAACACGGAGTGAGGGAAAGGCTACAGTGACTCTCCACAAATCAACAAGTGTGTGAGGTTCAGGCAGAGCGTGGAGACGGCAATGTGGGAATTATGTGGGCTCTGCACCCAGTGCATGACACAACAGAGTGGAAGACAGACCTTTCAGAACTTTCAGCAAAAGCAAACAAACACCTTAACAGACTCCCTGGAGAAAGTCAGCAAACATTTTTCTAGAGGCAAGGAAGACTACTCTCTGAATCCTGGAGTCCACCTTCTTGCCAAGTACAACATCAAGCTTCAAGACATAGTAGTGCCGAAGGTCTCCAAGCAAATGACAGAGGAAATCATCACAACTTGCAACTAGTTCCTTTTCAGCTAACCTGCAGAAATTACAACATTGCTGGTACCTGGAGTGTAAATTTGAGCCTGAATGAGAAATAAAGCAGAGGCATTTTCAGCCTTGAGGACTAAATTTTGGTCATTAGCACCCAAAACAGGGTCTTATAATCAGCAGTTTGAAGGATGAACATTACCAGTGCTTGTATTGTGTGGAAAAGTGTCATTACCAACACTTCTGTTCAGACTTGCAGGACAGACATCAAGGACAGTTAATCAATCTTCATAGTCTGTAACATGTAGAACTGTCTCTGCCATCAGTGAAGACAGACACATCTTGCATTTCAAGTCATCAAGAGCAGTGATCAATGATACAGAGCAGAAAAAGTGAAATAGGCTGAATAAAAAGGAAACTTAACCTCTTGAACCACTCTCCCTCTTCTCTAGTAAAAGCATTCTTATGTTGTTATTAAAAGAACCAGAACCATCAAAGTAAGTTAAATACAAAAATAAGCACCATGACATGTAGGCAGCACTTAAAATTTTTAGTAGTGTGTATGTGGGGTTTTATTTATTTTTCTACAGGACACAACTGAAGCATCTATTTCTAGTGCAAAACATTTCTGAAACAACTAAAAATTAAAAACACTACATCTCATCTTCAAAGTAGATGGTCAGAGAAAATTTATGGAGAGAAAACATCTAAATCCAGATAACTACTCGGTCCCTCTCTTCTTTTACTGGATGACCAGAACTTAGAGGCCCCTTTCACTGTTTCCTCACACATTATGGATGCTAATAAATGAGGACCAGAGGAGGTGGCAAGGGATCCAGTGGCTTTTCCTTCTGTGTATTAGGGAAAAATTTCTGTCACCAGTCTCCCTTCATCAACCTAGGAGGCTTTTGAAGCCTTAGCACCAAGCCTTGGAGATCACACTCAGTGCGTACCACATAATGAATTGGAAGGACTTGCAGACTGGCAGGAATGGGAACATCTAGATCTTTACAGGCTGCAGTTCCTACAAGAGAACCACTTGGGCTCAAATGCAGTCAGTATATGAATATTAACTTTCCAAAGAATTCTGCAGCACTACAGACAAATGAAGGGTATGGAGAGGAATGGGGAGTTTCTACAGAGATGAAAGAAAAGAGGTCTCCAGGTGCCATATTGAAGTAAGGTTCATTTCACTGTCTCACTCCCTTTGAAAAGTCATTTTTCAGTGCTTGGACAGTCTTGTTACAAAGATCAGTATATTGGGTTGCTTTCAAATTTAAGTCATGAATTTTAAACAATGCTCACCAGTTTGGTAACAGGCACTGGGAATTTAATACATCTATTATCCAAATCTTATGTTACTTTAGCTGCTTGTTCTGTGTAGCGGGCCGCATGCAAAGCGATCCCTCCAAATAATCTGCACAGTAACAAAAGATTACAAGTCACAGCCTGTGTTAGGTGAATGCAGAATCCAACCTGGGTGTTAGCAAACTGCAATCACTGTAATGAGGCTACCATACTGACAGAACTGCTTAGACAGTTTTATTCCTTCCCTATGCTTTACAACACTCCTTTAGAGAGTGACATGCTATTAATCCCAATTTACAGGCAAAGCCAAAAAGCGTAGAGATACAGGGTAAGAAGGTGAAACCTGGTTGCGTTCCTAATCATTGCATAGTTCTTCAATTTAACTCACAGCTCAGGATTCTTCATCCCTGATCTGTTTCTTAAGACAGAATCTATATCCACTAAGAATGAGATTCTCAGCCAGCTTAGACACTCTCAGTCGAAGCTAATGAAACAGTAATACAGGGACTTTTAGCTACATAAGATAATCACACTTGTAGAATCACTCTGAATAGAAACCGTGTATCTGGAAGAATTATCATTTCACATTTTTGGGCATTTTTTCCACCACAGAGAAGTATAAAACTACTGATCAGCTATAACTGAACCTCTCTGTAGTGTCAGCAGTCCCCTGCCATACTCTGTGTGCAGCGCTTGCTAGCATGGATCCAGGCAGGGTCTGTCCCAAGCGTCCGTCCCACTGTAGTTTTGATGGTGCTTGTTTTATTGTGCAAAAGGACCAGAGCCAGCTACTGACTTGAGTTGCCTTTGTTGCAGTGGGAAGATGCAGATGGAAATAAATCTTTTCATCAAAGTGGCTGTCAAATCCAAAAATATCCACCCCGAAAATGAAATTGCTGCAGTAGGGCTAACAGGTGAGCAAAGAAATCAGTGGTCTTTTAAATTTAAGGTCTATTCAGCAGTAATGCTTGAAAGCATCAAGCTTTTCATTTCCATTTCTGAGATCTGTAATGCTTTGACTCCCATACACAGCAAGCCCCTTTCTAGCCTGTGTGAGCTTAATGGTAGATTGATTCCCCCACAGTTTCAGAATTCATAAACATAAATTTGAGCTTGTGAGACAGTTTTCCTTCAGTTTCTTAATCATTGCAGAATGTGCCTTTTCAGTGCAAGTTTGATCCCCTGCCTCATCCTTTGGAGGGGCAGCCTTTAAGCTCATATTCTCATACTGCTCAGATATCATATTTTATAATGCCAAGGTAAGATGTAGAGAGAGACAGAAGAGTAGATGGCATGTAAAGGAATCAGCTCTGAACGAATTTCTCTAGGGAATTTTTCTAGATCAGTCACTTGCAGTTTGCCTGTGGTTAGTGTTGTAAATAGGATTAGAAGAGAGAGCTAGGGATTATGTGGGTAACAGTCCTGTTGGCGAAGAGACAAATTAATCACAGAAAAGCATAGAAACTGCAGCACACACTGTGCTGGGTAGGTTCATGTTTGAACAGCTGCTCTGCATAAGGAATTACCAGGATGCTCTTTAAATAAAGAAATTACCTTTCCTTTTCATGGTATAATTCTGATTTTTAAAATTTCATTTTACCACTTGGATTTTTTAATTAAAAAGCTGTATCTGGCACTAATTAAGTTATCAATTTACACATACAGGTCAGGCCATATTTCCATGGGGGAGCAATGACAAAGAAACCAGTTGAAAAATATCATAAGGTCTAGAGTATCTAACATATACTCATGATGCAAAACTGAACATTTGAATATAAACATGGTCAGCAACTTAAAGAAATCCATCTCCTATACTTCTGCTGACAAACTTAATAGCAAGGAGGTCTGTGCAATTAATTACTCAGTGTTCTTGAATCAACACCACAAAAGGCTGAATGCCTCTTTTAAGATGCTACATAAATGTCACTACTATGAATGGCAATGCTGCACCACATTTTGACTTACACATAGAAAGGCTGTTACTATCCCTCTGAAATGATTCTTATTGAATTATGAATTACATAAAACAGCAACAACAAAACATGCTATGAGCCAATGGATAGACTATCATTTTTTAAAATCAGTAAGTATCACAAGTAATTCTGTATATATACTTCTAAAAAATGATATTTAATCTTCATAGACTAGCAGCCCCTTTCCTTTTTGCAATTAATGAATAACTGGAGAGCTGGCTCTTACGCTACTTCTGTTGTGTCAGATCCACAAGTACTAGAATCTTGGTGGTGATTTTCAAAAGACCAATGATCCCCAGAAACCTGACCTGAACAGTGAAAGTCTGTGAATTTTACTTTTAAATAACTTGGTTTTTTAATAAATGATTTTTAATTTTATTATTTTCAAAATATTTAACTTAATAGAAGATACTGAACAGGCTTCAAATGGGTCAGTGTTTTAAACCTGTTTAGTACAATGATCTGAGAAAAAAAGCTCTTACATGGGGAGTTCCACCAAAAGTTGGACATGAATGGGAATATATGCTTCATGTGAATATCTGCAATCTATATCAATCTTGCTCTCAGCCTGAATATGGGATCAGGCAGCAATCTGCATGAATGGATTCTGAAAAGTAAGACATAGGAAAATTTTTGAAGGGGTGAAAAAAATGAAAAGAAAGGTATCAGACAAAAAGGAAATTCAATGTGTCTTGCAAACTATTAAAAAACTCACTCGTTTACCTTAAATTTTCTGAACTGAATTCTGACTCCAGGAATTTGAGAAACTGCTCTCTTCCCACAGGATCTTTCAAAGCTTCATCCATGCCAAAACCCCATCGTTTCACCCTCTGCTGTCCCGGCTCTTTGCTACAGAAGAAAAACCAACAGCATTTACAATCAGCAATACTTCAGCATTCTAATACACTGTGTTCATAATTTAGACTAAGTCCAACAGTTCAACCACAGATTTTGCAGTTTCCAGGTTGCTCATATCTGTGCGGTGTTCAGAGATGAGAAACAAGGCTGTTGTACTCATGTAGGATGAAGGCAATATGCATGAATGTTCACAGAAGAACAAGGACTTTCAACTAGGAAATGTTTTTAAAAGGTCTCTTTTTCCCCCCAAATTGGAAACTCTTTAATTTTTAACACAGATTTATTAGCCCATAGCTCTTCCCATCTTACAAAGCTGTAAAGCCAGAAACACCAAAAGGCTACATCATTGTCCTTACACCTCAGTATTTTCCTGCAATACCTCTGAAATCTTTATGCTTCAAGAAAAGCCTGTCATACCCCCTTATGCCAAAAGAATAAATAAAATTATTTACCTTGCCTCCAGTTCCCAGAAAGTGGTATCATCTGATATCCAAGGGTTTGAGGGATCAGGGGGCACAAGAAAAGGATCATATTCCAAATACTGCTCTGTAAAAGCTAATAGACTAGGAAAACAAAAGCATTAAACATTGTCATGTCAGGAGGTGAGGAAATCTGACCAGGTTACCGCAGTTAACAAGTTACCCTGCATCATCCAACCATGGAAACCCCATGTACACACACTCAGAAGTCAGCTACAAGTTCAGGCTAAGTTACGTTTGCTCAAGCCTTTTAGAAGTGGACCCCTGAAGAAGGAGGGGTGGCTCGGGTCATCAAGGGCTGAAATAAAATAAACTGCCACCTTCCCTAATACTTCAACAGAGCTCCTTCTAGACCTCCTGTAGGCACTAAAAAATTAAAACGAGCAACGTCTTCCTTGCACATTTGCTTTCACAAAGAAACGTGTTTTATATCCCCATGGTTTTAATCACCATTTCCTTTCAAATCTGGTCTAATACACTCCCTACTATTCAGGTCATATTTATTAGCATTGCAGCTGTCAGGACTCCTTTTTTTTTTTTCCCTTTCTAAAATACAGTTTTATTATGAAATAGCACTACTCCCAAGTTTATTGCTTCCCAAAAAAAGCCTTTTATTTTCCCCAAATTCTTTGGTATTCATTATTTGCTGCGATTCAGTCAAACACACCAAACACTTTGCTTGCATTCTGGTAATTTACATCTTCCATGCCCTTAACATGCTTTCCATATTTTAATTTGCCTGATAATTATTAATTATTGACAAATGAGGAAAATATTATTTCTTTTCATTCCTACTCGTATTTAATGTATTCCGTTTTTACTGTTCAGGAAATACAAAATCTTAGCCTGTTCTCTTGATAAATATATATTTATATGTGTTTGTGGGTGCATGTATACACATATAGAAGGAGACACACATGAACAATCGTGTATTAGAGGATGAAAAAACATTTGGCATAATTTTCTTTACTAAGTCTTACACAGCTCATTTTTTTTTAATTTTCACAATCTCTGCAGTTGATGTGTAAGATAGAGAATTTTTTCTCTCTACTCTCTACCCTACCCAAGATGTGGTTAGTCTTTCCAAAGGGCTTTTTGGTTTATTTGCTTTCTAGCCCCTTCCTCACAAATTTTGATCTTATTGTGAGAACATTTCTTACTGGTGTTACATCCTCTCACCCACTGCCTCAGCTCAGACTCACTTTCTTCAAGCACGGAGCTCCTTACCCAGCCAGCTCTGCTGACCCCTGGCTTTCCCTTTTGAAATACCAAAGCAGTGACTCCACACCTATTTCTCTTTAGGCTCTGTGCCAACCTAAGCTGAAACTTGTGACCACTTGGTCAGAGAGAGTCTATCAGTGACTCTTGGATTTATCAGAAATGCATCATAGTCCATCTTTTATCAATAATACAGCTTCAAACCTTTCGCTTCAAACTCACACCAGTTATTTCTGTGGCATCTGAGCTCCCTTGTTTCTTGTTCTTTGAAGCTATTTCACTGTTTCACACTGACATTTTCCCAAAAGTTATTAGTCTAATTGAAAAAATGGAAGATGGGACAATATGCTTACCTCTCTGCAACTTTTGACATTTTTAATCTATGTCGGTCTAATTGCATTTGCCAGTGCTTAATCTGCAAGAAAGGAAGGCAGAGAGTGTTATGAGTACCTCATTGCTTGACTATATTTCCATAACTTTTCTATTAGGGTTGTAATTTAACCTTAATTTATCCTAGGGCACAGAAGAAATAAATCTGAATTAAAACAAAATTTCACCAATGTAGTACTAAAATAAATGGAATGTTTTATCAAAGAGAAAAGATCATATAGAATCAAAAAAAAAAAATAACCTAATATAACATTTTCCCTACAGGTTCATGAACAGAAATCCAATTAGTCTTTTTTTTTTTTTTTTTTGTTTTTTTGATAAANNGATTTTTTGAGAAAATTATTAATTCTCAGACATTAGTTCTCCCATTTCTAACCACTCAGGGAAAATTAATGAAGCATGAACAGTAAATAATTGTATGAACACATATGTTCTCACATGGAGGTAGGTATACCCCCAAACTCCAAATCAGTGCTGAAAGCAAGAGCAAGCTGCCTACTGCTAAAGGGATTAATGGCATTAGCTGTGCAAAGAGCTGACTAACTGGCCTGCTGCTAACTGCCTGTAACTGTTTAATGCAAGATACAAAATATATTGGGTTTTTTTCTCATTAGTCTTAATAGAAGTAACATACCTTAATCTATATATATATATATCTCCATAGGAAACCATTTACTAAATGTTTGCTAGATTCTGAACACACTTCTTGGTTACGGTAATTTTTGGTTCAATACCTACTTTCCCGAAAAGTTAATTCAAAAGTACATGTTTGTAGCTATTTTTCAAACCTCTTGGTGTAGTTCATCTTCTGTGGGTGGCTTAGTCTCTGGTACTGGTGTGTGGGTAGGGCTGTGACTTCGAATGTCATTTTGTAAGCCATAGACAGACTACACAAACAAAAAAAAAAGGAACAATGGTAGTTGCTTTCAGACAATGCTTTATACACATACTCATAGTAACTGTGATGTTTCAGTACAGTGTGCTCAAGGAGTTAGCCAAGATTGTCTTTTTCAAAAGAAACTTCAAGTAAATAAAATTGCACTTCTATACCATGATGCAAAATTAAAACTCCCCAAACTGCACTATTTCATAATGCCACAGAGCACAGATGTCTGTGCTCTGTGGCATTTTACAGTGTCTCTATATTAACAGTGTAGTAAACATAGAGGACCACACAGAAAGGCAGCTATTGCAGTATGTGGAGATAACTGGTAGAAAAAGAGGAAACGTTATCCTGAAAAGCAGGCTATTACAGTGGATTATTTGGATCCCACTTGGCAAATTATGCTAATATGGGCCTTTTGCTGTCATAAATAAGACAAGCTAAAACTTTCTCTAAATCCATTTTCCTTTTTGAAACATATTTTTCCATGGGTCGATACGAAATTATAACTCGGAGTAGTTTAAAGTTGGAGTCAACCTACATTGTTATGATATGAAGGTTTTTAAAGAAAGTGTTCCAATCCATCTATACATCCCTAGAGAACCTGTACTGTTCATGTCTGGATCCTAATTTAGATGAAGCTGATTTCCTGCACAATTTCTGGTCATCTGTTTGGGGCATAATCATAAACTAGAGACACCCTTTTCATTAAGACACACACAAGAAGTACTGTTGTTACAGTTTACACTGCATTTTAAATTTATGTTTCCTCGCTCGCTGACAGTAACATTTTAATGTTTTATTCAATCTACTAAGCAACTTTAACAAAGCATGTAAATATTAATTTTCATACTCACTGTACATTTCCCCAAAGCCTTTTTTAATGTGATAGCATTTACTTAGTATCAGCATTTTTTTAATACTAATTAATTTATGAATTTATGAAATAATAGCATATGTTCATGTATATGTTCATTGCGGCTGTAAGAAAAAATTGTTTTAAGAAACTATGAAACATCATGCTATAACTTACTTCCACCTCCTGCTTTTGATATAATAACAGTACTTACCTTTCTTGTTTTATGTGGATTCCTCATTCTTGAAGATTTTTTTATATCCACTTCAGTAGTGTTTACACATCCAGGCTATTAAAAGAAAAAGGAAAGCACAAGGATAAAATCTGTGTACCATACTACTTTAATTGAGATACTCCCCTTCCGCTTGTAATGATGAAAAATTAAGTAACTAGAGGCATGTAACAACTTCATGTCCTTCTGCAAGAGTCCCTGAAACTTCAGTGACAGAACCAATTTGTCTGGTTTACTCTAAGAGAGTTTCTTTAGCTCTTCAGCCTTGCTTGCTGGACCCTGCAACGATGTTTTTAGGACAAGTATTCTTGTATATCTCTATGCAGAAAGGAAAGCCACACTTGCACTTAAAATTAAGCTGTAATGAGCAATATTTGGAAATTTTGGAGTGGGATACTGAAACCACACACACCGTGATTTTGAAATAAAATAAATTCTCAAGATAACAGAAACAAAACACGCATTTCTGCTTTGGTTTTGCTAAGGAAGCCATACAGTGTGCATTTCAGCTCTCCCTCTAAGAAGTATGGTTGACTCAATGAGACAAAATAAGTAGATTTGTGCAATACCAACCTCAGCTATGAACCCCAGGCTCCCTTCAGGATCACTGAGTTTAGGCAGAGTTTTTTAGATATTTAAAAAAAAACCAAACCAAAAACAGATGAGAAAAAAAAAAGTGCCCAAATGAATTTTTTTTTTTTTTTTTCAGAGAAGAAAAATCAGCCAGGCTTTAGCAGCCTAGGCAGAAGGCTGGCAATCTAAAGAGAATGACTCTTAATACATCTGATTTGGCCTTCAAAGATTCCTTCTCAGAACTGTAGCATCCCAAAGAACAAGTTTCTCCTAATTCATCTTCTTTTCACGCTTCCCTCTAAGTACAACCTCTGTACCAAAATCCATTCTTTACCCATTGCTGGAAACAACTAAGTGTAGGTGTTATGCTCTCAGCTGAGTTTTACCTATTGATTTTAGAGGACTTAAATTTGCTACTAAGAGTGGGAAGTACAAAATCTTTAGCGAGAGCAGATCCTTAAAGAAAGTAGGTTGGGCTTTTTTGTTTGTTTGTTTTTTGGTTTGGTTTGGGGTTTTTTGTTTGTTTTTGTTTTACATTGGGAATAGCTAGAATTTACTTGCCAGACAAACCAAGCTGGAATTATTGTCACACTAATGACACAAACCTTGTCTTGTTATAATCACGTAAAATCTTGATATGCCTTCACAGATAAAAATTTTGATCATTTCTCATGAAGGTAAAGCCAAGATAAATTACCTTTACTTAAACAGGCCAATAGTAACTTGCTTCTGGAAGATCTATTTTCATAAAAGACTGAAGTTTTTATCCAGTATGATTTTTAAATAAATAACTACATTTTTATTTTAAAACACTAATGTGTTTGATCATAGTACATTTCCAGTATCATCATGAAAATTAAAAATAGGTTCTTCAATAATATTTTGAAGACTGTGTCTGACATGCCTGCTGAGCTAGATTTGGGAAGGAACACTTTGTGCTTGTGGACAAAAAGGGCAGGTTTTTCAACTGGAAGAATATGTAACACTCAAAGACAAGTTTAGGTTGAAAAATACAAAATTCTGAATCATGGTCAATTTAAAGGCAGAAAGCAATTTCACGAGCTGCTATAGTGAGTTATAAAGTCAAAAAAGAAAAGAGTACATCTACTTCAGGATTACGGCAGCAGCTGGCAGTGAAGAAATGGGCTTTAACACTATCTACAACCCTTGAATGTAGCCATTTGAATAGTAGGGACACTTATATAAGGCACAAACTAGTTGGTTAGTTTTCAACTGTAGTTTGTTAAAAGCACATCTAAATGGGGGTGGGGTGGGGGGGTGGAGGCAAAATGAAACAGTCATAAACCTTATCTGAAGCCTCTTATTCTTCAAAGACTGCAAGTCCACCAACAGAAAACTGGCAGGAACAACCCTAGCACCTTGTCCAGGATAACTTGTATGCCAGAGCTGTGTAAATTGATGCGAGGGACGCACCAAGAAATTCTGGAGTATTTTTAGGAATGAAACAAGGAGCAATGCTTTTGTTCCTTGGAAAGAAACTCAACCCAATACCAACCTTCTACAGAATCTATGGGATTCCTACTCATGCCTGGCTGTTTTAAGACCTCTGATGGTGAAGTAAATCTGCTGGGGCAAACATCAGCAGAGGCACCCACAAGAGACTGAGGGCAGAAACTGGACCAAAGTCTGACTGGAGGGAAGTCAATAGGAGAGAAGCAGGAGGAGGAAGGCACGGGTAAGGAAGTGCCAGGAACATTCTGTGAATCTGTGAATCCATGAAGTTTCAGTGCAAAAGGGAAGGCAGCTAAGGGGTGTATCACTACTCTGACAACAGGAGTTTAGGACCTGTATCGGTAGCACAACAGCACAAAAGAGTTCTCATAATTTGATTTAAATTTTATCACTGGAGGTACCTAATGTAATCGGGGTGTTCGTGTTTTCTTCTCAGCTGGGGAATATTTATTAAAACGATAGTTGATATGAGGTGGGGCTTATTGTATCTCTGGTGCTGCCACACTTCATCTGTCAATTTTGAGGAATAAATATCAGACATCTTTTCAATTAAAACAAACACAAAAGCTTGCATTATTTGCACATTTTTCTAAAAAACCTCAGTCTTTTTGGGAAAACCTTTGCTGGACAACATTTCATTTTATTTGTATGCCCCCATTAACATAATAAGTATGTGTTTGGGTACAATTACATCCAGCTGTGTTTTCTTTTTGTGTTGCTTTTTTAACTGGACTGCCATAGTTCAAATAGTAAGATGCCTGTCAGAGTGCTCTGCTGCAAGATTCCCATTTAGTGTAGTATATAATTTGCATACTAATATTGTAAATAGTTTTCAAACAGATTTCCTGGAAGACTTGAAACCTCTTCTATATGTGTAAATAGAATGCTTAGTTCTTTCAGGACTAATATTCTGTATGAAAACAGTTCCCTCTCCACACACACAGAGGAATGTCTTGTGACTTTGATGAAATTACCATACAGCAAGATCATAACCAGGGTAAAATTACACATTCGTGTTTTTAAATAGCTAGCTGAAAAATTGTCACGTATTCAAAGGAAACTTTTTTCCTTTCACCCATCTGTTAGCATGTTCATATCTTGAAGTACAAATACCATTGTATTAACTTACAGCAAAGAAGATGTCAGTCCAGTTGTGATAAAATCACTGCTGAGATAAATGGATGCAGATACATAATATGAAAACAAACCCCACCATAAATAGAAGATTTAATCCCTACTTCAATTATTGAATAATCCATTAGTATGAATTCTAAGAACTTACTATTGATGATCTCTAGGAGGCTGTATAATAGGATTCTGCCAAGAAACACAGTGGAGGGAAGAAGCCTCCTCTGAAAGAAGAGGAGGTCCAAGAAATCTATGTCCAAGAATTTACACAACTGAAGCTGGCTACAGACAAGATTTGAAAACAACCACTTGAGAGTATGTCTAGTTTTAAAAAAAATCCACTTGATATTCATAATCTTCCCCAAGAACTGTGGCAACAGTGAATTAATTAATTAAGCCCTTGTAACAGTGCTAACAGTGAATTAATTTTTTGACACCTGTAGCAACTCTTTGGAAGAATTAGCTGTTTACATGAAATGGGAATCTGCAGCACATTTCCATCCAAATAGAGCAGGATACCTAAAATTTGCAGTCTTTTTGCTTTACAAAGTTTCACAGTCCAAGGGCCCTTTCTATTTTCTGGCCACACAGCCAAAATCAGTTGTTATAAAAATCCTTTTGTCTAAAATGTCTTTGCTATAATGTACTTTTAATTTCAGTAGGTGTGAAATCCTCAACAGAAAGGAAATTAATAATTATGGTGATGTCAGTGAAAGTATTGATGTTTTTTTTTCTTTCTTTCTTAAAAAATCTCCAAGTTTAACTACAAATCTACTTAAGCCCAAATAACCACAGGTTTTCTTGTATCTGAGACAAATACACCCTAGTATATGGGAGGGAATAAGCTCATGCACTGCAGTAGCCTAGGAACTGGGTGTCTGTATTGCTCCTCTGTAGAAAGTGATCTGAGGGAGAAGCTGAACGTGAGTCAGCAGCATGTCCTTGCAGCAGTGCCCACAAACCACATACCCGGCTGCATTAGTAATAGCATAGCCAGCAGGCAACTAAGGCAGCTGTTTCTTTCTATCCGGTATCATGGGGATGCACCTGGAATACCAAAACTAGTTTTGAGCCCCACAAACAACACAATAAATATAGTCAAAATGAAAAAGTCCAGTGGAGGAACAGACTTTTTGCTGCTTGCAAAGGAGAGAGCTAATGGTTGTCTTCTGCTGTCCAAAGGAGGCGTGCAGAGCTAGACCTGTTCCAGAGGTGTGCCATGACAGGACAGGAGGTAATAGTCAGAAAGTGCAGTAAAGGAAATTCAAGCTAGCTATAAAGAAATACTCTTCATAATAAAAGACAGAAGTTGCCTAAGAAAAGCTCTGAAATCTTCACCCCTGGTTTGAAAGTTTGTTAAACCAAGGGCCCAGACAATCCTTATTCAACTATAGAGTTAACACGGCTTTGAGCAGGAGGACCTCCAGAGGTCCCTCTCGGCCTATGTTTCTGTGGTACAGCCTACAATCTTCACAAGTGCTAGGAACTGAAATTCAAATAACTCACCTTCCTGAACACTCCAGTCAAGTATTCACAGCAGTGTGAAACTCATCACCCTGCATTTCCCCCTGCCCTGCAACAGCCCAGGGGCTGGTATTCACTTCCTTACTGCTGCCTCTGGTTTCCGTGGTGTGTACTCACTCCATACAAACCAACCTTGTGATAATTTAAGGAAATGTAATTTCACAGCCTCTTCAGCTAAAAACACGCAAGTGCTATTTAAAATAATTACCTCATTTCAATATGCACACCCATAAATTCAGGTGCATTAAAGCAGTAAATATTTAGGCAGATTGAATCACAGCAAGTTTCATAATTTCATTACGTTTCGGTGACAATAAATTACAAAATAGATCTTTTTTTTATTTGTTTTGCAAGCATGGGCTAACTTGGCAAGTTTAAACGGAAAACACTGAATTTCAAGATCTCCAGGCTTTCAAAATTCAAACACTATAAATCTAAATCATGGAAACAGATACAAAGATGACAGATACTGTCTTCCACTTGGAATTTTTAAAATCAGACACAGAAATATGCTGACAAGGCATAGGTTGGAAGCTGTCTTTGTAATAGCATTGCATCACTAATACATTAAGCTTAAAATTTCAAATTTCCCGAGTGTCAAATGTTAGCATCGCCTTCTGCAACAATCTATTCTGCTATTTTTGTCATTGTTGTTGCTATTTCTGTCTTTTTTCTTACAAAGGTGTCTTCTGACTCTCAGCAGTAACTATTCATCTCAGTCACTTCTAAGGTAGGGAAAGGAAGTTAATTAGACAGTGAATGAGAGTCTGGTTTTATTTGTAGGTTTTATATTCACATTTACTCGTGTAGCTAGCTGAACTGCAGAGTTAAAAATCAAGGGCAGAATAAGGACATAAACAATTATATAACAGAAATCAGGCAAAGAAAAAAAATCCAGTGATAGCTAAAAAAAGAAAAAAAAAACCAAACCAAAAAACAAAGGAATTATTAGCTGGAGGAGCACTCAGACTCTGGTTATGTGAGAAAGTTTATTTTTTTCTCATACAAAGTCTAGCACCAAAGGAAACATTAAAATCGTATATTGAATAAGTTGTCAGTAACGGCTAAAACTGAGGCTCACCCAGAGAAAAATTTACCCTATATTCTTCTGCAATGCACCAAATTTTCATTTTGTAGAGATGTAAGTTACTGGAGAGCGCAGAATCTGCTAAGATTTATAGGGAAAGGTCTAGGTTTAGCTATAGATTGCTTGGGTACTTTGGGGTTTTACCTAATTTTGCACACTTTGGGGTTAATGAGTAGAAAAGCTTTGCAATAGAAGAGCTGCACTATTAATGACTTGGTTGGTGCAATAGAAAGTCTCAGAGAAACCCTTCAAATGTGCTGAATACAAGTGGTCAGCTCTTTGGAAAAAAAGCGCTGCTATCATAAGGTCCATTCAAAGGAGGGCTGTACATTTCCAAACTTTTACAAACTTCAGAAAGCTGTTTCCTACCTGTTAATTTATAGGACCTGAAAGCTGTCTCTAAGAGGTAGCTCTCTTTATAACTATTAGATCAATCACCTTCAATTCAATAATGAAAAAAATAAACCCAGTAGAATAGTTTCCAGAACCTGCAAATATGTGGGAACTGCCCAGGGAAACTCACTGCCCTCTGTTATACCACCCAGGGCAGTGAAGCCAAACCAGTGATTACAGGGACAGGGCTACAGGAACCACTTCCTTTTGTTTGGAAAAAAATAATGTCACTTACAACTGAAGCACTTAATCATGGGTTTAATTTACAATCAACTAGGTGTGTCTAATCAGAAACAGTCTTACAGACCTTATTAGCCTCTCCAAAAGTCTATCACTTAATTACAATTTTCAGTTGGTTCAGCAGTTCTTTGAAAATAAATCTGATAAATCAAGTGTGTAAACAATGGGAATTCTCTTGACAACACCTTTAATCACAAGATGTCCAGTAGTTAGCAGAAGTATGAAGAAACAGAAAAAAATATGATAGTATTAGTTATTAGTATACAAGTGATGGACATTTAAAAAAAATTTCAGCCTATGCCCCATCTATCACAAACACTGCATAACTCTAAAATTCCAAACTCTAAACAAAGCTGGATAGGTATCCTCACCACAGGGTCTAGCTATTTAATGAATATAGTCTTTACTCCCCAGTTGAAATTGATTATAACAGTTTTTTTCTTTATATATATATATAACAGAAGGGACCAGAACCAACTTTTCTTCTCTCTGCTTTGATTTCCAAGAGTATGTTATAATAAATTTAAAAAATAATGGTATCAAATATGGTATCCAAGCTACTGGACTATTAATTTTAACATCACTATCTGCCTGGAACCATGTCTTTTTGATTGAGGTATGTGACCGACACACAAACATTAGGACAGGACAGGACTTTTGCTACCTACCATTAATTTACAGTGCTTTTATGGAGGTGCCACTTGCATTAGAGTTCTAACAAGAAGGACACACAGAGAGACAAGTGTTTGAATTACAGGCCACTATAGCCACGATAATTTCATATATAGATTGTTATAAGTATGCAAGTTTGATGGTGACTTTGTATACATCTTCTATCAAGTTTTCTCCTCCCTTGAGCTCCAGACCAAACTTCTCTAAAATTAGCTCACACACTTTTCCTATGGACCCTCTCTTCAGTTTGAAATTATCTCAGCTGGGAAGTACAGGTATAGTTTTCAATTAACATCTACAAATCATATTTAATGATTAAGAAGCAAATCCCAAGATTGTTCTCAACTATAAAGTCTCTAGCAGCATGTTTCAAATTTCATTCCCAGATGCCTCATAATTTTGGCAGGTAATCAAGAAAAAAGTATTAAAACCTTCTTGTTCTACTAAAGGACTAGATATTTTCCCTGGTTTCTTCAGCCTGTTCATTATGCATCTTAAGAGTTGTATTGTGCCACTAAATACTATCTTTACGAAACACAAGATCAGATAAATAATTACAGTGTATGGATTCAGTGTGACACTGAAATAAGTCAATACAACTTGGAAACAGACTTGCATAAAATAGCCTCAAATTTGATTATATTTCTTAATAACAATCTATTTTTTAAATATGCAATGTATCTGACAATGTGCTGCAAATATTTCTGGCTATAGTGGTCTACAGTCAAGTAATATTATGGAAACAAATTAGTCGCACACAGCTTAACTGATAAAACCTGTCTATATTAGCTGATAATGATGTACAACCTATTTACTTCTAATTAGGTAAATACAGGTTTTCATTTTTTTATTATTCATTCATTAAACTGGCATTTCAGGCCATAGAATGTTCAATGTCAAATCTTACTGAACTGCTTTCTTCAAAGGAAGGGATTGTCTTAATTCATAAGAATTAATAAAAGCTTTGTTAGGATTAAGTCCTCTCTTCTGTTGAAAGTTTTAGCATAGAATTATGTAGGCAGTACAGAATGAATTTAAGTGTTCAATACATGTCCTTATTAGCTAATTTCATTTTGACTTATTAAAGAACAGAGATAAATAATGTTTGAGACTTACTTATTAAATTGAAATGAATGAGCAATAAACCTCACTGTGTCCTCCACTAGAAATACACTGATGCAGAAATAATGAATTCTTGATAAACTCCAGAGAAGCATAAAGTTAAGCCCCAATATAGACAGCCTTAAGATCACTTAAAGCTTCAAAGATTTTCAGCATTGTTCCAAAAAAAGGAACCTAAGCAGCATTGGCTCCCTGTTTATACCTATTTATCTTTTCAAACTAAATTTCAGATCTTTTCCCTGAGTAGTATCACCCACAAAGGAATTCCAGTGGCTGTGCAAACCAAAGTCCTGTTTGGAATGGGAGAAAAAGGGGTACAGAGATATATTAAAGAAATACAATGTTAATAAATTAAACCATAACATTCATCTGTGGGAGACAGAGCATCTTGAATCTTGACAGGTAGTCTCATTTTCTCACATGCTTGTTTAAGGACAGATGTAGTGAAAAGCTAGGCTTTTTCCTTTAGATAATAAGATGTTATTAGAGTGTTTAATAAAAATAATTCTTTCAGTAGTCTGTGAGTCAGAAACACATAATATGCAAAATGTATATGAAAAGTATGTTGAAAAGGTTTTACTAAAAACCAGAACATAATTTCATTCTCCTGTCCTTCCACCATCCCATTAGTTATCAACTTCATAATTTCTGAGCATTCATAATTCTCAGTTCTAACTTGAGCACTTTCAGTTTGTAGCACTGCTGCAAGAGAGTTGGCTCCTTTCTCCCTATCTAACCCCATCAAGTATGAGGCTAAATAACAACACTAAACAAAGAGAGCACAAATTCTTCCTTAAAGGTCTTCAGTAGCAGGCTAGCCATAAGGTTTATAAATATCTGCCTCAAACAGATGTGAAGATGGATCAGAAACATAAGAACTTTCTGAAAATAAAACATTGTACGAGGCTTATCTGAGACTGCCAACTGCTGCTTTGGCTGCTGGAGAGGTAACTCCCTCGTGAGGATACATGGTGAAATGGATGTAAAAGAAGAAATGAAAATTGTGTGAGGATACATTGCTAGAGAAAAGTTGGACGGCATGATTCACATTCATTTCCTAGAGATGTTTTTAAGAAACTTTCTGAAAATATTATGATAAAGCAGACAGAAATGTTCTCTGGCTAGACAAGCAACTGGCCCAGAAAAGTCTAAGATATGCAGCCTGTGAAGTGTGAAATGAAGGACTGTGCCACCTTAGCCAAGCTAAATACAGTCTTTTGCTGAGTCTTTGAGACTTATCTTGAAGGACAGGATGGATAAGTAATTAAAAGCCAAAGCAACAAAAGAAAAGAAAAACATAGAACAAATAACTGCAAATACCTGCTGCTAGACCCTGGCTCAGATGCAGAAGCTCTGATGTTCAGACCACATCAAACACAATTTTAAAATATAAACAAATGAAATGAGATTAATGGAGATAGAATCTCATTAAATAAATTTTAAGAAACCCAAACCAATACAAACACCAAGTAGAGAAGCAAGAGGTGTAGGAAACGTGACAAGGATAAAATTTAAAGATTCCTTCCTTACTAGTTTGCTACTAGGAAACAATAGCATAAAACCTTCAAATCCAGAAATAGTACATGTTTCTGAATTTTACATCAGCAGTGAATTATCTTAAACCCACAACTTGCCCTGAACATTGATGCTGTCCTTACCAGACATACTAAGGCCAGATAATTTGTCTTACTGTATCAAGTCACACAAATATTGCAGGGGTGGCAGGAGGTGGGAGAAAAATAAAACGCCTTTTTCAACTTACTGTAGTTAAGAGGTATACAGATGACTTTCAGAAGAAAAGGGCACTTCCCCCATTATCTTGTGAATTAACCTGAATCTCAACAAGTACTCAACAGAACTTTATTATGCATTTTTTTCAACTACATTAATATGTTCACTACCTGAAAGAGTTAATTTTACATAAAACTGCAGTTACTCTACTCCAACTGTATGAAAATGTTTTATTTGCAAACCAGAGATTTATTTGTTCAGTACCTGCTTGTCCATTTTTACTAAGTGCAAGAAGATGGGTTTTAAATGGAGATTGTAATTCAGGAAAGCTATGGGTTCTTTTATGAAGACTTTAATCAGGAGCATGACATTTCTTTTCAAAAAAAGACCAGTGGTCCATTTTCTTTTGCCTGGAAGGAACTGACTTCCCTGATTTAAGTTTGATTCATTACTGCTTTCTGACTAGCACCCTAATCTCCCTAACCGATTGTTGCTCTGTAACAAAATAGTCAGATATTGATGGCAGTTTAGAAATTATGAAAGTTATACACTTTCTGGGCAGGTTGAAAGAAAAAAAAGGCTTTAACTGTATGTTTTTTTCTGCCATAAAAAAAGAGAAATGTGTCACTACTTGTGAATAATATTCCTCTCAGACCTGTGTTAGGTACTGGCTACCTTGGAAACAATGGCATGGATTTTATCCTAGGTTGCTGCTCAGGATCTCAAGAAAGCCTATATTTTATTGCAAGGAAGTTTATACTTTTACTGTAATTAGTGTCTGAAGTAGCAAGATCAAAAGTTGGCCAGGAATGTCTCTGGAGGCTGCAGCACCTACAGCTGAAGCTCAGTTCATGCTCTTTCCAACTGCAAGCTAAGATCCTTCAGCATAAAACAACTGGAATTTACAGAGATGACTCAGATTACACTCCAAATTATAACAAAGTAGACAGCAAAATAAATAAATAAATAAACCCCAAACCAAAACTAAATACATTGTGAAACTTCAGTTAAATAAATACCGGAATGGAAACTGACCAGTGAGGTATCAAAGCTGTTCTCTAAACTGCCTCTCAAAAGAAAATTGAAGTACAGGTGACTGAAAAAAAACTCCTCTCTAAATCAGCTTTTCCTGGTTCAAGCATCATCTCAGTCTGAAAACCAAGGAAAAAGTTGAGGGCACAAGCTAGACAGCTCATCAAAAGTAACAGCCACGATGACTTTCAAGCGTTTGTCTGTCTCACACTATGACATACATTTACTAGGGCCTCTGCAACCACCTACAGGATTGACTTTGACTTGAAACCTATGAAATAAATGTGTTTATTGATGCAAAAGGTCCTTACACAACAAATCTTGGTTAATTTCCTTTATTTTAAACTTATCAGTCACAGCAGCATTTCTGATACCCAAATATTGCTCTTCTGCAGCTGCACTCTCCTGTCATTGAGCTGTTCCTTCTTCATAACTCCCATTACCATAGTACACTGCTGCACTGTCGTTTTGGATAATGGCTTGTGTCCCTCTTCTATTCTTTACATACCTTAAACTATCTTTTTTTTTTCAATAAAAGGAAGATTTTATATTTGTAGATTATATTTTATATGTTTCTAAACTTCTGTACTAGCATTTTATCTAGGAAGGGAAGAAATAAAGCAAATGTGGACTGAGAGACCTGCAAAAAACCCCCATGACAATATTTATTTACTCGCCTAAACAAAATGGAAAATAATGGAAATATTTAGTCCTCAAATTGAGGCAAATTTTCAACAATACTTGTCCCAAGCCTCTGGATATTTTATCAAAAGATGAAAAACTGTAAATAAAAATAATAATAAACACTAGATTCTAATCCAAACATTAGCTAATTTTCCAAAATTAGACCTCCAGAGTTGCAGAAACATTTATGTGATTTTTGGGGGGAGATTTTGAGGGGCTTGAAAAGCCATTAGAAATTTTAATGAGTTCTAATGTCACCCTCCTCTTTTCAGTCTGTTCCTCTTTTAGTTTTTATTCTTTTTAATAGAAGCTTCTGGCTTTGACTGTGACAGTAAACTCATAACAACATTTTAAAACGTAGTATTTTTTTAGCTAGTGAGAGGAACTGGTTAGCCAAAGTATCAGCCTCTCCATTCTTCTATTTATATCTCTTAAAGCCAGGAGCCTATATTGCTGACTGTAAGCCAGTCCTTTGCATCTGATAATTCCTAGGTATGTCTACAGCCAGATTAAAAACATCTGCTGGACCAGGCAGATTTATCCACAGTTCAGCCAAAGCTCTTAATCAGATTCAATTTCCTCTTCTCCTGGTCCCTTTAATTCTCTCCTTATTGTCTGCCTATATCTTGAAGCTTTAACAATTCATCTTCTCTTCCAAACCTGGAAATAGCATCTCATTCCCAGATTCAAACCCCTTAGATCCAGTTCTGCAGCTAATATAAAAAGCTGTCTTCACCTTCAAACTTCCTAGGTCCTAGAAACTTTCTGTATCTATTCTATTTGTAGCTCCCATCAACATCAGACAGATGGTTGTTTCCTGTCCTCCTTCCTTATTTTATGTCAGTGACTTGACAATAATGTCCCAGTCTTCTTGTATCTCATGTCTGTCGTTTCAATGTTTCACTTCAAATGATTTTCTCCACCTGACATTCTAAGCTCTACCTAAAATTCATCTCTTCTACTGCTGTTTCAATTCCACAGGCACAAAGAAAGCTAACCCTGTCCCAGTTTATTGGGTTTTATTTGAAACTTTCACACTGCATTCACCTCTTCCACAAGAATAATCGATCTAACTTTAGTTCTCCAAAACAATTAGTTTTAGTTAACTATCTTTTCTCAGTGTCACCACGTAAGATACAGGCTGTATGCAGTTTCACCAATAGCGATAGCAAGCTCTGTAGGCAGAAAATAAAGCCTAACTCTAGGTAAGGAAATAGACATCATTCTGTGTAAAGCAAAGCAGTGAGGTTACTGAGCTTTCAGTTTAACTGGAAGTCTTGTGACTTTTGACATGTTTTCTCAAAGTTTCAGCTCTCAAAGGTAGTTGAGGATGTAAGACCCTTTTTGAAAACAATTGTTTCAGATGGACTTTGACAAGCAACTCAGACAAATCTTGTTTAGACAGTTTATGAGTTCCACAGCTCAAAGCCAACAATAGCTAACCTTTATGTACATTTAAAATAGCTTGGAAATATGGCCAGAGTGAAGTTGAAAGGCTTCGTGAGCAAAAAGATTTTTAAAAAATGGTTTTAAAGTATTTTTAGCTAGGCTGATCATTTTGGTTGTGTGATTCATACCTTGGGAAATCTTTGAGATGGTAATAGTCAGACAGGTATCCTCTGATTCAAGAAACCAGACACAACTCTACTCACTGAAAATGCCAAACTGAGTGCACACACATTTGCTGTCTTCCAGGGTAGTATGATACAAAGTAGAAATCCTGCAAAAAAGAGAGGTAGGCCCCGACCCCCAGCCCTGTAGCCCTTTTACTTGTTCCAAGGCTACCCCAATGCTCCATGAAGTCTGATATTTATCAGTGGTTCTGCTCACAGGCTGAATGGCCCCACCAGCACTCACCACCGGCCGGTGCACATCCCAGAATGCTCGTTCCTGGCTGTCAAGAATCTTCCTCTCTATCTTGTCCCTCTTCTTGTCCACTCTGTCAATGTCACAGGATATTTAGAAGAAACAGTGTTAATGACAGCAATTTTAGCTATAAGAAATGTCCAAGCACTTTTCCCTCCCCTTCTGTCTTAATAAAGCATGCAAAACCAAAACTCCTCACCGTTAAAGGAACTTACTTTGCTTGTGCTTCAGCTTGCATAAAAATAAACTCCCATTTCCGAGCAAATGCTCGCTGTAGCCTGGCCAAACTCTCCTGAAAATACATCACAATTTTAGTGGGTTAGGCAGTAAGTTATTATGATTTAATAGCTTTTCCTCCTCCTCTTTCCCCCTCCCCTCCCAAAGATGTAACACAGGTCTGTGTGCCACTGTGTGCCAGCGTACAGCATACCTTACTTATCCAATACAAGATCTTTGCTTGACATCAAGAGGGATGGAATCCTAGATCTACCTACTTTTGAATATCCTGACTATTTTCAGTTTTGAAACTGAGGACAAGGTGGATGCAACCTTCAGCAGAACATGGGATTGCATTCTTGTGTAGCGAGTGCTGGCTGAGTGCTTATATACTGCGTGCTGAGTGCTGGCTGAGTAATTATGCAGTAATATGAAGAAACATCTTGCTCTGAAAGTACCCAATACTGAAAGACAACAGCAGTGCTTTCCATACTGGATGATCCACGTGACAAGTCCCATCAATCAGCTACATAAATGCATTGAACAATGTTGGTTGCCTGTCAATTTATTCAAATTACACTAATAAGCAGCTATCAGCATTTTGGTAGTACAGGGATGGCCCAAGTCCTCCAGAGCTATCCTCATTTTATAAAACTGAAGAGTATAGATCTTCACAACTGTACAGGAAATGTTTATATCCTACAGCCTAATAATAATATAAGAGTAAAGATCTGTAAAAGCTTAGCTACATTATTTGCCGCAGGGATACTGGAACAGCTTCACTGTCTGTAACAGAGCTTTTCCAATCTTCTTCCAGCGGTCTGCAGTCTGCTATCGTGGAGAAGGCTGAGGTTCTTGTCTTCCTCCAAAAAGACCCCAGCTACCTTTGGCCATTGCTTTTACTAAGTGAAAACCTGTAAATTTCCCAAATATTGCTTTAACTGTATTTCTATGCATCACAACTGTATCTCTACGGCATCCTTACTGAAATTAAAGACTTCAGAGAGTGGAGAGAAGACATTCTAGAGAACTTGTCAATATCAGTGAAGCCTCTTGTGGATTGTGTACTGGAGGTGAATTTTCTAAGGCACGTAAGTATAAAATTATGCACACCCCACAGTGCGGTACACTGAAAAGCAAGCTTGTGCCAGAAGAAGCAATAAAGTGTGTCAGCATGGTGCTGTGGCTGGAGTATTTGGCATGTTGAGAGGCCTGGCTGACTATCCTGCTCTCCTGTCACAGTAGCACAGCTGGACAGCTTTCAGAGCAGAGCCAGGGCTGTTCATGAATTCTATGTTGACATTTTCATGAAAAATTCAGGAACTTTTTGGGGATATAGATTCAAGGCATCTTTGTCTTTAGGAGTGCCATCCTCAACAGCTAATCAAATTCCCTTTTTTTCTGGCTCTTCCTGGCCGCAATTTTCTTACCTTTCTTGGGGCAAAGCACAACTTTCAAGGAGTGGGAAGTGTCTCTAGTCTGACACTCTTTTCCTCTTATCTAACTGTTGGGACAAGGGCTCAAGCACCTGCATCACTTGAAGAATAAGACTGATATTTCTACAGCTACCGAGTGCTCTTGAGAAGCAAACCTCACACAGTGTGGAGTACAACTGCTTCTAAACACCCCTGTCGCACCTGGGATTTGTGAGCTGTTATTTCTGATCCTGGCACGATGATCTGAGCAGAGTAAGACTAGAGATGGACAAAAATCTAAATTTTTGCCCAGCTAACCTTCACTGCAGGCTCTCAAACAGCATTTGTGACTACCGCGCACTGTCAGACCCACATACTGTTGAAACTGGACAACTAACAAATTTCCACACTTAATGGCCCTAGTTCTCATGCTTAACATTATTTCAGATGCTCCTTAGGCCCAGCTGAGAAGTTTATTTTTCTCCAGGTACTTACAGCTTCATAGTCTGCTAGCTCTAGCCTTGCTTTGTTTTGCATTGTCCGCTTGCAGAGGTAAACAGCTGGAACAGAATAAAATAACACAGAATTTGTTACTATCTCACAAACACTGCAGACCAGAAATGCAGAGGCATCATCTCTATTTTATGGCTAGTTATTTTTTGTTTGTTTTGATTTCTCCCTTTAGTCTAAAAAAGCTTTAAATATGGGATCAATGCTAGCAGTATCATAGCTAAAATGATGGGTCAGATACACAGAATCATTACACAATTATAAAATTTGCTTCATGCTAGGCATGATATACAAAATGCATGAGATACTTGGGGTGAGGTTGTTAAATGGCCAGGAAACTAACACAGTAAAGAAAACAAAATGGCATAAACCATTTTTTAAACTGTGTGTGTATAGCTCATAATATGTAACAGATTTATCAGGAGCTGCTTCATATTAGTCAAATACGTTTTAAAGAACCTGCATATATGGTTTTATTTTCACTTTATATTTAGATGTCACAAAATGTCAACCTAAGAAGATTATAGCTAAAATATAATTCCAGACAAAATTCAAGGTTCATACAGTATTGTCTGCTATAATTAATATTTATTTCTATTTAAGAAAAAAAAGAGATAAAAAAAGAAAAATATTGTATTGTGTATCAGATATGAGAAAAATATAATTTCATTGGGTTTTTTTATCCAAATTCCTCCAGACCTGTTCTGCCTCCCCCTCCTTCAGGCAGAACAGAATCTCAGCTAGTGAAATGGAATACTGACAGCTGAATACTGAAAGGACTCAGGGATGAAAGTGAAAATTAAGGAAAGCTTCATAAACAGCACAGTGTTTTGCATTATGTTCCTTGATTCTGACTTATTTATGCACTCCATTAGCCTTGAATGAAGCACATTTCCAAAAGACTTTATTTAGCAGCAAATACTTCATGTCAACTCTGAGTATTGTACAGCTTCCCCCACCAGTAAGACAAGAAGTGCTGCCCAACTCCTGATTGTGCAATATTTACCCACTTTGTTATTTCAGAGCACCTTCCCATATGTGAGATGGAAGAATCTTTTATCAGTGCAGCTAAGAAAACCTTCTCTTATCCAGAGTCTCTACAATCATCCAGAAGAGACCACATTTACTGGTTGGGGTTAGGAAAGTCCCTGCTTCCCGACTGCTGGCTTGTCTACTACAGGAGCAAAGGCTCTCATAGGAACATAACTCTTGCAGTTACTAGATCAGCTTCTATATTTAGCTCAGATTTTTTAAGGTAGCTGTATCAATTATATATTTTACAACTCCATGGAAATATTGGTTTCTGACAAGTCACCTGCAGACTCATGCAAGCGCACTCCAGTGGATGCTATTTCAGCAGAACTGAGGACAAGAACTTTTAATAACTCCAGCTGCAGTTACAGGTGTTACTTCATGTAAAATGAAGAAATATTTTAATGCAGGTTTTGCATATTTTTTTCCTTCATTTTGTGTGTGTTAGCAGATCTGTTTTCTTTCAGACTTTTTCACTCTCCAGTCCCAAATGAAGCCATGATCTCTTTCTCTATTCCCTGCATGCCCATATCCCCTTTGGTTCCAAAGCAATTTCCGTGTCTACAAAAATCTCAAATACAGGTACAAATCCACATCACACACCAAGTATAACAGACAAACATTTTCTATAGCCTCTGCTTCCATCCATTTGAACTTCACTATACACTTACACTAGTGCATTGGCATGCACACTGAAATGTAACAAAAAGATGAGTGGAGGAATTCTGGACCCTTTGTACCTAGATTGCATCCACGAGTACAGTGGTAAGAGAATACTGAGGAGAGAGATTGTTTTTGTCATTTAGTTCCTTTTATAGAGAAGCATTTTCTGCTCTTTTCTTTCAAAATCATTGAACAATAAAAAAATCATTAAAGCCTTTGAAAATATTAGCAGTAAAATGCATATTTAATAGAAATTCGTAGATATTTCTGAGAATTCCAGGGCTCAAATTTTGTCCACTCAACAAATCTAATACATTCTGAACAGAAAAAAAAAACAAACTCCCTGTTCGATGCACTTGACTAAGCCCTTGCAAACAACATTCTCATGGTCACTGTATAGGCACCTGTAGTTAGCTTGGCACTTCCTCGAGTCCCACTGTGGGTTTTTTTAGTAGCATTTCCTCCTTACTCCAACAAAAACTGTTGTTGCAGTGGTGGCTGACTCTCCATCTTTCTGTCAGGATAGGTTTTAACAAAAAACCATCTTCAGATGGCAGTGCTCAGCACTGGCTAAACAACTACCGGGTCACCAGGAGTAGGAAAGGAGTTACCTTGCCACACTGTAAACCTAGTACTGTATCTAACAAACCCCTATCTTCACTTTAATGATGTATTTTCCTCGAAGAGTTTGATTAAATGTTCTTTTTGCTCCAATTGCATGGCAATTTTTTTTTTCATTATGAGCATATCTCAGCCACAACTCAAACAAACATGTTCATCTCAGACTTTTTTCTTCTTTATGACTCAGATCCCTCCCCGTCAGGAGCCTAAAGGTTACAATACCTGTGGCTTGAATTCTTTATGTCAGAAATATTTCTTTGTGCAGGTGTGGAATAGACAGAGATGTCCCAGAAAAATTTAGTTACTGGGATATACAACATATCTGCTAGCCCAGGAGAAAACAATCCTGAAGGACACTCCTACCCTTTCACTCAAGTTATTGTCATTGTCGTGTGCTAACAATTACGTCCTTATTACAGAGGTGCATGTTAAAGGATCTATTTAAGAGCTACTTGTAATCACATGAGAAACTGGCAGCAGCTCAGGAACTTGAGTTCACCAGTTCACAGTCTCATTACCATATTCTTTGGCTTGCCTGTAACAAAATTCACTAGCATATTGCAAGGCAAGATGAATGTGGAAATTGCTATCATTTTCAGCCTCAACATTTGAAGACATGGGGAAATGAGGTTTGGCTTTTCTGACTCCTAGAGCAACAAGATCTGAAATATGGATGCTCCCATCTTTCACAGGTACCACTCCTTTTCTCCCCCAAAACACTTTTGAAGAAACAGCATGAGACCATATTCTGACCGTGTGCATCATCAGGATGTCAGTCCGTCACCTGTTTCCCCCTCAAAGAAGTCCTGAGCCCTCAGCACTTCAGAAAATAACAGTGTCTACTTTTCTAATCCATCTAATTCATACTGTTTATATGAATTGTCAGTGGTTTTACAGCTTCATAGAGAAATGTAATCTGCAGAAAGGTTCTCCAACTAAAAGCTACTCTATTTATTTATTTCTCTATTTATCTTTCCCCCCCAGGGCCTGATCTGGGCACTCGGTACACCAAGGACTTGTAACTGCCCTGAATAACCTATGCAGGGTCTCCACAAAAGCCCCGTGCACCCAGGAGCTGTGTTTAAGCCCAGCTACTTCCCTAGGCCCTTTTGGACCTCTCTGATCACTTTAGATTTTGTAGGTGAGGACATTGCTCCAGCAAGCACTGTTGTAACCCTCAGTTCTTGCTTACCTTTCCTTGTAGAGCTGCCCACTCTTGCCGCTCCCTGACACGGATGTTGAAAATGCTTAACATACGGATGAACGATATGCATGGAACAGGGGCTGATTAATAACCTCAATTTGCTAAATATGGACTGCCACATACACTCTTATTTTTAGAGTCAGTGTATTCTGACGGATTTTGCAATCAACATAATTGCCTCCGCTAAAGTGAATTATACATTAGATGCTATAGCTTGTGCTTTAGAAGTGACTAATTATCATGAGAAAACAGATTTGCCAGTAATTTTAAAGGCAACATTAATACACAAAATTCCATAATGAAAGGTAGTCAGTGATGTTTATAAATGGGCATTTGAACCACAAACCAGTACTGAAACACATTTTGGTATCTGTGCAGTAAATACAGAGTACTCGCTCTTGAAAATTCTGTTCAGGCATTCACACAACACGAGCAACGTGAGATCTTAAAGAGAGATTGCCAAGCATAGCCAGAGTTGTGTACAGAGGGTGTCTGGGTTTTTCCTCCTGCAAGTTTTCAAACTGTTACTCTCAAAATAACCTATTTTCCTGGTTAGCTACCTTTGTTTCCTGTTCTTGAGTGTTCATTTGTACTTGCAAGCTCCTAAGAAACCTCTAGAAATTTTTGTCTTTAAATAAGGTCATAGTGCTAATGGCAGGTTTCATTCTAGAATCAAAAAACTGGACAGAGTACACATTCTACTACACACACTTACTGGGAAAACAAACAAACCAACAAGAATATCCATCCAAAACCTAAAGTGGGTTTTTAAGCTTGTTGCTAAACAGGGACTAAATCTTCCCTCTCACCACAGCTGAGAAAAACCCTCAGCTAAAATAAATGGAAGCACAACTGGTCTTCTGAAGATCATGGATAATGCCACCTACTCATTCACCAACATGCTCACCCAGTTAAACTCCTCACATAATTTTCCCAGTGCCAGTGGTGTTACAGCTTGATGCAGCCCTGGATGGTGGGTGTAACTTTCAGTGAGCGCTCGTTATCTCCACTGAGGCCAGATTACATTTATACTCCCCGTGAGCCAAAATTCTGGTTGCAGCGTCAGTGAGCACATGCCTAGTCAGCACTTAAAGAGCAAATAAACCAGAAAGTGGTGAAGCCTAAGGGCCTCAAAGTTCCCCGTGGACAGACAAAGGTTCTTCTTCCATATGCGAGTGCCTGCATCAGATACAGAATTATGGGACAATCAGCACAAATTGTGACTGCAGGATGGGGAAAATGAGTTCAACTGTCTTCTTTAAACATTGGGATTTCTAGGGCTCTTTCTACCATCTTTAGATCACCTCTGCTTTTACTCAATTAAACAAAAAATGTTCTTTGCAACAGCTACTGAGTTTCATTTAGTCTTAAAAAAGTATGGCCACTTTTGGGTGGACAAACAGGGTAACCAACAGCCTTGTGTATCTACAACCTTTAGTAAATTCTTATAACAGTAAGCTAGAAGGAATACCATGATTCTTTCTGTGTACTAAATTGCCAGACAGTCAAAAACATTAACTTCTGAAACAGTCCTCCCTTTCTCTACATTTTACTCTGTGATCACACTAATTCTTGAACAAAATTTGGTTACAGATTTTGGAGGGCAGAGGACCTTCTGACATATCCCAAGTCAAGAAAGAAAACAAATTTCAAACTACTAGAAAGCTCAAGAATTAGAAAAGGCAAATTAATCTTCAACACACAATAGTTCCCAGATGACAATGGCAAAAAGAGGTAGGAATAAGAGGTCATTCAAGCTACATAAACTATGGTGTCAGATAAATATCTTGTTGTTGTATCTAATTTAAAATTACATCCATTTAATTATTTAAGATTTCATAGCTATTTCATATTTTATAATGCTTTCAGTCTGCACACAAGAATTTAACACCCGGCTTTGGCACCAAACCCAAAGCTTTCTACCTCCTCTTAAAGCTCTCAGATTTAAAGGGGACTCAAGTGCACTTGCTAAAAAGCTTCCAAGAGAAGAAGGTACAACAAATTCAAATACACTGATTTTTCATAAAAACCACTTGGGCACGTGTGGTGCAAGGCCACGCTGAGAATGTCAGAAAATAGAGTATTTTCTTCCAGACTACAAAAATCAGCTGCAGGGATGGCATCAGAAGGTGGCCATTACTCAATAAAGAGGGCAGCTAACACTTTGCACACTTGGCAAAGGCCTGTTAGAATCAGGACAGTGCACGACTACAGAAAAAAAAAGCATTTGTTGTCTGTCACTGGTCCCTTCATGTCCTGAAAGATCTAATTTCCATATTGATAATTAAACAGACAAGTCCATTTAGTGTACTCAGCATGGTAATTTGAAAGCAGTTCTGGAAATTCTGAGTTATGTTTATAAATCTCAGAATTTACTCTGTTAAGAAATGTTATCTCTCTTTATAGGGGACCTAGACATAGATTATCAATTATTTTAAAGTAATGATTTTAAAATAATGCTGCAGAAATCATGTGCTTGGGCCAGTTTCTGTTTCATAGGCATGCATACACATGTTTTGGCCAAACACAGTTTCCATGTTCCACGTATTATGGAAACAAGTTACAGATGCATGGAAAGTAAAATACAGATAAGTATAAAACTGAAGCACCAAAGCTGCTTCAAAAGTGTTTTCAGGAAAGGCCTCCTGCTCACAGAACCCTAGCTGTGGTGACTCGTCACCATCAGAATTAGCAAGGACCAGAACAAAAATTCAGGATGTGCTTGTCAAAGCGAGGCTTTCTTTTCATCATTTTGGTGACAGAGATAGCACGTAATGAGTAAGTTATATGCAGATAAATACAATGGGATACAAATTCAGAATGGCAAAGTCTGGTAGGTGACCTCTTCCATCTTTCTGCTAAGGCAAGTCTCTTTCTTAAAGCTCATTTGATGCAGTTCTGCCCAGATCATGTTTTATACATTGCAGGCCTTGGCCCTGGACACGTTTGCTTGCAGCCCACTCTCTTGGATGGACTGCACCCCACACTTAATCCTACTACCAAGACCTTAGTCAATACATTCTGTACATGCAGTTTCTCAAAGCAAAGTCACTCACTTCCTAGAAATGCAGCAAATTTTGACACATCTTACGACAGGTCCTTAAAGGAGGGATCTCTATTAATGACCTAAGAGTATTGTTTGTAGAGTCATTGCTGACATACTCTGGTTAATGCCTTGCTGTTGAAAAATGGGAACTGGGCATGAAGATTGAAGAATTATGAACTGCAGAGCTCTCCAGAAACTATTTACGGTAAGTTTCTCCTCATTCTTATGGCATAAAGTTTTAAAAATAAATTTTTATTCATATCTGACAATTCATATTGAACAAATGCTACTCTGCTACCAGTTTTGCCCCGAGCTACTGACTCATATTTATGGATTGATTTGCAGAGATGCTGAGCACATACAGTTTACCGGCAGAGTTCAGGTAAGCAATAGAGCTTAATATTACTCAAACAGAAATTGCCTATTAATAAGCGATTGATGAAGGAATCCTGCCAGAGAATTTGGGCAAAGAAAGCATATAATGCATCTTTTGCATAGTTTGGCAGAGGAGAAGCAGATGAGCCAGGTGTGATGGCTCACATTCAGGATGGAGCAGCAGAGGCTGAACACAGAGCGGTCTCCAGACAGCTTCTCCTTATGCGATTAAGAAGGTATCATTAAGAAAGAAGCTCTGTATGGACAGACTTGTTAGCTGATTATCAAAAAAAAAAATAAAATTAAAAGGACAGATTTTTGCTTAAATAAAAATGCTGGAGCACAACAGCTATGACACAACAACTTTCACATCGCAAAAATAGACTGTTTCCTTATTTAACTGTGACTTGGGTGGATAATGAATATCTATAGAACTGCTACAGAAGTTTACAGGCAGCACTTATCCAGACAGGAAGCTTACATTTTCAAAGGGAGCAATCAATTAAGGGGTTTTTGGTTTGGGTTTTTTTTTTTTTTTCTCTTTTTTTCTGCAAGTGCTCTAATTTCCTAGACTATTGCCTTTACAGTACAGTGACCTTAACTGGGAGATATGTACATTTTCAAACCCTGTCATTCTTCAGAGCAGCAGTAGAATTTAAGAATTTGCTTTGAATATATAGAAAAGTAAAAGTCCACTTTAGCATGATGGTCAGATCCCATGGTCAGGTGCTCTTAAACTCATGTTGCATTATCAGTTATTTACTGTGTTCTCTCTCCATAACGTACTAAGATTCTGCAATCCTCCTCCATTTCTAACTTATTTGGGAGAAGTGCACAAACCTACAAGGCTGAAATAGCATTCTCTAGCAACTATATAGATGCAGCTGATACTTGTCTTCTAGTCCATACCTACTTAAGAATATAAGTGACTACGACTCTTCCAAAATTTTATTCTGTCTCTCCTTCAAACATGCTTCTTAGTACATACATATGTATACATCATCATCATCATCTTTATCATCATCTTTATCATCATCTTTATTATCATCTTTATCATCATCACTTATTATAACATAATGACAATAATTATAATTATTGATATACTGCTCATCATATTAAATTTACTATATTTATAATATTATCTATTCCTTATCCGTTACATTACTACTACAACATTAACCATAATAATGTAATTACTTACCATAATAGATCTATTATTATTGTTATTATTATTATTACTTAATTAATAAAATCCTGCTGAAAACCAATGGTATTTTACAGAGAACAACATGTCCCATATGGGTGGACTCCAAGACACATGGCAATAAAATGGGTTTCCTCAACAAACAGAACCTAAGAACCTGCCTTTTAAAAAAATATTTGCAACTTCAGGCATGTCTCTTGAGGTCTCTTATAGTATAGTTGTAAAAAAAAAGGGAGGGAGAATGATGAGATGGTCAATATTTTGATATCTACAAAGAAAACCAAAGGCTACACAGTATCACTTTGTCATACAGTAAAGCAATTCAAACCCTTTGTTTGCCACCAAGACAAAGATAGCACTACACTAGTGCTTTATTTTGAGAATGGGTCTGTGGTTTCATGATATTTTGGAAGAGTCTGTTTTCATGTCACTTTTATTCAAATTTTCCTCAGATAAATCATTTTGAATGAAAATATTTGATGTTAGAAGCTCATGTGGAACACGAAATCATATTTTAGAGAAGATATTAGCATATAATAAGATGTAAAGATTATTTGTTTCTGAATTAACTCTGGTAATAAATTAACACATGCAGTATTCAGTCTCATTTAATTTCTAGTCTAATTATCATCCTGGCATTATGTTATATTCTGAATAGTAACCCAGCTATGGGTGAGTAATGTTAAAAGGTTGGGAGTAATTTTTAAATTAAATTAAAATTGTAGTGTGTTTTCAGAGGCTGGTAAATTTAGCTCAGTGCCAAAGAAAGTAGTTTTCTTCTTTAATAACTTTGTTAGAAGAAGATTACAGAGAAAGCCTATGTCTTGCTGGCCTTGAGAGACTCCCAATGCCTGTTAGAGTCATCACTTTTCAGACGTGCAGTTTCAAGCTTGTTCAGGACAAGTCTATGAAAACAGAAGCATCACACAGCATCATAATACATGACAGGTACAATGCATTTGCATACCTGTAATAACATAAATTCTAATTATTATTTTTTTCTAGGTAGGAACACAACTACTGTGAAAATCTGTAGAAGCTCTTTGGAGCGTATTTGAGGTGGAAATTACCCTTCAATATCTTCAAATTATTTCTATACTACTTTAAATTCTTGAATATTATGTTTGATTTTTCTGTATTTGTCTGATGACCATTGTTTACAGCAGTTATTTGATCCTTTTTGCAACAACTTGTGTTCAGCTCTCCCCTTATCTTCCCTCTCTTTATATTCATAGAAAGGTATAAAACAAAAATCATCATGCCGCAAGGCAAAGCCTGGAACTGGTTAAACACTAGCCTAGTAAGAACACTACTGAATTTTTCACTTAAACATTTATTTTCCAGGGAATGTTCTAGCATTAGTCAATTCTGGTGACACACGGCCTCCTCAGATCTAATTCAACACACTGACCCTACTGCATGGGGGAACTGCAGGTGGGTTTCTTACAGGTTGACACCTTTGATTCATGACTAATTCTAGAAGGGAGGGCTGGGGCTCTCTCTTCCTTCACACCTCTTCAACACAAGAGCTTCAATTCACCTACTGGAACATATTTGACAGGTCTTGTATTTACATCTCAAAAGCTCTCAAATGAGCACTGATACCATTCAACAAAGCTGTGATGAAATAACTGATCCCAAGTTTAATTTTGTATTTCTGTCATGAACAAATTGAAGAGATTTTGTAAAGTTTACTGATTAAGGTCTGTAATTTATGGCCCAATCTAGTGATCAGTTGAGACTCGAAAGTTAGCATCTCCTAATTTTGATTAAAGGATACTAATAGAAGCATTCTCTGCTTGATCTCAAGTTCAGACTTCTTAAGTATATATTTATTTATTAAAATCCCCCCCCCCGGTAATGTGATTCACATTACAGCTGAACAACTCAATGTCTCTTAAAACCATAGTAAATTACTTTCTGATCTTTAGCACATTAGGAGACCATACTGAAGTGCCCCACTGAGAAAAGCAAATAACACTTTCAAGGTAAGGAAGAAACACTGCAATGTGTGGTAAATCAAGAATTTCTCCATCAGTAACTAATTTCCTCATATGGAGTGGCTAATCACTTAGATGTGGTATGAATTACTCTGGCTTTGAACCTTTCAATAACTATTTGCTGGACATCTTTAACTCTCAGCATTTTAATGAAAGGGGTCTTTTTTTCTCCTTTCATAGGATGAGGAAACTGTCACCATATCCACACTCTACCTTGAAGGCACTCAGATCTGATGGGAGTCTCAACTTGAAATTATTTTATGTAGTAATGTATTTGAAATGAAACTGTATCCACTGGAGGAAGGAGGGAAGCATCAATAGGAACCGTCTGTCCCTCTGGTCATCAGCTCCCAAGGACTGAGACTGAGCCCATAATACCCATGAACAAGAATCTAAATATCTGAAAAGCTATAAAAAGAGACTTTCAGTGTTTGACTTAGTCCCCTAAACAAATGACTTGCTCTTCAGACAAACTGAGAGCTTATGGTCTGGAGTAGAAAAAGCAGGAGACAGCTCACATGTAGTTCATTTTCTTTAAAAATTAGGTCACTAGGTACAGAGGCACCCAAATTTGGTTATAAGTTTTATGTGTATTTTGCATTACTTTACTACCTATTATCTTCAGATTTCCTTGTCTAAGCACACATCAGTGATTACAATGTGGAATTTCCTGAAAAAACCCCAATAATCAGGCAAATAAAAAAAGACATTTTCTAATACTTTAATAGAAGAACCATATTAGTTTTCATATTAAATAATTTTCCATACAATGCATATCATAAATAGGAGATCTAGACTAGGCATAACTTTGGGTCTTAACCTGAAAATAACTACAGAACAACCTCTGCTTCACTGAGAATTTGTCCCTGTAAATAATTACACTTCCTGGAGCAAATGGGATGTAAATGGAAACGTATGTTCTAATTAGTTTTGGGTATTTTCCTTAGATCAACTGCAAATTTAAATTAATAAGCTTTTAATAAACTTTGAAAAAGGTAACAACACATTCATTTCAATATCAGCAATTCTAACACCAGAATTATTTAACATATAATGTTTTTAACAGTGGGATAATTAACAAGACAGACTGCAGTGATGTGTTCATTCATATAATACATAACTCCCGAAAGAAATAGCAAAGATTTCTACACTGACCATAGTCTGTGTTTTCCGGCTCCCAACAATTTGATGGCCAAAAATAGGGTGTCTATAGACAAAACAAAAAAGTAGGGAACTCAGGTTAGACAATGCAAGCATTATACACTCTTTGGATTGATACTGGCTTTCAGAGTCAATTTACATTTTCGGTAGATCCATTATACTGTCAACTTGACAATTTTGAAATAGGCATCAAAACAGAAAATTACTTTTGTATTCTTGTTTATTGCACTTGTGTCAGACTGGCATCTGAAAAGAACAAAGTGTTCTTTTATTATTCTTAAAGTTAAGGGAACAAAACCCAGAAGGTTAAGTAGTGAGGTTTTCTTTTTCATCTTCCCTAGCAACATATGTGTCCTGAAGAATCAGTTTTAGAAGGTGAAAAGACAGAAGATACTTTGGGATACATTCAGGTCTTTATTTTGGAGAGTTTTCATCAGTATATATTAATATTTAATACTCTTTCCTATGAGATATTTGTTTAAAAATGTGATTAAATATAAGCTGTCATCACAAAGTTCTCCAAGTTCTTTCTGTAAGTCTGTTCTTTTCTGTTTGTTGTCTATTGAAAGCCAACAAGAGTATAACTCATTAAATAATATACCTATTAAAAATGTATTGTTAAATGTATTCTTAAAATAATTCACTTTACCAAATGAAGAATATCACACCATATAAGCATTTTTATACAAATAACTTTTTAATGTAGCTTTTTGTTAAAATGTAAAGAATTTTATGTACTTTATACATAACACATTATATATATATATACATACACACATATACAGAGAATTACACATTATTTGAGCAGTTGAATTTGTCTCATTAAATATCTGGACTGATCTGAGTGGTATTTCAAAACACAGGTGTTTCCTTAGGAAAAACTTTTGCTTTGCTCTCTGTTTCTTACAGTTTGTTTTCTCCAAGATCTCCCAGCGATACAAATATTGAAAACTCTCCTGCTGCTCACTTCCCTCAAAACTGTTTTAATGCTTATCTGGAAGCCAGCAGGGCTGAAGGGTGACACGTTCACACCTTAAATATATATTGTGAAAATTCTCTTTGATCTATTTCATGTTAGCTCTTTTGTGCTCTGTAATGGAATGTCAATAATCTTCTCCTATCAGCTACTCCTTTGCAGTGTCACTGGAACCAAAGTGACCAGTATAAGCACAAGTGGAAAGAAGAGGAACGCCTAAACAAGGAATGGCAGCACTCAATGAATCTTGGAAAAGGAAAAAGCTGTAAAAGTCACACCATTAGTCATATAAAGTCACCATCATTTAAATACACAGATTTCAAACTCTGGGAGAGCGAACAGTCATTCCTTAGAGGCAAGAGTCCTTCCCTAGAGGAGGTTGCAGAGAGGTGGGTGATGGTTTCTTCATCCAAGTGACATGTGATAGGACAAGGTTAAATGGCTTTAAGCTGCACCAGGGCAGGTTCACATTAGATGTTAGGAAAAAGTTCTTCACTGAAAGAGTTGTAGAGCAGTGGAACAGGCTGCTGATGGAGGGGGTTGAGTCACCATCCCCTGATGTTTTTAAAAGATGTGCAGATGAGGTGCTTAGGGATACGGTTTAGGAGAGGACAGGTATGGTTGGACCCGATCTTAAAGGTGTTTTTCAACCTAGTCATTCTGTGTTATCTCAAGAGAAGCCCAAGAAAAGCACAATTCCATTATTTTCTTGCTAACACCAACTTTCACCTCTGTTTACAGGTTCAACCTTCTGGAAAAAGGACACAGTGAGAAACCATAGAAACCATATCTGCTCAGGCAGCTTCTGAGCTGAAACTGGCTGGGGCTCAGATTTCATTTACTGGGGAGTAGCTGAAGAAAGGGAAAGGGGAAGAGCCCTTTCACAAGTAAAGAGGGAGAGATTTTTCCAATTGGGTGTATACTTTGCTGCAAATTCCATGTTAAAATTCCTCATACATACTTAGGATTTCTCTTGACAAAGTACATATTCTCCCATCCTAGCTGAGATGAAAAAATAAATTTTGTCTTCTGATTTTGAGCAAATCCCCAAATTGCTTTTAGCATTAATTTCACATGAAGCTATGAAGAAATACTGTAGGTTCAGGACTGTATGCTTGTGAGGTAAGAGGAAGACTCTTCTTGTTTCATACACAAATGAAAAGCTAGCCCCAGGCAGCAAGAGAACTGGCAAGGAGCAGTTCTAAGAGGCTCTCTGATTATATCATTCAAGGATAAATCTGTTTTAAGTATCTAGTTAAAGTAACACATTAAACATTTATTGGGATTTGCACGTCGGTGGTGGAGGGAGAGTTGGCGCTAAACTGAATATGGGAGGGGAGCACATCTCCACTGCTGTGAAACGTCACTGTAGCTCACTAGGAGGCAGAGGATGCCCTTTTCTGAAGGGCCAAAGGTGGGTGCCTGCAGCAGGACCTGCTTCTAGCAGGGACTTGTTTCAGACCAACGCTGAGAAGTGTTGAAATTCACTAAGGGAACTTTTTCCTTTCCGAGCCTGAATGAAAATTTCCAGGGAAGGGATAAAATGCTCCATTAGCAAATACCTGACCAAGTCTTTGCAGGCATGTAATACTTGGAGTGGAAGCAGCTGCAAGGTGAGGCTGGTATTCTGCAAAGACCAGCACAGCAGCATGAGTGCCAGCAGGCTCTGAGGACAGGCACTGGAGGTTTCTCAGGAAAGTAAACCAAGGGACACAGATATGAAAGGGAGAGGGAAACTATTGAAACTATCAACTATTGAGACTATGATAATCATCTGAATACAGAATCACAGAATCACAGAATGTCGGGAGTTGGAAGGGACCTCGAAAGATCATCCAGTCCAAGCCCCCTGCCCGAGCAGGATCACCTAGATTAGATCACACAGGAACACGTCCAGCTTGGTCTTGAATGTCTCCAGAGAAGGAGACTCCACTACCTCTCTGGGAAGCCTGTTCCAGTGTTGTCACCCTCACAGTGAAAAAGATTTTCTTTATATTCGCATGGACCTTCCAATGTTCCATCTTGGACCCTTTAGGAAGAAAGTGTAATGGCAGACCAGTGTCAAACTGGCATTCTCTGATCAACTAAACATAAAAAATAGTTCATGGGAAAAGCAGAAATTAATGCCTGTGCTACTAAGGATGAGTTTAAGCCTCCCTCTGCCTCGGTGCCTTTGGAGATAAAAGTAGAAAAGTTAAAACAGAACATGAGTTTTAATTAGCAAAGCACACGATAAGTCGTAATAAACGGTTTCAATAATGTGTTGTAAGTTAAATCCCCAGCAAAAGGCAAACACGATGATATAAGAAAGGGGTTCAAATAACAATTAGTACAGATAAGTACAGAAGATTATTAAATGCCTTAATTGTTTGAGTCTAGAAGGAGAGAGACTGTGGTCAGATAAATGTCTCTATGGCCAGGGAATGACAAGGAGGTGTGAGCTCTCCTTGCTGATGCTCTGAGCTGGGCAGGCACAAGCTGCCTCTGAACTGGAAGCCGTGACCCTGCCTGCGTGGTGCTGGGATGCACTTAATGGGACCTGTTGTGCAGTACAGCTCATCAGCTCACGCACTGCAGCGTGGCCAGAGCTGGCCTCCAGCCAGCTGGCTCCCCACAGGAACAAAGTTCAAGTCTGCCTGCAATCAGCCCAGCCAACATGTCCAGAATTAATTTTGACATGAAGATAAGGCTACAGGGCAAAGTACAGGGAAAAAAAAAAACCCAACCCCAAACAGGAAGAGAAATATTTACATGAGGTCAGACAGTTCAGGTTTGAGGCCTGATGAAATTCAGCACAGAATGCTTAAGGAATTATGGTGTTTTCATATGGGAAAATTGTATTTCTTTGTTGAAAATGAAACAGTTTCACCAAACTAAAGATTGACTCCTGGTTCCTCATCACTGTCAGTAATATGCATGTGTAAATATTATAAGATTATGACAATTTTTTTTCTCTGGTACCTTTCTTTCTGTTTCATCTCTAACACTGTATTATCTAGTATCTATGTGGCAAGAATTAGCAAAAGTATTGTATTTTCTGCAATACTTTAAAGGGGTGCAAGTCACTTGAAGGGCAAGTTATACATGGAAAAAATATTCATGCAAGTAACCTCTACAATATGAGCCGTTGGTTTGAACAATATCACATAGGGCAGAGGAGCCTCAGATGACTACAGCAGGCAGATCTACTTTTTTTTTTTTCCTTCCCAGAAAAGTGGAAACCCTGAAATTTTCTGTATTCTAATCTTTCCAGATCTACATGGTAGCAAGACAAAACCACAAAGAAAGTAAAAAAAAACCCTCAACTTTTAAAAAACTGGAAACTGAAAATGGAACAATTAAAAAATCCCTTTCTGATTCAAGGATTTTGCAGTGCTGTGTTTGTATGGAAAAAAAAAAATCCATCCACAATCTCATGTGTAGTCAAAATGACCAATTTTTTCCTGAAGGTGTAGTCCACATTTTCTTGCATAACTTTTTAGTATAAAGAGTCATAAAGTTTTGATCTTAATCTACCTTGCCACATGTCATACACACTGGATAAACTGGAATACCCCTTGATAAACTGTAGCAATAAAAGTAAAGCTCAAGCATCTGAGATTCTCTCCTGGCTGAGAAGAGATGCAGGAAGAAACCTCATCACCAGGCTCTCACAACAGTACCAAGTCAGTTATTAGAATGTTACATGAAGATTTTGGGGAAATATGTATCAAGGTCCCCTGTTTAGGTTGATCCTGGAGTGCACCAGACAGCCCCTTGCCTGTCCCCTTTCTTCAGGGCCATCCCCACCACCCCCCAAGGCAGACCTCCGCAGACCTGGTGCCTCATGGCAGATTTACTGTCCTAACCTCTGGATTCAGGCAAGTCAACACTGAGCTTGCACAAGGTCTCAGACAGAAATCCGTGGATTTCTCCAAAAACCTAATTTTCCTGCAAATGGAGACTAAAGCTTACTTTGTCTCTTAGATGTTACAGACATCAAATAATCACATCACATGTGTCTATAAGGTATGTTCTGAATTTAAACCTTTGTGTTTCAAAAGCCTCCACACAATTTCACAGTCCGGATATTTAATAACCCTTTTGAAGACTAGAGAAAGTTATCTATGGAGACTGGGGGGAAAGGATTTGCCTTGTTCAACAAGGAAAGATCAAGAAGTAAGAAGACTCCAAAAAGAAGATCTTTGGTCCCACTGAAGGTCCTGAGGTCAGGATCAAAAATAAGGAGGTATGTGCAAAGGAGAACACTGCCTGCTCTCATCCAATCTATTAAAAGACTCCCACAGCAATGCCAGCAGGCTCTGCTCACGTAAATGACATTCTCTCTACCTGGGCTATAGAAACAAAACTTGGTTTAACTATTTGTTAAAACTCGCATATCCCAAATACATGGTAGACTAATTAGAACATCACCTCTTCCGACAGCAAAAACATTACATAATCTATGTGTCTTGTTTCTCGAATGAGAAACCCTACAAAAGCGAAGATATCCCCAGGAGAGTTATGGACATGGTATAACATGTTGTACCTCAACACTATGATCTTCAAAGAGAGGATTATGAAATTTAAGGGTATTTTTTGTGAAATGTAGAAAACCTGAAGGAGTTATCCTAATTAAGAATTTTACTTTTTGTCAGAAGGAAATCTGAAGCAGTTCGTCGGGAACAAGTATTAAATGGGGAACATTTGTCATTTTGCCATGACATCCCACTTATAGCCGGAAGGAAGGTGGGCGGTGGAACGGTTTGGGTAAAGTCAAGTACTGTTTATCAGCTGAGGCAGAACTAATGCTGCCAGTTTTTATAAGTACACTTTTAAGGCACTTTGTTTTATTGTATCTCTAATTTGAGAAAGCAGCCAGTACAAGTCAGCATTGCAGAAATAATGCTTACCTATCACTGCACATGTGATCGTAGAGCCATTTAAGCACTCAGAACAAACTGGGCCGTTACTGGAATCTTCATGCTATTGGTGGAAATCTGGTTTTGCATAAACAAAAGCATACTGGTTCTCTCACATTATAGCCTAATATAATTAGGTAAACTTAACTACAGAAATCCATAATCCTTCTGCTAATAAAGATTTATGAAACAAAATCCTGTAACATAACACATATTCCACTCCAAACAAATTGGCAGCTGTGACTTCTACATGTTGTTGGCAATTCTGTAATAAAACAAATAGATCCGCTTTGGCCCTATCATAAAATTAATCTGTAATAATATCTGAGCTAATAAAACACCCACTTGTAAAAATCAGTGTTGCCCATCAGCTTTTATAGAACATGATTAATTTCTGTGCATTAAACTGTATTACTGAGGAGGGAAATCATTAAACATCTTTCAGCTACCCCTTGTTGATAGTAATAAAAACTGTTGTTTCTGAAGCTGCTCCACTCCATGAAATCTTTTAAAATCTAATTACTGGGATGGGGGTGGAGTATTCAAATCACTCACAAACCTTCCTTTGTATATTACTGTTATTCTTCTCACAGGCACCAAAGGGTCTTTATAAACAGTAGAAATCAACGAAAAAAAGTTATATGTATTCTCAAAAGCCTTGCATGATGAATGTCAGAATTCACAGGCTTTCCATTTTACATTCACCACTGTTCATTCAAATAGTCTCTTGGTAAAGGAAAATGGTAAGATGGCTGGTCTAGCACTGTCCAGCCCAAAGAGAAAGGACAGCAGCGAGTAGTGCTCAATGGTTACCTCAGACTTATTAAAAAAGAGGTTAAGGAAGTTGGCAACAATAAGGGTTTTGTCTCTGCAACTTTTTACTAACCTGGAAAAGGATGAGAATATGTAGCAGGGAGGGGGAGCCTGAGTAAGGAGCTAAAAAAGAAAAAGAAGCACTGATAGGGCAGTCAGACAGATGGGTTTGAAATTATCTTTCCTCTTTGAAACCAAACCAGTATCTGTATATGTTGAAACTGGACTGAAGAGACACTGAATTGGTCCTTGCACCTGCAATTGGTAAAGAAAATCTGCCAAATGCCAAATAAGATAACCTCTTCCTTTTTTATTTCTAAAATCTGGCTTCAATAAAATCATTCCCACAATGCATGGTGGATGATCCAGTGAGGCTGTGGAGAGTGGCTGGAGAGCTGTGATGTTGAGTTACAGCCTGAGTATTCAGAATGGCCAGAAGCTGGCCCTGGACAGAGCCTAGAGGCAGCTAGCTGAGCAGGACTGACTCGGAGAGACTGCACCATTTTGCAGCAAAGCTATACCAAGATCCTTACAGTGATTGCTACATATTTGAATCCCCAATTTGGGCATGGGAACACAAGAAAGCGCTCCCAGTGATGGAACAGGAGAAGACGTAACAGGTGAATTCTTCACCTTGTCAAAATCCACAAGTCTTGCTGCTATCTTCACCAGACTCATGCTTTCACAAGAAACTGTTCCCATTCTTATGCTTTTTCTCAGCTATGCATGCCTTCTATCTTAAAAGGTACAAAACAAAAGCAGAACCTAAACTTCACCTCTAAAAAAATAATTTATGTTAGATCATATTTAGAATATGAATGAATTATTCTAAACAATAATAAATAATAAATAATAA
>VXBZ01000144.1:61752-77057 GCA_013399135.1 Heliornis fulica | reverse complement strand
GATGACCTCTGGGAGTCCCTTCCAACTCTAATCATTCTATGATTCTATGAATTTGAGCAGTGTGTCAGGGAATTGCTGATTTAAGGAACTAGCTATGTCAAGTATTTGAGGAATAATTAAATTCCTTCATCCACTTTCAATTTGAAAGGGTAAAATTATATTACAGTGAGGGAAACTACTTGTTTTTATTTACCATCTGTTCTGTCTGTAGCTTTACCCTGGCTGCCATTGGGATTACCTCAATGATTGTGGGGACGACATTGGTGGGACAGCTGCCAAACAGCAGGTAGGTACTGTGTGAGACAGAGGAGCTTGCCAAGTTGTGTTATGCAAACAGCTCAAGAGATTTTACGAGTGATAGACTACTGATAGTCCACTCACAAACTTGTGGCCTTGCTTTTTTGTGGCATTTTGAACTTGGGCTGGGGTTGGCTACTTGCCAGGCTTGGCACTGGTTGGTGATCTCTGGGTTTTCTGAGTCAGAGACTCAAAGGGTGTGTTGTGAGGTAACAATGCAAGAAGTAAAAAATGCTCTGTGAGATGACAACCTTGCCTAGGTGAGACCAGAGCAGGGCATGTGTTAACTGACCTGCTGTAGCAAGTGAGTGCTAGAGCTGGGAATATCCCTCTATCCTCCAGAGCACCAGGAAAATTTGAGCCCTGAGTTATGTTGAGTAGGCTGGAGAAGATTGTGTGCATGTCTACCTGCTTTCCAGGATTCTCCAGATGTCTGTGCTTTCTTTTCAGTCTGAAAAACTACCTGAGTGAAGTGGTCCACCTCACGTGCTCCCGCATCCTTGTCAGAGCTCTGTCGGGTACTATCCATTACCATAACAAGTGAGTAGACGACTTTACTCTAGCCAAAAGTGTATGTGTATCTCTGCAAGTCTGAGGATCCCCTTTGAAATGGGACAGCTCTTTCCTGACCTGCAGGTTAATGTCATGCTAAATGCTGACTCCCCTGACAGCTTTATGGAATGGCTGTGTGTGAGATGTGCTCCATCTACTAGTCTAACAAAGAAATTAAATGTCATTGCAGGGAAAACAAACCTCAGAAAGGAGGAATCTGTGTTGCCAACCACACATCACCGATAGATGCCATCATTTTGACGAACGATGGGTGCTACGCCATGGTACGAGGACATTGGTGGTGATCGCAGCAGGGGCAGGAGGCTGGGAAAGGGAAAGGTTGTGGGATATTGCTTGGGAAGTTGGGAATTTTCACAGTGAGTATGTTAACTTGAGCACTGATCAGTGGGGGAGAAGTATAAAGTGTGTTTGTATGGGTCTACAACTTATGTGCTGGCGATGTTGTCCCAGCAGTGCTGATCATGGGCACTTCATAAGGAGAAATACTTGAGGTAAGTTTTTGTGGGCACTGTCCTGGCTTCCATTCTCCTGTGTGTGTTTGGTGTAGAAGAGGAAGTTCTGCTTTTCAGGAGTCTCAATTCTGGTGTCCTCCGGCTTGCAGGTTGGCCAGGTTCACGGTGGGCTCATGGGAGTGATTCAGAGAGCCACGGTCAAGGCCTGTCCTCACGTCTGGTTTGAGCGCTCGGAGATGAGAGACCGCCATCTAGTGACGAAACGGTGAGGTGTCAGCCCGTGCCTGAGGGGCTGGGGGGGCGGGCTTGCATCCCTAAAGAGTCTGTGACCGATCCCGGGTGAGGGATTAAACCTCTGGGAAGACAGACTCACAGAATGGCAGGAGCTGGAAGGGACCTCGAAAGATCACCCAGTCCAACCCCCTGCCCGAGCAGGATCACCTACATTAGATCACACAGGAACGTGTCCAGATTGGTATTGAATGTCTCCAGAGAAGGAGACTCCACAGCCTCTCTGGGCAGCCTGGCCCAGGGCTCTGTCACCCTCACAAGGAAAAACTTCCTCCTTATATTCAGATGGAACTTTCTATGTTCCATTTTGCAACCACTTCCCCTTTTCCTATCACTGGGCATCACTGAGAAGATCCTGGCTCCATCCTCCTGACACTCACCCTTTACATATTTATAGACATTAATGAGGTGACCCCTCAGTCTCCTCTTCTCCCAGCTCCAGAGCCCCAGCTGCCTCAGCCTGTCCTCAGCAGGAAGATACTCCTCTCCCTTTGTCTTGGTGAAGCCCACGAAGCTGAGGTTGCAGTGTGAATTAAGGAACTCAGAACCATGGGATTTTGAGAGCAAAAGGCCAAGTCTTGAAAGCATCTTTTAGCAAGAACAATATCTAGTTGCAGTATTCCAAATGATGACTGCTGCTTAATTTGTATCACTGTGATTAGCATTTATCTGTAATTATTTAATTACATAATTATTTATCTGTAATTCCTTATTAGTGTGGGCTGGAGTCATGCAGGGTGTTGTGTACTGGTCAGTGTAGGTAGGAGTGGAAGCAATCAGTCCCTTGACAGCAGCTCTGTGAGTTGGAGGGGTGGAGCAACAAGCTGGCTCACTCAGCATGACCCGAATGTACGTGGTTGTGTGGGCTTTGGTACAGCAGCCTGTTGTCAAAATGTCAGGTTCATAGGTCACTGAGGAAGGCTTGGAAAGTTCATACAGCGTGAAAACTGTTCAAAGGTTCTGGTAGAGCCTGGATTGCAACACACTGTTGCAAACATCACATTTGGGTAGCTGCCAGCATAATTAATGTCTGAAATTCAGACACGTCTTTTGGAAGGATGTGAAGGTACTTCAATTTTTTGGGACTTTCTGATGGAGAGAAATACTGATGAGGGGAGAAATCACTTTGTGATTGAATAAAGTTGAGACAATTCATGTGTTGAGCCACTCTAAATAGCAAGCTTTCCTTGTTTTGGTGAGGGACAAAATCATGTCTAGTTCCAAACTGTTTATCAAGGCAGATTCCTGCAGAATGTCACCAAAAGCATACCTGTGAACAGTGGAGTACAGGGGTAGAAGCTCTTCCTAATTTTTAAAGGACTTCTAGGCTAATTTTGACAGGTTTGAGAGGTTATTTAGGAGTCACCTTATTAAGAAATCTGCTGTTAAGGAAACAGTCTGGATAACCCATTGCACAAGACTTGGTGGTGGATTTTTTTTGGTGTTATGTAGGCACTTTCTTGCAGTTTAAGTTAATGACATAGACTTGTTGGCTTTCCTGACAGACATTAACAATACAGAGGAAAGAAAACAGAGTGCTGCCTCAGTGGAATGCACTGGAGGCCTAAGGGATGGCTTGCACAAAGCCTCAGCTTTGTCAGAAGCTGAAAAGCAAGTACAAATTGTTTTCCAGTAAAAGGCTTTGGTTTCAAACAAGTATGGTACACATAAAGTTATCTTTAGTGCACCTGCCTGAGGAAAGAAGAGTGAAAACAAAGTGTTTTTCAACTTTCTTTCTGCTTCCACAGGCTCAGGGAACACGTGGCAGATAAAAGCAAGCTCCCAATCTTAATTTTTCCAGAAGGTAAGAAGCTCCTTGTCACCATTCAGTGTAAGTGTCACCCATGTTCTTTCCTAATGGCTTCTGGTGCTCAAATGAATCTTCATCTGTGCTGACTTAAATTTGATTAGGGCATTCTTATTTTTCATCTTTAATGTGAGATTGCACATAGACAACAGAGTTCTGTCCCTGGCTGTTAGGTCTCCTGGCAGAAGCTGTGGGCAGAAGAATGGGAAGATTGTTTCATTTGAATATCAAATCATTGTCCTACAGATATAACCTCAGCCTGGTGCATTGTCTTGTGCATGTTCTGACTTCATTCAGGGAGTCAGTCACAAGACAAAGATGGAAAACAAGCATGGGAGGAAGGCCTAACTTACCCATAAAGGTCCTCTATTTGCTCCTCAGTGAGCATAAGACCTGTATGTTAATGTGGTGTAGCTACTGAAATATGGTAGGCTGTGTGAAATAATGACTTTGGTTTTGTTCTTGGACAGGCACCTGCATAAACAATACATCTGTGATGATGTTCAAGAAGGGAAGCTTTGAAATAGGAGGGACAATCTATCCTGTTGCAATTAAAGTAAGTCAAGAGCTGGCTGCTGGATTTCAAAGTTTGGGGATCTGTTTTTGTCAGGGGGGTAGGAAGCTGTCTTGCTGCACTGCTAATGGGAGCACAGCAGCTCTGGCTGGGGATGACTCCTAGGGTACAAGTGAAGTCCTTCAGCCTATTGAGCCTTGCTTGTAGGATCTGGTGGGGTCAGCTTCTTCCTCCAGAAAGCTGGAATGAAGGGACATGCAGCTAGTCCTTCCCAGTGCTGAAGGGAAGCATGCAGCTCACAGCATGCTTAACTCTTTTGGCTGTTTGACCAAAGTGGTGACATTTGCTGCTGGTTCTGCCTTGTAATCACAAGCAGCACTAATTTTTCTAAAGCTTCATTCTAAGCAAACATCTCTGTGAATCTTCTCTTACTCTGGCATGTGACTGAAAGCATTTGCCTCAGATCTGAGACAGGCTGTGATGGTCTGTGGGGAGAGGATTTTATTTATTTTTTTTTGTAATCCTTTGCAGTATGATCCTCAGTTTGGAGATGCATTCTGGAACAGCAGCAAATACAACATTGTGAGCTATCTGCTACGAATAATGACCAGCTGGGCCATTGTTTGCAATGTGTGGTACATGCCACCAATGGTTAGAAAGGTAATCTAGCATCTGGTTGACTAATCACTATTTAACCTGACTCTTCATGTGCCTATTTGTTTCATTATTTCTTTCCCAGAACCCCTACCCACTCCTTTGCTCAAAATAGTTTTAACCTGTTAGTGTTGCCTTTGTGTGCAGCATGGTGCTATCAGCAGAGCATCAAATATGAGAAGGATAGCAGTAAATTACTACTTGCAGTAGTAATGCTGTTAGTGATCCACTCTATTGGGACAAAATCCTCCCAATTTTAACACTTATAGAATCATAGAATTGTTAAGGTTGGAAAAGACCCTTAAGATCATCCAGTCCAACCATTAACCTACCTTCCCCTACTTCAGAGGAAAAATAAGCTAATTTACATTGGAACATCAGATTGTGTGGGCATAATATGGGATGGGTTGCTTGACAGTGAGCTAATATGAGGTGGCAGATGAAAAGTGCTATGGAACTCTGTTGTAACTCACTTCTCTGCTTTATGTTGGATTTATGACCCTTGAAGGAAGGTGAAGATGCTGTTCAGTTTGCCAACAGAGTGAAGTCAGCCATTGCTCACCAAGGAGGACTGACTGAGCTTCCCTGGTGAGTGAGCCCATCCTTGGACTTCATGGCCTAGTTTTTAGATTGAGAGGTGCTTCCTCCCTTAGCTTTGTGACAGATAACATTCAGCATAGTTTAATAAAACTCAGAAAACACAGGAATCACTTCACATGCATTTATGTGAAAGTAAAAATAATAAAATCCCTAAAGTCTTTGGAGCATGGAGTTCTTGTGCAGTGAGTTTCACCTAAAGTCTCGATGGCTTTAAAAGGGCAGTTTTGGTGGTTTTCTTTCTGTCATGCTGAGATTAAGGAGCAGAAGGGAAGTTAATTTAGCAAAAATGGCTAATTCAAACAATAAGACACAAGTCTTTGATGTTTTCTGCTCCTGCTTTCTCATGTCCTATCTCAGTAGGTAGCAGTGTAATACCTAGATTTCATCTCTTGATGAACAGATTGGGTAAATGGATTCAGTTGGAGGCTGAGTTGGCCTCTGAGTGATGTAAGGCAAGAGACACTATGGTGTTGCACAAGACTGACTGATTACAGTCTAGGGAAATAGCATCCCAGATTGGCCAAGGTTCCAGGTAGGTACAACCTGTTACCAGCATGAGTAGGCTGCTTTAATAGGCTAAACTTGCACTGCAGTATGGCTTAAAGTAAATATTTTAACCAACATGCTGAAAGTTGGATGTTCTAGAAGTTCTGAGGAAAAGCTGTCTTAATTTTTTAGGTTAAGACTCTAGAGTTCGAGATATAATACACAGATTGGTAGCAATAGTTGTAAAAATCATGGTGAGTTACTTTTCTCTCTTGCTTTGTTCCAGGGATGGAGGCCTAAAACGTGCAAAAGTCAAAGATACTTTCAAAGAGGAACAGCAGAAAAACTACAGCAAGATGCTAGTGAGAAATGGATCCATAGAAAGTCTGCCAACAGGGACAGAGTCAGACTGAATAGTGGCTCTTGAAAACCAGTTTTGCACAACCAGCCTTAGCAGGAATAACTTTTTTTTTTTTAATTTAAAAGACAAAATAAAAATACTCCACAAAAACTGGAGTGGCGAAATCCCTCATCATGTGTATACATATCCTCTGTATGGCTGGTGCAGAGCCTGCCAGAGGCAGTGTCTCTGTATCCCTTCTTACTCCTCTGCCCCTCCCCATCCTCATATTGTGATGCACTGCAGCTCCTGCTATTCTTGAGCTGAATGTGTTGAGAGTTAAGAGATAAAAGGGAAAAAAAGCACCACAGGTTTTCTGAGTTTGTATGGAGGAAGGGAAGTACACTGAAGAGATGCTGTCAGGACACTGGTTGTGAAGAAACCTCTTGCTCATGGTACTTTGAAGCTTTAAAAATGAAATTTTGTCTTTATGTTTTTGTTGCTCACAGACTTTTAGTTGTAGTTGATTTCATAATTTTTTAGGATTTTTTCAGAACTGTAAAATTGACTCCTTTTGGCACCTTGCACCTGGATGTGCAAGGAGCAAAGTGTCCACAGCCCCAAAAAGGATGGGAAGGGAGCTGCCCTGTCAAAAGCACAGTTCACAGACCATGAGGAACTTGGTGGCCTTATAACATGGTATTACCTTTACTGAGAACTGCTAACTGAGGGGAGATAAGGGGCAAATCCTCCATCTCCCTGTCCACTGCTGCTGTCAAAATTGCTTTCTTGATACCTGGAGTGGTAAAGGTAAGATACAGTAAGCAGCTGGATAACATTGAAATTCATCTGTCATATGAAGTGGGTTTTCAAGACAACCCTTCTGCAAAAATTGCTGCTTGTGGCACAGAGATCTCAAGAGAGCCTCTCTGGCAACATGTTTTGTGTTGATCTGGGCCAGCAATAGCTATCACAACTATAAACATAGGATCCATAAGTCACCTGTGATACAAGACATAGCATGTTCAAATCTGCAGTATATTGCTGTCTGAATGTAAAGAGAAATAAATTCTATATTTTTAATGGGTCTTGTGTGGCATTTGTACTCTAAATGTGTGTAAATAAGCTATACTTGCTGAAAACTAAAAACTAGGGTCATGGAAACATCAGTCACTGACATAAAGGATGAGTTGTAGTTGAGTGCTTTCCTAATTTTTTACTTCTTTTTCTTTTTCCCCTCAGACTCTAAGGAACATACATGACTTCGTGTTTATCTAGAGTAGGAGTGACTCATGCAGACTCAGCTGGAAATAACATGATGTTACATCAGGGAGACTCAACTAATGAATTTATAATTAACTGGAAAACAACTAGAGCTTCTAAATTTGTAACAAACTGAGTCTATTTGTAAGTAGTCTGTTCCTATAGAGAAGAGATTTTTTTCAATGTAATGCTACAAAAAAGAAAATTACTGTTCTTCAGCTGATAAGCTTGAAAGTATATTGGGACATGGCCTCCCAAAAAAGGGTGTTGGATTTGTTTTACACTATCCCTCATGCCAGGGATTTACATAAGGACAAATAGAGCTATTAAATGAATATTATATTGGCATGTTGAATATCATACTTTGGGAAAATCTGCTTGTGAAGCCTGGTGGAGGAACCAGGAAGAAAACATTGGGAAGAGGCTTTTGGAGAAATGCTTTCAGGTTTAGTGTGGCAAGCCTTTAAGAACAAAATATATTATACTAACAGGGTTAGAAGGGTAAGACAAGATATGCAGCAAAGGTTTCTTGGTTAATATGAACCTAGTTCAGCTTTGAACTGAGTTATATTATTACTATTAAGATGAACTAGTCATGCAGCCTGTGTGCTAATGAACATGTTTATTGAAACTTGTGGATATTAGCTGTGAACTTGAGCTTTCTTGGGTGGCTCTTGTGGTAGGAACATTTGTAGGGACAACTTAAACCTTTAAAAAATGTCTGCATGAGTGCACATGCATACACACAGTATAGTTTAGGCAACACCTTTTAAAATCTATTGTATATAAATATGGCTGTCTGTATATCCATAGAATATTTTGACTAAAGTATAGATTATGATGTAATTCTCTCTAAATAGAACAAAAATTGTTTTGGTGAAGGCTTAAATGTGACTTTCCTGGTCCTCTGGGGAGCCAAGAGTTGGACTTTGACCCTTATGGTTCTCTTTGAACTGGGTATATTCTATGATTCCTAACAGTCTTCACAGTTGGTTTATGGGCTGATGTCCCTCTGCTTTTTTCCTGCTTTTGGATGTGATCATCAGTGGTTTTGAAGTCTGAACTGCTCTCTGGGGTGTCCTGTTAGGTGTGTATTTACAGCAACAGGACTGTGAGCTTTAGGAAAATTGTTCATTTCTTGCTCAGGGCAAAACTGTCTTTTAAGGGAAAAGCCCTGCTAAGTCAAAAGATTATGACAGTAAGGTAATGCAGTGATACAGTAATGAAATGTCTGGCAAGCCAAATGGACCTTTTCTTTTTATTTATTTATATATATATATAATTATTTTTTTCTAGAATCCCTTATGTAAGAAGGACATGGGTCTGATGGAGGGAATCTGGACGAGGGCTGTGAAGATGATCCAAGGTCTGGAGCATCTCTCCTATGAAGCCAGGCTGAGACAGTTGGGGTTGTTCAGCCTAGGGAATAGAAGGCTCTGGGGAGATCTTATTGCAGCCCACAAAAGTCTGGAGGACTGTTCACAAGGACATGTAGTGATGAGGCAAGGGGTAATGGTTTTAAATTGGAAGGAGTAAGACTTAGATTGGATATTAGGAGTAAATTCTTTACAGGACCTGGCACAGGTTGTCCACAAAAGCTGTGGCTGCATCTGATCCCTGGCAGGTTTCAAGGTCAGCTTGGATGGGGCTTTGGGCACCCTGGACTAGTGAAGGTGTCCCTGCCCATGGCAGGGGGATGGGCTTTGTGGAGCCTTCCAACCCAAACCAGTCTGTTACTGGTGAAGATAATAAGCAGTACTGGACCCAGTACATCCCCTGAGGGCCACCACTTGGAGTGTGGCTGTGAGTCAGCACATGCTGCAAAACATGGGTCTGTGCAGCAATCCCTGGGCATATGCAGTTGGACTTAGGAAGCCTGGAAGCCTCAAAAAACCTCTTGGGTTTTTAAAAATAACCATTTGGATGGCAAACTGGCTGCTCAAGCCTAACAGTGAGGGTGACCTGTTGGCTCTGTCAGAGCTGTGCTTGTGGAGCTGTTGCTCTTGAATGTGTCCATACCATTACCAGCTCCTATTTGTTTCCATCTAGAATTACTTGTTTTTTTTTTGTTTCCCTGAAATGAATGTTCTAAAGAAGGCAGAAATGTGACCTCAAGAGTCAAGATACAGACTCTAATGATTGCTCACTGTCTCCATCTTTTTATTAGATTTTCTGAGGCTTTTTTTCCCCCCACGATTTGCTGGATAAAATCCATACAAATGAAATACAAGCACAGTCAGTAAATAATAATGAAAAAGTAAATCCATTTTACAGAGAAGCCAGTGAGTGTAAGACATCTGGAATGATGGTGATTTTTTTTTCCACAGATCATGAAACTATTACAGTCTTTCAGAATTAATATTTGGGTTCTATAATGGTTTATGTGACCTCTTCTTCCCCTTTGGCAAATAAGAAAAATGATACTGTTCTTAAATACAAGGCAGACAAAAGATACAGTTTCTTCCATGGATAAGACCATGCTATTTATTGATAATTTATGCTAAATACCATGGGATGGGCAAAGTGCTTGGCTTAGTTTCCAAAACTTCAGAGTGGTGATGGGACCACCTTTGGAGCAGGGTGGTGCAGAGTTGTTCTGCAACATGAAGAGACACCAAGAAATCTTCTTGGCAGCTTCCTACCTCTCCTCTGTAGCTGAGGCATGGCCTTGGGGGTGGAGGCCCAGCTAGAAGCAGCCAGGTTGCAGTTTTTGCATCTCCCACCTTCATGGTGGGAAGGGCCACCTGGCCTGGACTGGTGCTGTAGTTTAGTCCCAGCTGGCAGCTAAGCAATGCCTCACTGTCCTCCTCCTTTCCCTCTGTGCTGCTGGGATAGGGAGGAGAGTTGGAAGATAAATAAAACTCATAGGTTGGGATTAAGACAGTTTGCTGGGACAGTAAAGAGCAAGGAAAATAACAATAATATACATAGCAGGGGATACAAACTGCAATTTGCTTACCCAGTTACACCCCCTGACCCTCCTCCCCTTTATAACCTGAGCTTGACTTCCTGTGGTGTGGAATAACCTCTTTGGCTGGCTTGGGTCAGCTGGCCTGGCTGTGTCCCATCCCAGCTTCTTCTGACAATTAACTCTATCCTAGTTGAAGACCAGGATGTTTTCCACCCATTGTTCTGTACCACCTATGTCATGCCCAGATGTTGCACTGTCCAGTTAATCACCATCAGCTTTCCTGTCTTTGCACAGATATCATTCCCTGAGTCTTTGGGGCATCCCTTTGAAATGTTTATTCATTTAGTTGATGACACTGGGCTCAGATGTTAAAACATCTGGTTTAGCAGCCTTTCAGGACAGGAGAGGTGGTGTGTGGTGGTGTGGGTTGCTGCACGCTGCTTCTAGAGCTCGTAGCTGACCCAGACCAGCCAAGGGCTATTCCCTGTGAGATAACACTGTGTTCTACACAGAACTGGGGAAGCTGACTGGGAGGCAGATTCACTGCTCAAAACAGACTGGACATTGGGTTGGTTTTGTTCTCCTTTCACGTGTGAGGAGTGATTGTATTTGTGCATCACTTGTGTTATAGTTACAGTAACTCACCTGGACAGTGACCTCACCTGGAGTACTGTGNATTTAGATTGGATATTAGGAAAAAGTTCTTTGCTGTGAGAGTGGTGGAGCACTGGAACAGGTTGCCCAGGGAGGTGGTGGATGCCCCTGGATCCCTGGAGACGTTCAAGGCCAGGTTGGATGAGGCCCTGAGCAAGCTGATCTAGTTGGGGGTGTCCCTGCTTCTTGCAGAGGGGTTGGACTAGATGACCTCTGGGAGTCCCTTCCAACTCTAGCTATTCCATGATTCTGTAACTATTGTAGTAATCTTCCTTTATAATCCTATTAAGCAGCCTTTTGCCTCAACCCCCAAGTTTGGTGGTTTTATTTTCCCTATCTCCTTCCCATCACTTTGGGTGAGGATGAGCAAGCAAGGGGTTGCATGGTGCTTAGCTTCCAGCTAAGATTAAACCAGGACAGTCCTTTTTGCACCCAACATGGGCCCTGAAGTGTTGTGGTAAAGACAGATCTGATCAGTGTGTAGTAAAACCAAAGTTGTTTTAGTTATTTTAACTTGTTGCTGGTCCACTGGTCACTATGTTTGATTTGTCCACAGAGTGGCTCTCAGGGTTGTGTTGTATAGGACCTTACTTGCTGAATACAGTGGTTATCAGTGATTGTGTGGTTTGTCACCTCTGGGCACTGGATTAAGGTGATATCTCTTGCTCTTTGGTGTACTACTGGTTTTTGGTGTGTCAAAATCTTTGGTAGACCAGTTTTGGATTTGCATTCAGTAGCTGCTGAATCTGTTTGGCAGCAGTGGAGCAGCAGTGATGGCTTCAACTTGTGCTTTAGGAGCCATTTTTCAGAAGCTATTCATAATTATACTTTTCACTTTTTCTCCTCAGAGAACCAATATGTAGGGGAGACACCTTCCTTCACCTTCCTCTTCTTCTCCAGGTTTATCACAGCAGCTCTTGAGAAGGTTGAATATCTTTGGGGTGATCAGACCAGCATGTTTCTGCTGCTAGGTCTCCTAAATGTGGTTTAGGTCTTGTATTAAAGAGCAGTTTAACAACACCACCTGGAGATAATCCCTGTGACAGGTGGTGCAGCAGCTCCAAACCTCATGACAGACACTATGGCTACTCAGACCCTCACAACATACTCTGTGGCTACTCAAACCCTGGTGATAAACACTGTAGTGGAACCAGAGAACCATTCCATACCAGTATTGGTCATCCCAATTCATAAGAAGAAATGAAAGTCAACCTGTTTAGTAAAGGATGATGACACAGGACTGTAGCAATAGGAAGATGGACCCAGAGAAACTATCTGATCCCTATCCCTGAGTTGAGAGAGGCAAACAGATTTCAGAACCAATTAGTCTCTGATTATGCTGGGAAGGAGGTGCCAATACCTTGGAATTAGAGGGTAGGGAAGCCAAGGAGCTGGAATCTCTGTCCAAGGAAGAGGCCCTAACAAAGTGATTGGGAAGTGGACACAAACCCTTAGCCTCTGGAGGAGACTTGTCAGATGGGAAGGAAAAGGTATCTCTTCAAAAAAGTTGTTTTAGGTCACCCAGGCAAATAGACCACCATGGAGAGAGGTACCTGAGGGAATTAACCCCGTGGGAGGTGGTTTATTATGATCTGAACAATGTGCAGTCCAAGGTACCTGACCCCTGTGGCAGAGGTTTGTACAGAGAACACCACCAGTGTGGTATCTTTAGATAGACAATGAGGAGGACATGATTGATTGTTTTTTTTTTAAAAACAATTGCATATAAATTGTAAAACAACCCCAGATCCACATACTTCCCCTATGGCCTCAGGGTTGATTGCAATGACATTCAGATCCCTGATTTGCACTGAAATTTCTTTAGGCCTTAGAGTAAGAAAACAACCAACTGACCAAACCCTTCCCCAAAACCCCAAAACCACTGTTTTGTGCACCAGTAATTTGAAGGTTGCAGAGGTGTGAGTAGTATTGTAGGTGACCATATACATAGGGAAACAGGGATTTATTTAAATTCCTATGTAGCAAATCAGACCTTGCTTCTCTGGTGGGCTCTGCATGGGAGTTTTAAAGACATTGCTGATGGCAGCACCAGGAACTCATAGCTGCTGCTCTGGGGATACTACTACTCTCACACTGGGCTTTACTTTGCAGGAGCAAATAAGATCATTAGGCTGGTGAAAATACACACCAGCTTCTTACATAGAGTTTAAGTTTGATCTGGATAAACCATAGTAAACTTGTGTGGTGGGTGATGGTCTCTTCAGCCAAGTGGCAGGTGATAGGACAAGGAGGAATAGTCTCAAGCTGGGCCAGGGCAGGTTCAAATTAGGTATTAGGAAAAAGCTCTTGATCTTAAAGACTTGATCTTAAAGGTTTTTTCCAATCTAGTCATTCTGTCATTAAACTGGTTTAATCTTTGCTTGTGAGCACTTTATTTGCCTTGCTACATCACCCACTTGAAATTAAATTGGGCAAAATGGCATCTGTGCAACTGGGCCCACTGTTGTGTGGCACTGTGGAACATCTTCCTGCTGAGGACAGGCTGGGGGAGCTGGGGCTCGAGCTTGGAGAAGAGAGGACTGAAGGGTGACCTCATTAATGTCTATCAATATGTAAAGGGTGAGTGTCAGGAGGATGGAGCCAGGCTCTTCCCAGGGATGGCCAGTGATAGAACAAGGGGAAATGGGTCCAAACTGGAACATAGAAAGTTCCATCTGAATATAAGGAGGAACTTTTTCCCTGTGAGGGTGCGGGAGCCCTGGGCCAGGCTGCCCAGAGAGGTTGTGGAGTCTCCTTCTCTGGAGACATTCCAGACCCATCTGTACACATTCCTGTGTGATCTAATCAAGGTGGCCCTGCTCAGGCAGGGGGTTGGACTGGGGGATCTTTCGTGGTCTTTTCCAGCTCCTGATATTCTGTGACTGTGGTTTAGTCCCCTTCATGTATGGTTGTCTTCCTCACAGCAAGTTATGTTGCTCCTGCTGAGTCTTCAGGCTTGTGATTGGGATTTTCCATCAGAAAGGCCACCCTCCTCCTCTGGTCTGCTGTTACACCCTGGCTGTTTGTGGAGCATCGTTTCCTGTAGGCTTTAAAAAAATACTAATAAAAAAGGCACATCAGTAAATAGCTGAAGTATAAGGTCACTTGTATATGTCACTGTGGTTCTTTAAGAAGATGGACTCTGTAGGGAGTGAAACTCTGAGCCATTAAGAAAATTACTCTTTGAATTGGTTGTGACCCAGAGAGAAAGCAGAAGAAATACATCCCAGGAAGCGACACAAGTGCTGCCTCAAGGATGCCCTTCACAGCCCTGAGATTTCTTTCACAGACATACCATGATAGTTCTAGCAGATCTCCTTCCAGCTTACAGAATTCCCTTACTGCAGCACCCCAACATCCTTCTAATTGTGCTCTTGTATGTCCTTAAACCAGAGTTTTATATTATGAATTATTCTCTTAGTAGAAAGGTAGAATAAGCTGTTAAAGGATTCTGTTTCAAGGGGGTTGTTGTGCATCATGTTTGCAGCAGAGTTTGCTTGTTTTCAAATTGAAGAGGTGCTTTTACTGCATATTATAGCTGCTTGTGAGGTAAGGCCAGGGTGCATGGGGCTTTGAGCAACCTGGTCTAGTGAAGGTGTCCTTGCCCATGGCAGGGGGGTGGAACTTGATGGGCTTTGAGGTCCCATCTAACCCAAAGCATTCTGTGATTCTATGATTCTGTGATTCTATGATTCCANTCTATGTTTCTGTGATTCTATGATTCTATGACTCTATGATTCTGTGATTCTATGATTCTATGCCACTGTGCAAGAGGCTTTTGGCAAAAAATGTGCTTGAGACATAGCCAGAGAACTGGGAAACTCTGTGCCTGCAGATGACTCCCTGAAAGGTGTAATCCTGTATTGTGAGCAAGCTACAGGAAAATTGGTGAGGATGAACAGGATCCAAGAAAGCCAAATTTTTGTGAAAATGTTATGAAAGTTCTGTACAAAACTGGATTTCATGGTCTGGCAGGCTCATACCCACCTCGTGCACGCTGCAAGGATGTGTGTGCTGTCACCAAGCGCTGCATCAGTGCCCCTGTGTGGTTGGGGTATGCAGAGCTGTGTGGAGCTTTGGTAGGTTCAACTCAAAACATTTCATCATGCCTTGTGTCTTCTGCCAGCTCTGGAGCGTACTGCACGTGTGAAAATGTTGTGAAACTTCTTTACATTGTGAATTCTCACAGGGAAGAGGGAAAAGCTTCCTGAAATGGGTCCTGCACTTCGGTCACAACAACCCCAGGCAACGTCACAGGCTTGGGCAGGAGTGGCTGGAGAGCAGCCTGGCGGAAAGGGACCTGGGGGTGTTGGTTGACAGCCCCTAAACATGAGCCAGCAGTGTGCCCAGGTGGCCAAGAGGGCCAATGGCATCCTGGCTTGTATCAGGAACACTGTGGCCAGCAGGACCAGGGAGGTGATTATCCCCCTGTATTCTGCACTGGTGAGGCCTCACCTCGAGTA
>VXBZ01000144.1:16831-26836 GCA_013399135.1 Heliornis fulica | reverse complement strand
ACAATCCCCTCCCCAGACCTGCTGGTCACATTTATGGCCATTCTGTCCTGAGAGAGTCCTCAAGCATTGGGACAGGCTGCCCAGGGAGGGGGTTGAGTCCCCATCCCTGGAGGGGTTTAACAGACGGGGAGATGCGGTGCTTGAGGACATGGTCTAAGGGTAGACTTGGTGGCGGTAGGTTAATGGTTGGACTGGATGATCTTAGGGGTCATTTCCAGCCTTAACAATTCCATGATTCTATGAAACGGGGCTCTCGCGAGCCTGCGGAGGCACTGATGCACTTGGTCCTTTCTTCCCACCTTCCCCAGGGGTTCCTGCTGGTCATGTGGTTGTTTTCCACCATGCTTGGTGTCATCTTTTGGAGGAAAGTGTGGCTGTAAAGGAAATTAGTATAGAGGGGAAAGGAGTCAAAACACTTGTGGGCTTTTACGTTGCCATTTGCATTCATTGCCAGTGGAATATGAGCCAGCAGAGTGCCCAGGTGGCCAAGAAGGCCAATGGCATCCTGGCTTGGATCAGAACTGGTGTGGCCAGCAGGACCAGGGAGGGGATTGGGCCCCTGGACTGGGCACTGATGAGGCTGCGCCTCGAGTGCTACGTTCAGCTCTGGGCCCCTCACTCCAAGAAGGACATGGAGGTCCTGGAGCGGGTCCAGAGGAGGGTGATGGAGCTGGGGAAGGGTCTGGAGAACAAACCTGCTGAGGAGCAGCTGAGGGGGCTTGGGGGGTTGAGTCTGGAGAAGAGGAGGCTGAGGGGAGACCTTCTCCCTGCCGGGAATGACCTGACAGGAGGTTGGAGAGAGGTGGGCGATGGTCTTTTGTGCCCAGGGACAGGGGACAGGCCAAGGGGAATGGCCTCAAGCTGCACCAGGGCAGGTTCAGATGAGATGTCAGAAGAAATTCTTCCCCCAAAGAGCTGTGGGGGTGTGGGACAGGCTGCCCAGGGAGGGAGTGGAGTCCCCATCCCTGGTAGATGAGGTGCTCAGGGAGAAGGTTTAGGAGAGGACAGGTATGGTTGGAATTAATGATCTTTAAGGTCTTTTCCACCCTAGGTAGTCATAATTTTGTGAATCCTATCCTGGAAAGGAGCATCATTTATTGTGTGTGTGGGTCAGCCTGAGGGTTGAATGGGCTAATGAAATGGGAAGGTGCCTTGATTTGTTGTCTTGTACCTCTCTGTCAGTTTCAGTGTTAGGGGTTGTTGTTGACTGTCTGCAGGCTGTATTTTAATGCTGTGCTTGGGACCACTCCTGAAAGAAAGAGAACCCAAACCAACTGTACTCAATCTGACCACCACACAGCTCCCATCATGCTACTACTCCTACTACTAGCAGTGGCAAGCAATCCTGTATCAAGCCAGCAGTGTCACTCCTTGTCCAGCATGATGTCCCTTTACAGAAAGGTGCAGTCTTGTGTATCTTTGTCTGTCAAAGAAATGATAAATGATAATCCTGGGCTTGTGCAAGGAGAGGGATGTAGACCAGAATGCAGCTGGTTGGCTCTCCAGGATGCTTTGCAAGGAAATCCAACAACTTACAGGCTGATGTCATATGTGGCACCTCTCCCTAGGTCTGGCAGGCAGTCTCTGAACCCTCAGAGGGCAGCAGGATGAATATACATATTAGTGCCTTGGGCAGCAGCACTCTTGAACTAACAAATTTTGCATCCTAAGTATATCAAGTAGGAGAAGAGATAGAGATTTGTTGTCAGTGTGACCTATGTCATGGTACATATTATATGGGAAGCTTTATATGTGGTGGTAAATGATCTAATTCCAGGCAGGTGATGCACAGCATACTCTATGTGGCATTTGTTATATCCATTGGATTGTACACACTGGCTTCTTCTGTTGTGTGTCCTGAGGTATTTTCTCTGAGTTACATCTTTCATCTGTCCCAAAAGCAAATAAATATGCCAAGGTTCCTTGATTTTATTATTAGTTTTTTTTTTTACTGTTAGGAGGCTTTGATAGTTCAAGTTCAATTTGGAGAAAAACTTGTGAGGAATAAATAAACAGCTTTGTGCAGAAGGATTCTGAAAATTGAAAAGATATTTGTGCTGATGGTGAGAGGGTGAAGGGGAAAAACTAACACAGAACAGGAAAAAAAAAAGCAATTACCACCTGTGAGTTTTTAGCAGGTCTAATTCCAGGGTCTTTGAATAACTGAATAGCTGAACTGGGTGAGCATCCAGTTGCTTAAATATTACTGTTCTTTCAAAGCCCTTTGGGGCTTTGCAGATATCCTTGTTTGTGTGACTGCATGAGCCCATGCACATGCACACAAAGAATTGGACAGGTTATTCCTAGAGGTACAGTACTCTGCAATGTCACTGGATTTTCATAATCTGACTCCCCCTGCCCCCCTCCCCCTGATACTGGGGGATAATAATAAAGAAAATGGTTTGCAGATTTCTACTGGAATCAGAAAGAAGTCTAAGCTTTACTGGAAAATCAATTATGTAGTAGGCAAAGTACCCCATAATGTTCAGCAAAAAAATATGCTAACATCCAGGTCAGTACATTGGAAAACACATTTATCATGATTTCCATGATAGCCTCAGCATGGTGCATCACAAGAGCAACCTCTGAACTTGCCTGAACCAAACAGTCAAATGGACAACTCTGCCTACTTAGCATTTTAGAAATTTGCTTCTCCTCTGAGTCGTGAACTGGCAGTCTCATAAAAAGAGCCCTTCAATCCACTCAGAGAAGCTTTAATGAACATTTCCTGTAGAGTTATCTGACTTATTTCTTTGACTCAGCTCTAAAAAGGGCCTCCTATGGCTCCCCAAACTTCTTTTTGCCAACAATTGGCCTCAGGAAGCATTGGCTGTTAAATGTAATTAAATATACAGAACATTAAATGTAGATACTACCAAATTACAGCTGCTGGCAGGCAGATATTTCCTTTAAATGCTGCTTCTTTGCTTAGCTTGTGCTTCACATCTCTGTTTCAGGTTACCAGGGAGAAGTGAGTCATGGTCCCAGCAGTGCTGTGGTGGGTGCTGTACAAATGTGAGGCTACAGGTAGTTACAAGTAAGTCTCACAAAATATGTGTGCACACCTGAGGCAAGTGGTTGTGTTGTGGCTGTGTGAGAAAGCTATAAATGGCTGTGTGTCAATCAAAACTCATCTTACCTTTTCCCTGCTGGCACTTCTGAGAGCCACCAGCTCTGCCACAGCCTGGGGACTTGGAATCACACAGAATCACAGAGTATTAGGAGGTGGAAGAGACCTCAAAAGATCATCTAGTCCAACCACCTGCCTGAGCAGGATCACCTAGATTAGATCACACAGGAACGTGTCCAGATTGGTCTGGAATGTCTCCAGAGAAGGAGACTCCACAACCTCTCTGGGCAGCCTGTTCCAGTGATGTGTCACCCTCACAGGGAAAAAGTTCCTCCTTATATTAAGAAGTTCCTCTTTCTATGTTCCAGTTTGGACCCATTTCCCCTGTCCTGTCACTGGCCATCCCTGAGAAGAGCCTGGATCCATCCTCCTGACACTCACCCTTTACATATTGATAGACATTAATGAGGTCACCCCTCAGTGTCCTCTCCTCCAAGCTGAAGAGCCCCAGCTCCCTCAGCCTGTCCTCAGCAGGAAGATGTTCCACTCCATCATCTTAGTTGCCCAAGGCAACTTCCAACGCAAGGACAATTTCCAAAGGAGAACCCAGCAAGGCTCCTGTGGAGCTGTCTGTGAGGAAGATCTCGCACTGAACAGTAGGATGCACGGAACAGGTGAAATAGCCACAGTTGTCTCCTCTGGTGAAGCAAACCTCTGCAGTCCTCTTCCTCTGAACATGGCCCACTGCAAAGAGACATGGAGCTTCATCATTCTTCCCCTTACAAAGCTTTTAAATGTCTAACCTGTTTTTTCTTTCCCCAGTTTATGACCATTCTTTCTTGGTTTATCTACTGTGGCTGTGGAGAACAAGTTGTTCCTTCCCTGTTTGCAGCAATATTTTAATGTGTTCTATGACTATTAGGTCCCACATCCAGTTTAACCTCCTCAGGCATAAGGAATTCCCTTGAGCTTAGGGAAAATTAAGAACTATTCACCATACTCAAGGCTTGAAAAGAAAGCTGAACAACCAGAATGGGAAAGCTGTGTGGCCTCCTTTGCATGGCAGTGCTGGGTGAGAGAGGTGAAGACATTGGCTTGTTGGAGTTAAGCTGTGGATGTGATGCTACCAGGACCTTTATGAAATGTATTTATTTTTTTAATCTTGCAGCTTCTTATAGGGAGATAATTTTTTTTCTGTGTGTTATGTGCACTGCCCTTCAAATCTATCCAGACACATTTTGGCTTTTTTTTTTTTTACTTTAAAACATAATCCTCACACTGATTTGGTTGCTGATGTACTAAACCCTGTCAAAAACTAGTAATGAGCTGTGCTCATTGCTCTCTTTTATATGATTGTATAAAATGTGATTTTTATTTTTCTTTTTTCAGGTCATATGTTGAGCTGAGACTTAAATCCTTCCCTGCTGCTCTGAAGGGAGAATGGATAAATATTTTTTTTATAGTCAAGTTAAGTACCAGCCAGGTCTTTAGATTATGTGACCACCTCTGACTGATAGAGTTATTTCCAGGACAGCCAGTAAACAAAGCTGCCTGGCAACACCCAAGGGACATGAGGACTTTTAAGCATTCTTTACATGTCTAGGAAAAAGCTCGACTGTAGCAGTCAACAGTCTTGGGGGAAATGCTAAGCATGGATATCTTCATTACTTTTCAATTAAGCAGCAAGCTTATGGATTATAGGAAACCCTGAAGGGAGAAGCTGAGCTCTGACTGTAGCTCTTTAGGGAACACGCTGGGGAGAGTTTATCTGTAGAACAAAAGATGTTTTGGGAGAAGATCCCAAAGGTGATTTATTGGAAGGTGCAGAGTGGTGAGAAATGCCTTGATAAGTAGTTTTATCTGACATTCTAGTGACAGGTAAGAACAGGAAAGGCAGAGAAAGCAGCTCACAGCATTTCTGGTTGTTATGATTTCTAACAACATGCAAAAGTCCTTATTTCTTTGAGCTTGTGGTCCTATTAAGTCATGTTCTCCTATCTCGTGAGACCTCACCTAGATTACTGTGTCCAGTTCTGGAACCCCCAACATGAGAAGGACATGGAGCAGTTGGAGAGGGTCCAGAGGAGGCCACAAAGATGATCAAGGGGCTGGAGCACCTTTCCTACGAGGACAGGCTGAGAGTTGGGGCTGTTGAGCCTGGAGAAGAGGAGGCTCCGGGGAGACCTTCTAGTGCTCTGCCAGGACCTCAAGGGGGCCTCCAAGAAAGATGGGGAGAGGCTGTTCAGTAGGGCCTGTTGTGACAGGACAAGGGGGAATAAAGGGTTTAAACTAGAGGGAGGGAGATTTAGATTGGATATTAGGAAAAAGTTCTTTCCTGTGAGAGTTGTGGAGCACTGGAACAGGTTGCCCAGGGAGGTGGTGGATGCCCCTGGATCCCTGGAGACTTTCAAGGCCACATTGGATGAGGCCTATGATTCTATGGTCTCCATGCTTCTTCCTACCTAATATGATTTCATGGTTTTGAGAAACCTTTCATCTTCCCATCTTCCTTGAAGAGCAATTCCTTTGGGCACATGTGGCATTACAGTGACAAGATACCCTAAAACAGGGCTGGATCCCCAGATAGTTATGTGGTGGCTCCCAATAAAGCTGGAAGTTGCCAGTGCTCTGCGTTTGTCAGGGAGAATGATGTGGTCATAGGGGAATATTTACTGTAACATGCAGCACAGAAGCATCACAGAGCAACAAATGGAGAAAAGTGAAAGCACAAACCTTTGCCTGTTCAGTTCCCTGATAAATAATGTCACAGATAACGGCCTCTGTGTGACAGAAAAAAAGGCTCACGTTGACTTCATTGACCACACAAAACGAAATGCCTTAAGGTTAAGGAACAACTATTAAAAACGTGAGATATCTTCAATTTATATTTCAGAACTTTATACCCATTATAAAATGGAAGGTGTTTTATAATTATGCCAACAACAATTAATTAACTTAACATCAAGAACTCTGGAATGATTGAATTAACAGTAAAATCATCATAAGGCTCCAGTTCGTCTTGGAGTTTTAGCAAATAATTTATTATCCAGTAAATGCTTAGACTTAAATGTCTTAAGAGTGACCATTTTTCTCCCTTCCCATGAGGTTCAGCCCCAGTGCTGGTGTCCAAAATGAACTGCCATCTCCTAGGCAGAGCTCTGCTGGTTTCAGCAAAGCTTTGCTGGAGACTCAAAGTCAGCTTGAGTGGATCTGGTTTCAAAACCAAGCTTGTGACTGCAAGGGAAAAAAAAAAACCCAACATATTTGTTTCTACATCATATGACAAGGGGAAATGGTGTTGAGTTGGCCAGGGGAGGTTTAGATTGGATATTAGGAAAAATTCCTTCCTAGAGAGGGTTGTCAGGCATTGAACAGGCTGCTCAGGGAGGAGGAGGGGGAGTCTCCATCCCTGGAGGGGTTTAAAAGACAGTGGTCCTGTATGATAGGGGTGGTGGTTGGCAGGTTAGGGTGATGGTTGGACTTGATGATCTAAAGGGTCCTTTCCAACCAAGACAGTGCTGTGATTCTATCATAGACTTTACAAAATGCAATGCATACTTAAAATGAGCCTGTGCTAAACTACCTTGGGCACAAGTACTTTTGTGGTGACTTTGATGGCATTCTGCTTGCCATCAAGCTTGCTGGCACCTAATCACAGATCAAGTAGGTGCAGCATGGCATTGATCATAGAATCATAGAATGGTTTCAGTTGGAAAAGACCTTCAAGATCATCAGGCCCAACCATCCATCTAGCCCCACTATGTCCAGTATCAGATCATGTCATCATGCACATCTGATCTTCTTTTAAACCCCTCCAGGGGTGGTGACACAACCACTTCCCTGGGCAGCCTGTTCCACTCTCTGACAACCCTTTCAGTAAAGAAATGTTTCCTAATATCCAACTCAGACTTCCCTGATGCAGCTTCAAGCTGTTTCCCCTTGACCTGTCACTACTAACCAGGGAGAAGGGCCCGACCCCCAACTCACTACAACCCCCTTTTAGTAACTGAGTAGCATCTGCTCAGATATAACCAGGAAAACTAGAATGTCCATGATCAATTTTTCTGTTGGATTATTCTGATTTTAATTTTTCAACTCCTGCAATCTAAAAGGGCCTTGTAATGCAAGTGGGCTCCCCACTAGTGCAGTGGAAACCACCGTAGCATTCTATCACTTCCAGGTCAGTGGCTTGATCCCTCCACCTCCTTGCCTCCAGCTCTTTGGGTGTAGAAGTCATTTAGGGATACCCCTGTCAGAGCCACAGGGGTGGAACAAGCAGTTCCTGTAACAGGGGAGCTGATAAAGTCTGGCTCTGTGTGGGTCTGTCTCTCAAGAATGTGCTTCTGTGTGGAGTCTCTGAAAGGAGTCCAAGAGCATTTGCATCCCTGATGGGAAGTTTATGCTGCATCTTTGATCTCTACTGGGACACTGAGAGTGGTTTGTGCTTGCTCTCTCTCTCTGTCTTCTCCCTGGCCACCCATTTTCATAAGGCTGGGGGAATTCTGTGTAATGAGGAGGTTCGTGGGTTGAAAAGCTGTTGGTGGAGGACATCAAGACAGGCAGCATGACTGCAAGTTTTGTTTCTTCAGGAAACAATTTAATTAAGTCATAAATAAAAATTGTATTTCTTGACTAAAATATGTATATTGCAAGCTTTGATGCATGAAAGAATCAGGCTCAAAGTTAGTTGTGTGGTTGTCACACTTAAAAAGACTTCTAAAATATTAATATATATATAATTTAAGTGCATAACATAAAGCTACAATATCATTCTGGTCTCTCATTCTAGGATTTGTGCCCTGACCTCAGATATTATTGACATATCCAGTAATAAGGGATAAGCTTTTCCTTTAACTCTACAAAAAGGTTGGTATCTCACCATCAGGATCCTATCAGTCCTAGGAAAAGTTCCTATCTGCTGAATCAGATGTGCAGTTTAATTAATTGACTTGGAGTAAGGAACCTAATTACTGTTCTAACCAAATGTACTGGGTAACATTTCACGCCTCGTTTGTTCTATTGGCTTTTATGATGCTGGACAGTGGAAAACTGGGGTCATATTAGGCAACTAATTCCAACTTTCTTAGGGAATTTTTGGTAAAACTGCTGAAGATGAAATCTAAGTTCTCATTAGCATAAAACATCTTTGCTGTTTCCACATCAGCTGGAAGAATTCCTTTCCCAAATGTGTCCGGCCAAACTCTGCTCTCTCCACTCACGTCGTTCCCGTTTCCTCTCATTTTCTGTGGTCCTTCTCAAAATAAATATGCTCAATTTGAACTCCTGGCTGCACAGCCAACACAAATTTTCACAGACAATGAAAAACTTCTGTCAAGTTCATGGGATGTCTTCTGCTGATTGGCCTCGTTAAGCAGGACATAGTGCTCTTGGTTTCTTAGTTTTGGAGGAGTGAAAAGATCTTTCTTCCAAAACAGAGTAAAAGATAAAAATAAGCAGTAGAAGCATGGCAATATTAGCAACCTTCCTTGTGTCTCACTCTTGCTTAGTTCTGTCTCCTGGTTAATCTTCAGCACTTTAGCACGTTCTCAGTGATTCCCAGACAAATCAGTCTGTTTTTTCATGGCTATCTGGACTGGCTCAGACAGAAAAAGAAGCATTGAATAAAATAAACCTTCCCCATGCTATTCATTGTTTCCTTTTGCATGCAGGCAACCTGGTTAGGCCTCTAAGAAATCTGACTATATGGAAATAAATATATTATACTACATACAGTATATAGAAATAAATACCTTTACATTGTGTATATTCAAGCACTACTTCCTCCACACCTCTTTCACCCATTTTCATCCATCTTTTCTTTTTATTAAGTTGGCCACTTCCAGGAATGAAATAAAACCAGGGTGATTGAACCAAATAGTTTGGATGACAACACAGGAGCTGTATGACATTTAAATGACTTCACCAGGGAAAGTGTTGGCACAAAAATACATGCAATGAATGAGTGTGGCACATGCTCCTTGTGTTTACAAGCATCTTTCCTGTGGAAGAATCCAAGTGGTACTTGCCATCAATGGTGGCCAAAGAAGAGAGGTGGTTCTCACTCCTATCTTGGCATTAAGATTAATCTATACCACAAAGAAAAGGTCAGGTTTTTTGTGGCCTTTATTGCATGAGAAATGTAGGGACCATCCCATAGTGAAGAACAAAGATTACTTGTTTTCCAGTTTTTCTCACAGGTACAAACCCATTGCATCCTGTCATAGAAGTAAACAGAGAAGTTTAGCTCCTTGCACTTGCAAATTTTATACATTGCAGCCTATTCAACTTGAATTTCAACTGCCTGTTCCTGTCTGATGGCACTTTGTGTTGTGGCTGAACCCAGCAGGTAGCTGAAACAACCACACAGTTGATTGCTCGTTCCCTGTCCCAGTGGGATGGGGGAGAGAATTTAAAAGAAAAAAAAAAGACTCATGGGTTAAGAGAAACACAGATGTACAGGACAGAAAAGTAGTAATAATAACAACAACAACAATAATAATAATAGTAATAATAATAATAAAATAACATAGCAATAATAGTGATAATAATAATAAAAAATGACAACAAAATATGCAAACCAGCTGATGAGCAGCACAATTTCACACCATCTAAAGCCAATGCTCAGTTAGTTCTCGAGCTGACCAACCTCCCAGCCACCTCTCCAGTTATATACTGATCATGAGGACATACAGTATGGATTATTCCTTAGGTCAGTTTCCCTTCCCAGCTTCTAGGGCCACCTCTACTTTCTTCTTGGCAGGGCAGTATGAGAAGCTGAAAAGTCCTTGACTGCTTGGCAACAACTGAAACATCAGTGTGTTATCACCACAATTCTCATCCTAGATCTGAGCTGCAGCACTACACCAGCTACTAGGAAGAAAAATAATTATCCCTGCTGAAACCAGTCTGATATTAAGTCAAATGAACCATGTTCA
>VXBZ01000144.1:0-14276 GCA_013399135.1 Heliornis fulica | reverse complement strand
GTGGAGTCTCCTTCTCAGGAGACATCCAAGACCAATGTGGACATGTTCCTGTGTGATCTAATGTAGGTGATCCTGCTTGGTCAGGGGGGTTGGACTAGGTGATCTTTCGAGGTCTCTTCCAACTCCCGTGACTCTGATTTCAGGAACTGGAGGTGGATCGTAGCTGGATCATAGCTGGATACTGAACTTTTCCCTCTTAAATGTCTTGGTCATTACCATCTTGTGGAAGTGTGGTAGACTAGAACCTACACCGCAGAAATCAGTGCAAGCTTTACCACCAGTCCAAGAGTTAGTAGCTTCTGGATGAAACTACTCAGCAAGGATGTCTAAATCACAGTAAGAAAAACCCGGCACAGAGCTACCTGGGGGTTGTGTCAGGTTAGAGCCAATGCTGGTACTTCACAAAGATTTTAGGATTAGGAAAATGTTTTTTCCCATTGTATTTCTCCTTCAGGGTTTCATAAAACCAGTGCCAGCTCAGGTTCATCCAGTCTGCTCTGTGATCCAGTGTTGTCCTCGGTGATTTCTTCATGTGTAGTTACCTACCTCCATTCTATCTCTTGTAACACAGGTGGACAGAGCTGCTGTAGTTACTCATGAGGAATCCTACATTTGGCCCCAGAACTCAGAGGGGCTTCTCTGAGCACTAGGCAGGGACACAACCTCCTGCACCACAGTAAGCTGGCTCTGAGCTATAAATCCCATTTTTCCAGACTCATGTGGAGAGTCACTGGAAGTCTTGCCCTGCCTCACTGCTGTCTAAATGCTACAAACACACGTGATTCAGACACAATTGAAGCCTTTATAGGGAAAAGATGAAAGCACCTGGAAACCATTCACACAACATCCACCATGGTTTCTGTCTGTCCCATCATCTCTGACATACCTTCTTTGCACAAATTTAAGCAGCACCCTTCAATAGGAATGTTACATATGGAAACACAGGCTGGACTTGAGACACACCAGTCCCTATAGAAATGAGATCAAACACATGTGATCTGAGCTGCTTTGAATCCTGAGGAATACTTTGAGAACCTGAAGAATATCATGAAATCTCAACTCCCTGCTCCCTGTTTGTACCTGTGGGTCTACTGGCAGCTGTGACTCTTGGCTTGTTCCATTGGAGCAGCCCAATTGCAATAACATTATGGACTAGATATCATGCAGGGGGATGAGAAGAGCTATCAGGCTGCATGAGGACACAAGCTCCCCTTCTTGTGACCAACGTGGCTGTGGGATGGGTATGGCACAAGTATGGGGCAAACATTGCTGATTGTGGTGGAACAGTTCTAAATACAATGAAGAGTTTGAAACACTGACCCAGGTTTTCCAGAGAGGTGGTGGAGGCCCCATCCCTGGAAACATCAAGCCTGATGTTGGCTTGATGGGGCTCTGAGCAACCTGCTGTAGTGAAGATGTCCCTGCTTACAGGTGATAGGAGGAGGGGCAGTGGCATCAAGCTGCATGAGGGCAGGTTCAGATTAGATATCAGGAGAAAGTTCTTCCCCCAAAGAGCTGTGGGGGTGTGGGACAGGCTGCCCAGGGAGGGGGTGGAGTCCCCACCCCTGGGTGTATTGACCAGATGGGGAGATGAGGTGCTCAGCTGGTTTAGGAGAGGACAGGGATGGTTGGACTCAATGTTCTTAAAGGTCTTTTCCAACCTTGTGATTCTGTGACTCTGCTCAATGCAAGGGCTTGGGCCAGATGGCCTTTGAAGGTCCCTCCCAACCTAATGCAGTCTGGGATTCTGTCATATTTTTTTTTTGCTGGTAGTAGGAAAAGCAAACCCCAAAAGCCTCTGGAGGCTGTGGCTTCAACTGGATGGGGGCTCTCAAACTCCAGTGGCCAGTCTGTTCCAGCTACTGCCTAAAAATGTCTTATTTTGTGCTGCTTGTTTCAAAATAACTCCTGCTTGATTAATGACCCTGATAAGCCTAGAAAACTTAACACAGAGAGTGAAAAATCACTGAAAAGCTGGATTTTTGGTCCAGCAGACTCCAAATGCCCCCTATACCCTGCAACACACACTTTGGTGTGTGGAATGATCTTGCCATAAAGCCTTTTGGTGCCAAACCTCGAGCTTAAGGCTGTCAGAGCCTTGCCTTGGCTGTATATGCCCAACAGCTGTTCACATTAGTAAAGCAGGTTCAAATTTATACTTGGGGGAAAAAAAAAATAGTGGCTCATAAAAAAGAATATGGAACAATGACAACCATGGGGAAAAGGTAATAATTTAAGTCATGAAATATTAATCAGGGAGTGATACATTATTTTTTTTAAGCCAAGTGTGTTGCAGTAAGAGAAAAAAAAAAAAAGCCTGTGGCTTTAATTAATTCTGCTCAACATTAATAGAGTAAGGTCAGGCACACCAAAAACTGTTGAATAAAGCAAAAATGTATGGAAGATATATTCTCTGATGTTACTCATTATGAAGAAGGGTTATCTTGTGGTCAATACAGCACCATTATTTTTAAGTTAGAGGTACAACTGCTGAAAATATACAGTGGGCATAACAACTTAGCTAACTCTATTGTGGAAAAGGGTCCCCATATAAAGTATTTTATGAAATTATACTCCCATTGAGGTGATAGCAATTTACAGCTATTTCTAGCTCTTAAAGAACCCCAATTTTGTGCAGTGCAAAGTAGGGAGCCTTCCTGGCGTGGATGAACCACACTGTGTGTTTGAAGTTATGGCAAAATGACAAGAATGTACATTTTGGAATAATTTCTTTGTAAAAGCCCATGCACTGAGAAATGTCTCTAAGCTGTTTTGCAGGGCTGCAAAAATAGAAGCTTTTGGGCAACAAGTGTAAATACATTGTTTATGGTCAGAAACAGCCTCATGTGGTTTTCCTTATGGCACTGAATGGAACCTATGGAAACAGTGGCTTTCTAATAAACAATAGAATCATGGAATCATGATTCAGAAAAAAGTTCTTTCCTGTGAGAGTGGTGGAGCACTGGAACAGGTTGCCCAGGGAGGTGGTGGATGCCCCTGGATCCCTGGAGACGTTCAAGGCCAGGTTGGATGAGGCCCTGAGCAAGCTGATCTAGTTGGGGGTGTCCCTGCTTCTTGCAGGGGGGTTGGACTGGATGACCTCTGGGAGTCCCTTCCAACTCTAATCATTCTATGATTCCATGATTCTATGATTCTATGATCATCAAGGTTGGAGAAGACCTTCAAGATCATCAGGTCCAACTGTCAACCATACCACTGTAACCTCCAAACCATCTCCTGAAGTGCCACACCTGCCTGTTTTTTGAACAGCTCCAGGGAAGGCCATTCCACCACCACTCTGGGCAGCTTCTTCCCATGCTTCACCACTGTTTTTGTGAAGAAATTTTTACTAGTATCTAATATGAACCTCCCCAGGCACAACTTGAACCCATTCCCTCTTGTCCTGTCACTAGTTATTAGGGAAAAGTGGCGAACCCCCACCTCACTACAACCTCCTTTCAGTTTGCTCTAGAGTACGATAAGGTCTCCCCTCAGCCTCCTCTTCTCCGAGAAAATGATTTTAAAAGGAAAATACTTTTAAAAACACACAAAACCACATAAAAATGGGTTCCCAGACAGTTCAAGATCCAGCTGGTTTTGCTTGCTCTTGAGGCAGGACTAGGACTCTACAACATACATGTAATTGGGAGGGATGCACCTCTGCAGAGCTTAAATCTCCGTGCCTCTTCTAGCTGTCCAGTCAATAAAGACACACTTGTAGATAGGGACTTGTCTGACATGTTTTGTGTGACTTCAGCTCCTCACAGCCAGTCTCTGGTAAGAGAGACACCAAAGCCAGCTGAAATCAGTTTGATCATTTGATCCTTGAACCTTAATTGTCCTGAGCAGGTTCACCTGCATGAGCTTCAAATTTCACCATGTGCTGAGGTAGAGCCTTTTACTGATGTGTCCTTTGCTCCTTGCTTGAGTTGGTGAAGGTTTTGTTTAGGGTGTTGGGAATGTCTAACCTGCTTTGCTGTCTTCTTCTGAGGTCTTCTTCTGAGTGCTGTGGTCTGCTTTGGTTCCTGGATTACCTGCCTGGAGTGCTTGCACAGACACAGGACATGCTGCTTTAACATGTTAGGTGTTGCTAATGTGTTTCTCTGTTGTTAAAAGGGTTAAAATATTTAGAATCTCACAGATGGTGTTTGGCATTGCTGAATTTCTAAAGCTTTTATGGGTTTTCTTTAGGCTTGACAAGGGAATCAAATGTAAATAGCATTCAGAGCCTCTGTTTGAGGAACTGTTGCATGATGAATGTACAGCCACAGCTTTATCAAGTGTTTCTGATAGCTAATGTATAGTTACACTGAGCTTTCTCAGTCATGCAAGGACAGTCATCCAGTTGGGAAGTTGCTGTGGGGTTCTTAGACCCATTACAACAGCTATTTTTGAGCAGTTTCTAAATGGCATCACCATGCTGTGTGTGGCAATAGAAAGACTTCTTGTTACCTCTGTTTGACCCAGTGCTGTCCAGGTACTTTGTCAGTTGGAAGGGGGGAGATTGAGATGGGATCTGAGGAAGAAATTCTTCCCTCTGAGGGTGGTGAGGCCCTGGCACAGGGTGTCCAGGGCAGTGGTGGCTGCCCCCTCCCTGGAGGGGTTCAAGGCCAGGTTGGACGGGGCCCTGAGCAGCCTGGTCTGGTGAAGGTGTCCCTGCCCATGGCAGGGGGCTGGAGCTGGATGGGCTTTGAGGTCCCTTCCAGCCCAAAACATTTTATGATCACACCAGTACATACTCTTGAGGGACAGTGGGAGCTGTAAGATCTCTTTTGCTCACCCAGTGTCTCCTCCCTGGCAATTCCCACTGCAGTTTGGGACTGCCCCTGGGGTCTGTTGCTTTGTCCCAGTTTGTGCTGTAAATATTAGGACTATCCTTAACTAGAGATTATTTCTCCAGTAGAGTTTTTGCCTGGAAAAAGAGAAGCACCTGAGTGTATATAGGCATGGGGAGGAGTGAATATACTTAGTGTCCTGGCTATTAAAAGGTTAGCCTAGGTTTTTGTCAGGTGTATAAGATGTGCATGCTCCTTTTACTTCAGGTAAGTGGGAAAAAAGAGACTTTAATGAGAACCACCCCTCCAGCTCACCTCTAGAGAGAGTGGGTGCTCTCCTCCTGTGCTGGGTGTTCCCCGCTCCATTAATTAAGCTGTTTGTTGAGAAAATCCCTGGGTGGGTTTTATTCCTGTTTCTCTTTTTTTTTCCCTTGTCCTTTTTTTTTTCTTTCATTCTTCTGATTTTTTTTTTAATTTTTATTAAAGGAACAAAAACCTTCAAAGTTAAGCAACTGGGTTTTTCCTAGGGCTTTAAAAATAGGAGGGAAATAAACTGCCTTTTTAGTGTTTTAAATCCTTGTGCTTTTTCTTGGATAGACATTTAGTTGTTTGAGTGCCACAGCTGAGTAATATTGAGAGCAATTTGAGACTAAATTATTAACTCTCCTCTTTGAGTGACTTAAACTGGGAATCAAATGGATTGCCCTCCCCCTCCTCCCCCTTAGAATGGCTTGTGAAGTGATGGGCTTCACAGCACAGCTTGGCTCCCCTTCCAATTTGCTGCTTGTTTCTGGAAGCCCATCTGGAAGATTTTGGTTGATGTACTTAAGGTGCTGAAATGGATTTTCTGAGTGAGCTGGGACACACTAGTTTTACTCTTAGTGAATCAGAGTGCACAGGGTGCCCAGAGAGGCTGTGGAAGACCCATCCCTGGAGGGGTTCAAGGCCAGGTTGGACGGGGCTTTAGGCACCCTGGTCTAGCAAAGGTGTCCATGCCCATGTCAGGGGATTGGAATTTTGGAGTTAGATGACCTTTGAGGTCCCTTCCAACCCAAAGTATTCTATGAATGGATGTCCTAGACCCTTCAAAGAGCTTTTAAGGGTTATTAAGATAGTAGACTCTTATGGCTTTTGGACAAAGTAGAAAAAAAACTTCTCCAACTGTATGCTGGATAAATTATTTATTGATAAATACCATGGCTGTGGTATCATCTTTGGAAGAGATGATTATGACTGTGCACACAAGGTATATCACTAGAAATTAATTGTGCTGAGTGTTGTAGACTTAGCTCCTGTACATTGCCATGAGAGGTTTTGCATCTTTCTCTGTCCCTAAACTCATACAAGTTAAATTGTTCTGTGCTGTGGGGATCTCAAACCCAGTCTGCTCTGATGCTGACACAATGTGCTCCTCATAGAATCACTTGGGTTGGAAGAGACCTTTAAGATTGAGTNTCATTCTATGATTCTATGCACTTTGAAAATACCTCCAGGGCTGATGACTCCTCCACTTTCCTGGACAGCCTGTTCCAACACTTGATAGCCCTTGCAGTGAAGAAACTTTTCCTCATCTCCAACCTAAATGTCCCCTGGTGCAATTTGAAGCAGTCTCTGTCTGGATAATTACCATGCTTGTTCCTCATTGTATGAGGAACCTGAGTATCCAGGGGTATTTTTAATGCTTGCTAACTTTATAAAGCAGCTTAAATATTTAGCTGAGAGTCACTTGAGGCAGTAATAGCAAATTAACAATTCTTAATAGAATAAGATACTAGACAAAGTTGATGATGTGCTTTATGAGAAGAATTTAACTCACCAGTGGGATGGCCACTCTCCAAGGACAGATGTGTTATCCTGATGCAGAAAGTCTGTGACCAGTGTGATCTGTGGAAACCCTGTGTTGCACATGGATTCTCTTCTGCCTTTATTATTTTATTTTATTTTTTTAAAATTCTTAATTGTCCTTCCCACCTCTGCCCTCTGCATGTGGTGTCTCTTGATTCTTGCTTAGCATGGGTGAAATAAAGGCTCATTACTGCTGAGCTGACCCCTTTCTACAGTATCCTCTTCATCAAAAATTAGTGCCCTAAGCCTGGGTTCACTGACTGCAATTGTACTTATAATGGAGACACCCTGAGAAATTGTGTATTTACCAAGTTCCATTGAACTCCAAACTTTCAGTCTTTGATCTGGGCAATTAGACTGATTTTTCTCTGTGGAGTGAAAACTCACTTGATTTTTCTAATCCTGTAGTGTTTCCCTGGGCCTGCAAATGGTCCCTTGCTGAAAGGTGTTGTCTGAAGCTGACAGCCATTGGGAATGAGGTAAGTTTGTGGAGGATTTTTCTTTTTCCAGGGTATTTTGTGCTGACAACAGAAGTAAAGATGTAAAGAAAATGTATATATGCTTTTTCTAGAGTCCCTCAGAGAGGCACCCTTTCATGGGGTCTATACTACCAGGCTGTTCTGCAGGGTTACTGGAAGGGAGAAGACTTTTCAGGCAGTGTCTTGTGTTCAGATACGGGTCTTCAAGCTGGAGTTGTTTATTTATTTATTTATTTATTGGCCTGTCAGGGAATGTACCTTAAATGTTTGCATAGCAATTGGAGCATCTTAAACCCATAGTGCTTTGCTGGGGCCTGTACTGGACTATTTTCTTGGGCAGCTGAGACCTATTACTGTTTAATATTGCCAAGGTCCTGATTTTAACAGATGCAAAGAAAGGCAGCTCCTTATGCCCCTCTAATGCTCTGATGTGAAAATAGGTCTCCTCTCTTCTGAGGAACAGAGGAAAGAAGGTGGAGGAACCCAACATAAGGTTGGGTGTCAGGAAGAGATTCTTTACTGAGAGCTTAGATTTACAGTTTAATATCTTCTAAGAGATTGGGGCTGTCCAGACCTGTGAAGGGTTTGCACTTCCCAGTGCTTGTTGCATCTTTCTGCCCATGCATGAGACTGTGTATCTGTCTTCTGTTCCAGCTCCCAAACATCCTGGCTCCACCTCTCTTCAGCTTCATCAGTTTGCTTTTCCATTGCCACTGCTTCAGGCAGAGGAAAGCTGAATTAACTTTACTCTTAAAACTTCTATGTTTGAAGATTTGTTAATCCTGGCATGGCTTTCCAAAGTAGATGGTAACAGTGATGCATCTTTCCCAGCCTTTTCTCAGTAAGAAGCTGATAACTGAGATGACAAATTGATGACTAGCAAGTTTATTTTTTTATTCCAGACTGTTGGAAACGTGCCTCACACTTTTATTTACAGTGATAAGTTGCATCATCTTTGTGCATGTTTATCTTCAGAAGCAAAAGACTCTCATGGGCATTTGACTCTCTAAGGCTACAGGTGAACTGAATAAAACTTCTTCATAGCTTCTCCCACTGGCCAGGACATCCCACCCTATAAATGCCTACACAGAGAGCAGCACTGTGTCACCTATGCACTGTTTCAGCTTCTTAAAGCAAAAGAACTTGTCCCAGATGGTAAAATTTAATTTCACTGAAAGTTAAAGCGAAATCATTCCACAGTAAGTAGGTTGCCATTGGCTATGTGAGTAGGAGCACTCTCAATGATATTCAGCATGATTTTCTTTTTTTTTTTTTAATCCCTTCCTCATTTAATTCATTCACTGAAGCCACAATTCAGTATTTCTGACGTCAGATTTAATTCCCATAGAGGCAGTTGTGGCCTCAAAAGCATTGAACTGTGGCCTTACTGAATGAATCAGGCAGGAGAAACAGGGATAATAATCAAGGAGGAAAGTGTATATTTATACATGGATCACCGTAATTGTTAATAGCTGAAAGGCACATGCAGGAAAAATACATAAGGGTTTTAATGAGGGTATTGAGTAGCAGTTCCCTTAACCACACTGCAGGAGTAATTACTCATCAGAGCTATAACTCTGATTATTGTAATGTGGTTTTGTGAAAGCAAATGAGAGATCTAAAAAAAAAACCAAAAACCCAAACAAACCCACCCCACCCCTTTAATCGGTGCTCCCCTCTGACAGCAGGTGCTTCAGCCCTGCCAAGACATTCTTACTCTGAAGTCAGCTCAGCCTCAGAGATCTAAATGATGCATAGGATTTCATGGCTGGCTCTGTGGTTTAAATGTTATGACTGATTGGGGCAGAAGAAATGCCTTTTCATTTCCCTGTGATAGTACAGGAAAGTCTCATGTTGTGTGGAAAGAAACTAGCCTGGGCCTTTTTTCTTTTTTTTCTGTCCCCTTTGCTTTTCACCACACATCTGAAGTTTTTCCCCCTACTGTTAAAACAGTTCAGTCTAAACAGTGAAGCACCATAGGCAGCCTGTACAAAGATCACTCCAGTTCCCATGTTTATTAGCCTGAGGTCTGGGGTTTAATAATGGTGGAAGGACAGGTTTTCCTTGCTGAGGAAGGGGCGTCGGCGGCCTTCTGCCCTTAACCGTCAGGGGTCGGCCTGCGCTAACAAATAGGCAGTGGTGGTGTTGAGCTGGGTGGTTTAAAACTGTCCTCTTGGGCTAGTTGAATAGAACAGATGGTAGAAGAGCTTCTTTCCGCAGAAGTTGGGTCTTGAACCAAGCTGAAGCTTAGACTTTAGGCTGCAGGACAACGTGTCCTCTGGGAGGGCCTGTGGGCAAACCTTACAAGTACCCAAACGGTTTTATGAACACCTACGAGGAGGAACAACTGCTCTGTCTGCTCCTGACAGACAATGACTACGTGGAACAAGGGAAAACTTAGAGTTGGGAAGAAATTCTTCCCTCTGAGGGGGGTGAGGCCCTGGCCCAGGGTGCCCAGGGCAGTGGTGGCTGCCCCCTCCCTGGAGGGGTTCAAGGCCAGGTTGGACGGGGCCTTGAGCAGCCTGGTCTGGTGAAGGTGTCCCTGCCCATGGCAGGTTGTTGGAACTTGATGATCTTTAAGGTCCTTTCCAGCCCAAAACATTCTATGATCACACCAGTACGTGCTCTCCAGGCCCAATGAGACACTAGATGGGCTTTGAGGACCCATAAGGATTGTCAAGTCCAACTCCAGATATGTTAGATGAAAAGCTCTCTCCTTAGTAGCTCATCACTTCCCTGACTGTAGAGATGCTGATCTGTCTGGTGCAGAGTTAGCCTATGATAGAGGCCAGTAGAGTGATCAGATTACCATGGGGATTGATATTTATTATTTTTCATCTTTTATTTTGGTAATTTCTAATAGGAATGCGTGTGGTAGAATGTTGTTTATGTGTGGGGCCTACAGTAAGAGGGGTGTTTGTTTGAATTAGTCAAAGCAGGACAGATTCCTGTTTAAAATCAAACATCTGGGTACGACCAGGATGTCATTTCCTAACAGAAGATTCAGTGTTAAAGGTATATATTTATAAACACTGCAGAAAATGGGACATGTGTAGATCTAGCTCTATTGGATATTTATGAAGTGTCATGGTTTTATTTGGACAGAAATTTTGTAATTATCAACACTAGAGCCATTTATTAAGTTTGAAAGTAAATCAATTACAAATTGGAATCCCATTTATTTTGGAATCACTTTGCTGCTGCCTAACATGGCAACAGGGTATAGAGAAACACGGCTGCAGGACTATATAGGACATACCTATGTAGGCTTTCCCCTGGTAGGTGCTTTCATTACATAGGCTGTTACAGTAAGGGATTTTTGAGAGGAGAACCAGGAGGAAACTCCCATGGTAAAGGAAAATCCAGTGTAACGTGTAGGGTTTAGCTGATGGATGCCAGTGCTGATGAAAGATCTGTCATCTCCTCTTCTCCAAGGTCAAGAGACCCAGCTTCCTCAGCCTGTCCTTAGCAGGAAGATGTTCCATCATCTTGGTGTCCCTGTGCTGGGCTCTGTCAAGGAGTTCTGTGTCATTCTGGAACTGAGAGGCCCAGAACTGGACACAATACTCCAGGTGGGGTCTCACCAGGGCAGAATGGAGGAGGAACAGGACCTCTCTTGACCTTCTAGGCACCCCCTTCTAATACACCTCAGCCTCTTAGAGGAGACTGAGGGGTGACCTCATTAATGTCTATAAATATGTAAAGGGTGAGTGTCAGGAGGATGGATCCAGGCTCTTCTCAGTGATGGCCAGTGACAGGACAAGGGGAAATGGGTGCAAGCTGGAGTTGAGAAAGTTCCATCTGAATATAAGGAAAGACTATTTCCTGTGAGGGTGACAGATTACTGGGACAGGCTGCCCAGAGAGGTTGTGGAGTCTTCTTCTCTGGAGACATTCCAGACCAATCTGGATGGGTTCCTGTGTGATTTAATCTAGGTGATCTTCTCAGGCAGGATTGGGGTTACACAAGATGATTTTTCAAGTTTCCTTCCAACTCCTGACATTCTGTGCTTCTGTTGTAGTGGATGAAGGAATCTCTGTTCTAGCTGTACCTGGGTAGTCTGTGGAAATGTGGGTATGGCAAAATGTGGACATACTCAGGTACAATCTGAATCTCATTAGTGAAGTGGGATTTAATTGAAGTGACTTTGTAACCCTGAACACAGAGTGGTCGGGGGTTTATCCTGAATAACTTTATGGGGTTTGTGGATCAGCATATGTGATTTCCAGTAGAGTAGAAAATTCACTGGGGTAGTTTGGTGATTCAGCAACAAGTGCCTTTGGAACAGATGCTGTGGTGTGTAGTGATTTTCCCATTGCTTAGGGTAGCAGGTTTGGCTGAGTCTTTGCCTGGATGTAGGAAACTGCTGTTGGGACTTGTCGGGAAAGCAAACTATCAAACTGTTACCAATAGATTTGTCTTTTGTGGTTGAGGCACTGGCAAACCCTTGTACCCAAGAGTTGATCTGATGGTTATATACCTCTTAAATGTGATCTTTGGCAAGGGATGGCTTCATATTGCACCAGGAGAGATTGAGGTTGTTCATCAGGAAGAATTTCCCCCCTGAAAGGGTTGTCAGGCATTGGAACAGGCTGCCCAGGGCAGTGGTGGAGTCCCCATCCCTGGAGGGACTGGAAAGGCCAAGAGATGAGGTGCTGAAGGACATTTCTCCCCCTCTACTCTGCCCTCATGAGACCTCACCTGGAGTACTGTGTCCAGTGCTGGAACCCCCAACACAAGAAGGACATGGAGCAGTTGNGAGCACTGGAACAGGTTGCCCAGGGAGGTGGTGGATGCCCCTGGATCCCTGGAGACGTTCAAGGCCAGGTTGGATGAGGCCCTGAGCAAGCTGATCTAGTTGGGGGTGTCCCTGCTTCTTGCAGTGGGGTTGGACTAGATGACCTCTGGGAGTCCCTTCCAACTCTAGCCAGTCTATGATTCTATTGTGTAGAGGTGGATTAAGCAGGGTGAGGCTGTGGTTGGACTTTATGATCTTAAAAGTCTCTTCCAACCCAAGTGATTCTGTGATTTTATGAGCTAAGTAATGTACTGAGGTAACCTTTTTGCCTGGTAAGGCCTCTGTACTTGGCATTGAATCCAAGTGCTCTCCCAGGTGGAATAGCACTGCATAAGCATTGCCCACCTGGCATAGGGGTGATGGGCTCAAACTTTGCCTGAGAAACATCTGCTTACTCCTCAGGTAGAGATAGCCAAGTCTTTAATGGAAACATTGGCTCATTGAGAAGTGTTTGAGCCGGCTCTCTGCCACGAGAGCCATGATGAGTTGCTCTTCCAGCTTCACCTTCTTCCAAACCAGGCTTGTATTTGTCAGAGAAGGGCTGGGAGAAGGGTTCCCTTCTCTGCCAAAGTCACTGTGTTGGAAGAGTAGAGTGAAATATGAACACCCAAATAGCTGGGAGCCAACAAACCATTTAGCTGAGAAATGAATGAAACCCCCTCTCCTGGAGAGCAGGCAGGATACGTTCTGGACCTGTCTTTCCTGTGACCTACAGGATTTTAAGGGAAGAGCTTCAGAATTTTATTGGTGTTGCCACTATTAGAGGAACTTTTCTTTCTCTTCTCCTCAGGCTGGGGTCAGCTTTAAAGAGAGCATTAAGTGAATGGCTAATGGAATTAAGGGTATAATAATAGAAGGATATAGTGAGACAATTGTATTAACAAGAAATAAATCATGTTGAGTGTAAGGTAAGTGTTTTTTAATTGATTGATGGGAAGGATGCTTCATAGGGGTTTTTTTTCAGGACTAACAGCCACTTGCCTTCCCATCTACAGTAAAAAGCCAAAAGGGAAGAAGAGATAAGAAAATTATGCAGCAGAGAGATAAATTATTCAGAGAAGATGGCCATTTTTGTGCTGACATCACTAATGTGAAAAAGCATTAAATCTTTGACACGAGCTGCATTCCTCAGAGGTTGTGGTGGCTGGAACAAGGTATTAGAGATTACAGCTAGAACACTACTTCAGCTTCCCCAGATGCCTTAAGTGGATTTCCAAGGTGATCTAGTAAGAAAAGACTCAGCAAGGGCTGTGTCTACCAACATGCTCTGGTGTGGGTTGTATTTTGGGGTTGGTTTTGTTGGGGTTTTTTTACCAAATTATTATTCATTTATATTAATATACTGACTTATCTCCAGAGAGGAAAGATCCAGTGTTCTTTTTGGCATGGCCTGGAGATGCAGGTGGTCTATATAGAGGTTAGTGAAAGCTGGTGGATATTTTAAACATAGAACTGAAATCTTTTGTGTACATAATTCCACTGAAAATGGATGGGAATGGATGAGATGGGAATGTCAACTACAAAGTGAAACTTTTAGGGCTGAATACCCACCCTCTCTAAATCTGATCTGACAAATAAAAGCATGGTGCCAAGTTTGGATGTTTTCAGGACCTGGTTTTATTCAGTTAGGGGGTGCAAACCTTGGGTCCTACATGGATGCTGATAAGATATAACCAAAGTGGAAACTTTGTGAAAAGGCATTTAAGGGCCACTGTCAAAGATCTATAGAGTATGTGAGAAAAATCAAAGAAATGTGAAGGGGGAGAATTAATTTCCTGTTGTGTGAAGGCTTTTTTTATTTAATTGAGAGTTTTTAAGCATTGCAATTAAAGTGCCTTTCATTGTTAATAATTTAGCAGGACCCCATGTGTGATGCAAGACCTTAAATCTAATCTCATTTAATTCCTCTGGACTTGAATGAGCTGCTCCCCCAATAATCCCCCCACCTATTCTGTGTTGCTTTTCCTGAGGTCAGAGTTGCAGCTGGCAGTCCACACTAGCAGAGTTGCTTGGATCTCTGCTGATGGGCAGCATGGGGAGACCATGCCAGCAGTTGCATTGCTTATCTCTATAGGAGATGTTGTAGTGGCAGAGAAGACCACTGCATAGAGCAGGATGTGCCTCAGTATGAGGAAAGAATTTAAGCATTGAGAGATTTTTTTTTTTTGAACCCTTGATGCTGTGGAAACTTGGTGTGAGTGTGTGAGTCACTGGCTTTAGGTTCACTGTGTGTTTTCACAGGCTTAGTGAGTTGTGATGTCCCTCTGAACCTTCAGAGATGGTCAGCATAAGAGGTTTTTGGCTTCTTGCACCACTTAGACCACAGTTTTCACATACAGACCTTTAGTAAATTTATTTTTACAGAATCACAAGGTTGGA
>VXBZ01000143.1:770286-795583 GCA_013399135.1 Heliornis fulica | reverse complement strand
GGCCGAGACTTACCCGAGCGTCGTGTCCGCGGCAAAGCCCGTTTACAGGCAGCCACCGGAGCCGGCGCGGCAGCCACATCCAGCCCCTGGTGCAGCGGCTCTTCCCCCGCTCCGCCCTTGGGCACCGGGGAGCTCGTTGGCTCCCGGGTTCCCGGCACCGCCGAGGTGCGAAGCTGAGGCTTGTGCTCACTGTAGGGGTGGGCTGCAGACCGAAACGGCATCGGCCTGGGGTCTCCGGCGCAACCTGCAGGACAAGCAGCACCCTCTGAGGCAGTGTGGGTGAGGGTGGCCACAGGGAGAGCGGGGAGCCAGCACTTCAGCCGTGAGGCTGCTTGCACGGGTACCTGCACCCTGTAACACCCAAGTTCTTTCTTTACTGGTCAAGAGGAGGAGAGAGGATGGAGGAGAGGGTGGACCTGGTGGTACACAGGACAGGTGGTCCCAGACACATTGGAAACATGGAGCAAAATGTGCCTGTGTGGTGGGAATGTGCATCAATCTTTTGAAGCCTGTGTGGCTTCCAAACCCCTGGACCAGGTCCCTGCAGCAGGACCAGGGCTGAGCATGCAGCACCTCAGCACCTTTCCAGAGTCATCACTGCTCTTCCTAGGCAAAGCCACCATTCCCCGAGGCCAGAGCAATGGCAGCAGTGGCTCTAAGCCACTGCCCTGAAGTCACGGGCTGTCTCTGTGCTAGAGCACCCCAGGCACTCACTTTCTGTGCTGCTAAAATTAGCTCTGGTGGAGTTGTTGGGGCTGAGTTCCTCATGCTGGGCCAACCATGCCTGTGACATCCTGTCCTTGTGCCCTTGTGTGGGAATGGGGAGAGGCGTTGGGCTTCCTTGTGCAACGCAAATAGCTGAGGGGAAGCTGGTATCTGCGTCAGTTCGCAAAACGCTGCTTCTCCCCCCGAAACACGTGCTCCCTCCTGCAACAGCATCCATGAGCAGGCACTGGTGGGTGCAGCACCTCCATCCACCACACCCGGGCTGAGGCCAGGCATCTAGGGCAAGGGGCAGAGTGGGGAGTGTGGCCGCTGCATCCAGTGTGGGCTTTTGCTTAGTCTGGACCCACTGAGTAACAGCAGCCCTGCAGCTTCCCTGAGTCAGCAAAAGCCAGCATGGCACTGCCCCCGTGCTCACACAGCCTGGCCACAGGCCCAGGGCTCTCACGCAGGAGGATGGCGGGGGTGGCATGCTGCATGCACCCTGACATGGGCACGGGTGTGGGCACAGAGGAAAGGGAAAAGGGCCCCATGTTGGGTGCTCTTGCTCAACCCTTCCCCCTCCTGCTCGTGGTTGGTCCTTCCCAGGGGACAGTTTGAGCTGTATGAAGGGAAGGCTGCAACAGAAGGAAGGGGATTTGGCTGGCCATGAAGAAACACAACAGTGGCATTAACATTTCTTGATGGGCAAATGCCTGTGGCCGGTACTCTAGGATGCACTAGGAGCAACTCCTGGGCACAATGGCTGTCCCAGGCCAGGAGGTGGATGCAGGGAGTGCAGAAATACAAGTTTTTGGAAGGATGCAGGGAAGTGTTGGGGGGTCAGGGGGCCGAGGGCTGCAGCCTAGTATAGACAGAGGTGGGAGTGGGGTGTGCAGAGCAGGGGAGTGCAGCACAGGGGCTGCACACCGCTGTGCTGAGGAGGACCTGCTGGGGAGGGTGAGCAGCACACAGCCTGTGTGGTACTTCCTGTTCTTGCCAGGCGGTTAAAGAGGCTTGGGGTTTTCTTTTCCCACAGTCACCACAAGCTTTCAAGTGCTCCCAGGTCTTGCCTCCAGCCTGACTTCACACCCAGGCAGCAGAGCAGTTTGCCAGGGAGAAGGGACCTACACGACCCTGTGACTCAGGTGCTCAGCACAGTTAAAACAAGCCCCACTACATAGCACCAGCCTCACATTAAGCTGAGGAGCTTGATCTGCTGAGGCGCTGCAAACCGAGGCCATTGCACCCAGAACGAAGCTGCTTGTTGGGCCAGGACCAGGTACAGCTGCTGCAGCAGCAGCATTTTTGTGCAGCAGAGCTCAGCCCATGCCTGAGCTGCAGGGCAGAGCTTCCCTCAGGAGGCCAGACCCAGAGGCTGGTGTGGAACATACCCCACGGACAGACATCACTGTGCTTGTCAGCATCCGGCCATTGGCATCAGAGCCCTCCCTTTTCCCTCGCAACGGTGCCCTGCCTGTTCCTGGGCTCTACCCTCATCTTGAACTTGCAACATCCCAAGCGCCTGCAGGGCCATCACGCTTTCAGCCCAGGGCGGAGGGCTAACCCACAAGAGCCAGGAAAGGAAGGCAGTGGGCGAAGGGGGTTGCTCACCCTCATCCCTTCCCACATCAGCTGAGGCTGACGGAGCTCCAGCCCACCGAGGGCAGGAAGGATATGCAAGACCAGCTCCCAGGCAATCTTTGTAGAGAAAACAGGGGCACTGTTGCATCAACTGCAAAACCCAAGATCAGCCCCCAGCCAAGTCTGTAGGACAGAGCCCAGAGCTGGAACAAGCATGTGGAGCATGGCAGGCAACTGCACAGCCTGGCAAAAGCAAGGGAAACCCATAATCAAGGAGGTAGGTGTTGAGGGGGGAGTATAAGCACAGGGATAAGGAGAACATCCATTTCTGGGACAAGTGCTACAGCTCAGCAGGGACGCTACCAGAGGTCCCACACGCAGTCCTTCCTCATTGCTCAGCCATGGTGCCGCGATGGAGGCACCCTATTGGACTCCATGGCCAGTTCCTGCCTTGGGTGCCAGACACAGGGTGCCAGGGTGAGCACAGAGCCCAGCGCAGCACTCATTAGCAGCCTCAGTTCCTGCTCTGATCAATAGGGCAGGACAGGGTGGGCCCTATTATGACTGTCTCTGCTTCTGGGGATGGTGGCAGTGTGGCATATGGCTGGGCTGGGAATCCCAGGCATGTTTGCTCTGCAGAGGGGTGAGGAAGTGGTAAGGAAGCCTCCTCCACCCTCCTGGAGCAGGGCCACAGGTGGGCAGCGCTGCAGGTGGGCAATGCACGTCCTTGGCAGCAAACATGCTCTGCCCAGATTAAACAACTTGGCTGGCACCAGGGCAGGGAGCAGATTCTATTAGGGACTGTTTGTCCTGATACAGGACAGCTCCACAATTAGCTTAATAACCTTCTGATATCACGCAGAGTCACACTCACAGGAACACAAAGGGCAATGAGTGTCCCCTGTAACAAGCCAAGAGAAGGCTGGGATGGATTTAGAATCAAATCATGGTATCACTGAACCTCCTGAGTGGAAGGGACCCATAAGGATCATGGAGTTCAGCTCCTGGCTCCATGCAGGACCAGCTAAGTCAGAGCATGGGACTGAGTGCATTGTCCAGACGCTGCTTGACCTGGGTCAAGCTTGGTGCTGTGACCACTTCCCTGGGGAGCTGGTTCCAGTGCCCAACCACCCTCCCAGTAAAGAGCATCTTCCTAATATCCAAACTAGACTTCCCCTATCGCAGTTTCATGCTGTTCCCTCAGGTTCTATCACTGGTCACCAAAGAGAGGAGATCAGGGCCTGGCCCTTCCCTCTCCTCATCAGGAAGTCCCCCTCCCTTTCCCCCCACTTATCATGCAGCACGATGGGGGTATGTGGCACAACCCTCGCTCACCTACCGCCTGCTACAGCTGCCTTTCCCATCGCTGGGTGCTGACATCTGCCAGCACCCCAGTACCACGCATGGCACTCAAGCCCGGCCTGTGTTGGCTGCTTGTTGCCTGCCAGTCACAGGGCCGGGGTCACAGGGCCGGGGTCACAGGGCCGGGGGTCACAGGGACCCGCGCTGTTGCTGTGTAACCTGCAGGAGGGACAAAGCTGGCCAGTCAGGCCCACCAGCCACAGGGAATGAACGTGTGCCCTTTGCTGCTACATCTCCCGGAGTCCCTGGGGATGAGGCCAACAGGGATATCCTGCTAGAAGCAAACTAGTCCCTACAGTCACACAGTTTATGAGAAATGAGGCTTCGTTCGTTAGACGTAGTGCAGGGGGCTGACAGCTAACTCGTGGGCTACGAACGCTCGAGGCAGGACTGCTTTAGAGGGCAGAGTCACGGCAGGAAGCACTGAAATAACCAGACCCATGACTGAAGCATCATTTTCATCAGCAAAGTGAGGCAGGACTGGCATTTGCCTGTGGAAAAGCTGCCTGGAGCCTGTCTCCAGAGCCCTGTGGCCACCCCAGACCCAGGCATGCCTCCAGCTACGCACACCTCCAGAAGAGCCTGCTCCAGGCAGATGCAGGCAGGGAAACACTGAGATTCAGACCAGCCTTGCTTCACTAGCAGCTAAGTACACTCAGAAAAGGAGAGGGGATGGAGGTGGAAAGTCAAGAGCATCTGTGGCAGAGGGGTTGGAACTCGGTGATCCTTGGGCTCCCTTCCAAACCCAGGCCATTCTATGACTGTGTGTGCTCTAAGCGCACAACGGGGTGTGTGTGACTGCATGCTCTGAGCTGTGACAAGCAGAATGCTTCTGCAGCTGGTTCAGAGGATGTCACACCTTTTTCATGCCTGTCCCTGCAGAGCCATCAGTGGGGACTGACTGCAGCCCTGGAGTGGGAGTGTGTGGGGAAGCCCTTGTGCCCAGCTGATGCAATGATGTCGGTTAATCCTATCACTGTGCAGCAAAGCTTTCATGAATTAACCACAAAGGGGTTAATCTGGTAACAATCAGGGCAAAACCCTCAGGGAAAACAAAGCAAGTGGTTCACGAAGAGGCAGGAGACAAGTTGTGGCAGCCACATGGACTTCCTTGTCCCTAGTCAGGCACATGCAGAGGGGCAGGGGGCTGTTAACAGGACCAAGAAGCAGTGCTGACCTGAGGGCACAGAGGTGGCAAGGAGCTGAAGCAAATGAGAACCGGGAAGAGCTTAAGAGCAGCTATGGCCAAGGACACAGCTAAAACCTTTGTGTGGGCTGCCAAAGCCAGTGTCAGGCACCTCAACGTACACCCAGACACCGATACAGCAGAACAAAGGTGCAGCTTGGCCAAGAGGCCAAAAGCAAGCTCCAGTGGTGGGCTTGCTCTGGGGATCAACTTATGCAGAAGCGACACCAGCAAGCTGGTCTAGTAACTCAAATATCGACTCTTGCCCTTTGTGTAAATCACAACTATAGAAGGTAAAGGCAGAACTTACACAAGTTCCTTAAATGGCAAGATGAAGACAAAAAGATGGTCTTAACTGGCTCTGCTGTCTCCGACTCCTTTCCCCAGACAAAGTGCTAGGTGCTGGCAGTGCTTCCACTGAGCTCACTCCTGCTTGGGATCTGAGACCGTTCCAAAGAAACGAGAGCAGCGGCCATATGCTCATTTAGGAAGAGGGGAGAAAGTGGAATGTGTTGTGACATCTGCCTCAAGACAGTATAGATCTTGTCAATCAAATCTGTAGGAGGGTAGATAAAAATATCGTCTGCTGCAGGCCTTCAGCAACTCAACTACTTCTGGAAGTGACAGGATAAAGTCTAATAGTGCAGTGATTCCAATAAAGTGTCCAACAGTGTGCTGAGGTGGCTTTCAGACCACTGAAAAGTGTGGAAACTGAACTTCCTACTCTCTGAAGGCTATAGGGATGGCATACCTGGGTTGCAGCAGGGATGGATCTTATCTGCCCAGGTGAGACTGGAGCAGCAGGATGCTGCGGGACCCAGTCACTGCCATTTCCTGATGGCAGAAACTGAAGCTACACACACCAGCATTTGGTTTGAGCAAAATGAGGGAGTCAGAGGCTGTTGCGAAGAGCTGCCACACTCAGTACCCAAAGAAAGCAGGCTTCAGGTCACTGAGTGGCAAATACATGCCTAAAGGAATCAAGAACACCTTGACATAAGAGAGAGGCTTTGACACTGAGTATTCAGCAGTGGGAAACCATACCCTGAAACTGTGGTTGAACACTTGTAGCTGACAGAGACACCGCTCTGGGGAAAGTGGCCATCTGTACAGGTCCCTGCTTGGGGTGTCAGATCCCAGTTGGCAGCACCTTAATGCAGGAGGTCAGTGTAATCCGGCTTGGGCCTTGTTCCTTGGTTACTGCTTGGGAGCCAGGGAGAGGGGAACGTTGGTCTAGTGGCCCATCAGCACCCACCCTTAACAGGACAGGGAGAACGGCTCAGAGCCTGTGAGATGCTGGGGAATCCTCAAAGCTGCTGCAAAGTCAGTATGTGAGTCCTTACAAAGACATCACAGCAGTGCAACAGGATGAAAGAAGGAGAATGTGACAATTCAATAAATATAAGGTTTTATTACAATAGAAAATAGTAAAACTCATGTTAAAATAGAATCTTGCTTTTGGACTGCTCAGAAAAGCCTAAGCCTCACATTAACCTGCCAGTGCCCATCAGGGTCCTGACCCCTAATTGATGAGCAACACATTTCTGTGCTCAGAGCCTCCCAGCTCCTCCCTCCCCCACCAGTGACAGTGAAAGACTACAGCAGCAGACCGAACCTTGTCCCACCGTGCAGTTGGTAAGGGCTCACTGTGGGGTCACAGTAAAACGTGCCTCATCCCCTTGTGCAATCAGGCTTCTGGTTGAGGCAGGCAGCTTTAGGGAAACCATGGACAAGAGGAGGGGGTGGAAAAGAAAGAAAAATAAACCAGCAGCAGATAACATCAGCTGTTCTGAGACAGCAAGGAAGGCAGCAAATACACCTGCTAGGAAGACCACAGCACCCAGCAGCCTCTGGCCCGCTGTTTGCCTAGTACCACTGCATGTCCCACTGGACACGCTCTGGCCTGACTCCCCTCTGCTGTCAGTGACATTCTGTATGACCCTGAAGGAGACTAGCAGCCACTGCCAAGTTAAAACTCTGTGTAGCTTACACAGTGTTACAGGGAAGTCCCTCCACCTCCTCCTTCCATGGCCAGCCCAGTGCAAGTGAGTGACTGTGCAGTTTGGAACAAACTGTGCTCCCCTCCTCCTCACCGAAAAGGACCAGGGGCAAGAGTAGACTAGAAAACAGTGACCACAGGACAGCAAGGTCAGATGGGAGTGGGAGACACTTGTGCACCATTGCCAACACAGCAGCACTCTGGACTCCAGGTCCCGCTTGCCTATAGCCAGCAGGACTCACTCCAGTCCCTCGTACACAGCCTTCCGCAGCTCGATGAAGAACATCTCCTCCCAGGGCCTCCGGATCCACTCCACCAGCTCTGCCAGGAGCTCAGGGCACTGTGTGTGGATGTGCCAAGTGCTCTCCACCTTCAGCACCTGGGAGGGAGGAAAGAGAGGGAGGTGGACAGGCTGGAACTACCTTTAAAAGCACTGATCAGCCCTGAGCCACCACTGTGCAGTGCAGCTGCCAGCTCCTCCCAACTCCTATGTGATGCACCCCCACCTCCCTCTCTGCCACCAGCCCTGAAGTGTCCCAGCATGACTTCCATACTGCAGCAGTATGCTGTGCTCCCTGGCCTCTGATGTGCAGGGCCCTAGGTTAGGATGGGAGATGACAGCCCCAAGACACTCTTGTCAGGAACAGAGCATAACCCAGCCCCCAGCATCTGGTATGACCCATGACCACCTCCTGGTTACCTCATCATAAAACATCAGCTTGATATCACAAGGACAGAGTCGATATGTTATGACATTGCTAATACTGCTGATTGGCTGCTTCTCCTTCAACTGGATGTTGTTCCTAGGAGGCGTTTCTGCCTCACAGTCTTCATCCAAGGAGGGATGCACCTGCCACTGGTGATTCTCCTCCAGCAGAAACAGCATGCTTTGGGTGCTCAGCAGGGTCACAGGGAAAGCAGATGCCCCTAAAAGGATATGAGGGAATACGAGAGGCTTTGCTGTGAGTCTGAGTCACCACAGAATCAGCTTTGCTGTCCATTGCTCCCCTTGGGAAATGCTTTCCAGCAACAGTAACTGGTTGAACAGCCTTACCCAGCTTCTTGACTGAAGAGGGGGAGCAGGTTAGCCAAACATGGCTGGCCTTGACCAGCTCATCCAAGCTCCTTGTGGGAACAATGAAAGACCACAGCCAGCAAGCCCTGTCCAGCCTATGGGAGGTCGTAAGAGACACTCGAGTCCTCTGACCCCTTAAGCATCACTTTACTGTTCCTTAGTTAAATCAGCAGCTCCAGCTAAAAGGCTGCCTTTTTTGGCCCGAATTAATCTGGCTGCAGGTATCTGATGGTCAGAGCAGAGGACACATGCAAAACTTAATGCCAAGCTGTGATGTGTCATAACTGTGGCAGGAAGCAAAGTAGTTTTGTTAAACAGCTGCTGTCAGTGGATGCAAGTGAAAAGCACTGGAGCTTGGGAATAAGTCTGTTGCACAGAAACAGCTAGCTGAGGTCACAAGGGATTACAAGCTGCTACAGCAACATGTTGCTTTTCTTGTCGCATCTTGCTCTTGGGAATTAGTAGGAATGTCAGAAATGGAATGTTTAATTAGTTCTGTCTATTTGCCAGCATGGCCTCAGTTGGCACTGTGTCCAGTTTTGGGCACCGTACTCTAAAAACAGGAGAAGAACGGACTGTAAGTCCTCCCTCCACAGGCTCTTTGTTCAGCTTGAGGAGAGTGGTAAATGTACTTCCCACAGATCCATTCTCTCATACCCCCCCAATGACCAGTGGTGAACAAGGGTGCAAGAGCAGTAACAAGCTGGTGGGAATGTGATTAACAGCTCGGCTGCTTTTTCCAGTGTCCCAAGCTAAGACAACACTGGAGTTGTTCACTGGACTTAAATCCCAGGTTTAGCACATTTGGCCCTCAGCAAGTGCTGAAACAGAACTTGATGGGCTCCAGCAGGCTGCTCCTGTCCTACTGTCTCAGGTTCCAGACACCTTCTTCTGTTTTCCTAAACAGAGGAGCCTTTCAGCTCCTCACACAAACCAGCTGTGTGTGACCCTTCAGCTTTCCCTTGGCTCAGGGCAATGATCCAGCCCTTAGATAATCTCCAGCTTCTCAGAAACCATTCTGAGTTGTCACCAAGCCTGGTGTACAAGACCAGCTGCTTCCTAGAGACTGGACTCCCATGCAGAAAAGGGCTGGACCAGCTGCTCTGCTGTTTTCCCACAGACTGCACGCTGAACACACAAGCAGACAGCACAAGGTGTGGGACACCTGGCCACTGAGATCTCCTGTACCTTGGATGAGGTAGGCCAGCAGATAGAAGAAACAAGTGTCACCTGCAGCAGCAGAATCTGTGGTCTTGGAGTCCAGCAGAGGCCTGGAGGAGATACAACAATGGGCTGATTAAGGATGTGCTTCTTCCAGCCTAGGTTTGCTGTGAGCTGGCTTCTGTTCACTGTCCTCCTGGGGGAGGGAGGGACCCAGATCCATCATACTCGACTCAGATTCCTCCAGGAAAGCCAGCATTGCTCTGCCTGGCTCAGTCCATGACACCCCTTTGCCTGCTCACACCCTGTGCAACAGTGCCTCCTCCTGCTTTGCGAACTGTGCTCCCCAGATACTGCTGGACAAGTGGACACCCTCTTCTATCTGAAACCCCAACCTCTCCAAGGCTGTTCTTACCATAGCCAATGTTGTGGATTCATTTCCACAGTGGGAATTTCCTTCACCTTACTCCTGTGCTTAGAAGGCAGCTCTTGCATGAGATCTAAAGAGAGGGAGAAGGTAGACATGGTTTATTGTAAGCTCAAGGGCAGCACATAAAGGCTTAGAATGGTTCTCTAGTTTAAAGACAGTCACACAAAGTTATGCTAGTGGGCTTCCACTCCAACTTTCTTTCTCATCTGGCAAGAGTGAATTTCCAACATACATCCATCAACAGCTCTCTCCTGGTAGTTCTACAAGAACAGATCCTCCAAATTGCCTCCCCACCCCCACTACAGTTCTACTCTTACATGCCAGGGTCTGCAGGAACTGGTCACAGCAGCTTTGGTTCCGGATTAGCAGATTGTAGGAGGCTTTTGGATTCTCAAACTCCATCCGCAAGCTCTGGTGGCAGAGTCCCACTTCCAGATGGGAAATATCAGACAGGTAGTGAGAATCATTCTTCTTCAGCCAGTCTGCAGGTTGTCCCCTATTCACAGAGCACAGACCTCAGCTGCAGCAGGCTGCCCCATCTCCTCTCACATAAGATTGCAGCAGGGGGCTTTGCCAGAAGAGCCTTTGCATGTCACCACACCTCCAGGGTAAGGCGGGCTCAGGCTGGCACTACCCAGCACTCTCAGCCTCACTGCAGGGTCTCACTTGCCAACATTCTCCTTACCTGGTAACTCCAGTGACTTCAAGCACATAAATCTTGAGATCAGAGGCAACAAGGATTGAGAGGAACTCTCCTTGTCGACCAAACTTCACCATGACCACCTAGAACACAGACAGGGTGTGATACAGCACTGATCTGACTCTTGCCAGCCCACAGAGGAAAAACCCAACCCAAACACACTTCAGCTACTTTCACATCTGGGTCTCTAGGATGCCACACCAGAGCAAAAGTCACAGTATGGCTAGACGTATAGGTGCTGCAGGAGCTCACCTTGAGAAAGCACTGGAACTCCTCAGCATCCTCCTCAAAAACCTCCATATCCAGGTACAGCTTCAGGCGATGATCCACAGAACGGAAGTCCCTCGTGTTCAGGATGCCGTTTACAGCTGAGGAGAACACAGGGTAGGATTGACACTGCCCACTGACCAGATGCCTCTGATGCATGCAGGCTGGCACTAGGGGAGCAGTGTCACCCCCTCTTTGCTCCTGCTTCCATCACATCTCTCCTAAAGACAATGAGCCAAAGCTAGGACCTTCCAGGCACAGGTCTCATTGCAGAGATGTGAGGGGACTTCATTTCTCCAACACTTGCTTTTTCAGAGACACAAAGCTCTGGTCTAACCCAGAGGTCTTCAACCTATGCTCAGCTTAGTCACAGGAGGATGCTTTGCTGCCAGATTTGGCAGGAGGACAATTCTCTATCACAAAACTAGAAAGGCATGTCTCCTTTCAGCTGATGTTAGCTCAGGTCAACTTTCTAAACTCTGGTTTTGACAGTAGTAAGGCTGAAGGGGACTGAAGAAGATACCAATAAAACTGCTTAAGAATGCAAGTAGGTTTGTCATACAATTATATGACCAAATAATTTATACAATAACCATAATGCCTGAGAGTACACACTTCCCAGCAGCGCCTGCTCTCCACCAGAAAAACTAATCAGTTACTCCTGAACAGGAACTTTTTAACAGGCTCAATTTTAAATTGGGACCTTGCGACTTGACCCAAAACAAAAGACTGCTTTATTCCTCACACTGCAAGTGTACAAGATTGAACACGGCAATCCTAAACACTGGTCCTATACCAACTGACCTTCAGAGGCACAGCAGTCTTGAAAGGCTGGGGGAGATCTCTGTAGTTCAAGAAGCTGACGGGTTTGCAAACAAGGACTAGAGTGCACTTACAGTAGAGTCACTTGGTGGGCTGGACTATATAACCTCCATAGCTCCTTTCCAACCTCAGTTATTCTGTAAATCACAAGCTGATGCCCAAGCAGAGGCAGCCTGCCACATCAGAAATTCAAGGCCCTTCATGAAAAGCATTTGTGGAGCTCCTAGTAACTCCTACCTTGCACAACAGCACCCACACAGCCAGCAAAGTCTCTTCTTTTGGTCAGGATTTGTTGTCTTAAGTTCACTCAAAGACTACTGAGGAAACCACAAGTAACTGTAGATCCACTAACCAGAGCTTCCAACATACACAAGTCTCATACTGCACTTCAGTCAGAGAATAGACAGAGAAGCTGTGCATATGTTCTTCAAAGGTAATGCTCCAGCTGGCAGCTCACTGGTGCAACAGGAACCCGGTGTGTCTGTAACTCCTGTAGCTACAGTGCATATCCCAGAACAAGAACTGATCTGAGTCTGAGCAATACGAGGGATTAGGAGGTGACTCAGTTTTCCCTACCTTCAGTGATGAGGGTTGAACAGAAAGGGACATGCAAAACTCTCATCACAAGAACCATGGTCACTGCTGCTCATGCTTGGTGACCTCCCTTCCCCCATTAAACAGGAGACAGAGGACGCTGTGAGCACCAGTGATAAAGTCCAACACCAAGCTGTGCACACCCCTAAACCCTGCACAGCTCCTACATACTCACATGGGCTGAGATTCCACGTTTCCTCAGACTCGGAGTTCAAGGAAAGCTGGGAAGGTGTGGGCCCATGAGAAACACTGTAACGGTAGCTCCCCATCAAGCTGTCCCCATTAGTGTCTGTGTGGCTGAGGGACAGGTTCTGGCTCTTCATGCCCAGGTCCTTCTTTCCACAGCCCCCATCTGAACTGCGGGAGCTGGAATGGAGAGTGCCATCATGCTCTCCACTCAGCTCTGGGGTCCTGGTGCTATTGCTGGTATCCAACTCTGAGTTGTCCTCTCCGCCAATGTAGAACTTCCTGCTCTCACTGTCCAGGGCAGGTGCTTCCTCTGGGCCCTCCTGCTGGCTGCCTCCCTCCAGGATAGAGTCTGACAGGTCCTCGCTGGTGCTATCAGGGCAAGGTGGCAAAGGTGTACTGAAACGTATCTCTGAAGGCAGGATGACCACATGGTCACTGGAACAACTGGGACAGGCTATGGGCTCACCAGCTGCTGTGGCACCTGTGGAAGATTTTGTTACAGACAAAGAAAAAGCAGAACAGCTCACCCCCAACAAGATTTTAATCCCCCGACCCTGCAAACCAGAAACCATCCCTTTCAAAGTAGACAGTATTTATAGTCCAACTTGAGCAGCTTGTTGAGCAACTCTGCTCACAACCACATCCTACACACCCCTTTGAAAAGCAGCAAGAAATTCTGGATTGGTGCCAACATCTACCTCAAGCAGCTCTGTTCAGATTTAGGGTGACCAGTTGCAACTGAAACCACATTGAAGGTTTGGCTCATGCCTTTTCCTCCACTCCACGTCCACAGGGGCTCACACAGCCTCTAAAGCCCAAGCTTCAGAGCCCAAGCTTGTGACCAATCAGTGCAACCTTCCTTAGCCAGCTCCATCCCCCACTTGGTGCATCCTCCAGCCAGCCAAACCACAAGCATGCTGTACCCCTTCTCCTCATCCCTCCTGCCCCCAATTCCTGATGCTTCATTCACACCACAGCAGACTCCCACCTGGATCTTGGGACTCCCACTACTCTGGGAGTAGTGGGAGATCTACTTTTCTTCCCCTCTGGTGGAGGGGGAGAAAGTCTCTCAGGGTGGAAAAAAGTGCTGCAACCAGGATAGGCCTTCTGCCCTCACTACAGCTCTTCAATCCCAGGGTGCTTCATCAAACAAGCAGCACCTGCTGAGCTAAGACTCGTCACTCCCCACATTGAATATAAACTGGGGTTTGAAAAACTTGGCTATCAGGAGATGTCTGTTTAGCACCAGCCATGCCTCAGACAAAATACCACATCTCATGTCAGACACCCAAAAAATAACATGGAAAATGGAAAAAAGAGTAAAAGGAGCCCAGCAAGAATAACTGCATTGTATAGCAGATGACTGACAAGCCATTTATCTAGGGAGCTGAGCTTACTGAGTCTAGAGATGAGAAGACAGGACTAGTCAGAGTGGAAGAAGACTGGCCCTCAAGTACAAGGAAAGGAATGAATCATTCCCCATCAGGGAAGCAAGAGTGGTCTTAAGAACACGCTTTAGAACAAAGTAGCCTGTGTGGCAGAAAAGACAACGGTTTCAACAGGACAAGAGATTATGTGACCTTTAAGGCCTTTCCCAGACTTCAGATTTCTGTGGACCACCTGAAGTTTCCAGCAGTTCTCCCAGGCTAGCTACCTACAGCAGAGTGCTGTTTGCTTAACATTAGAACAGTGCCTTCTTTATTTCCACTAGTGAACAAGGCAGGCTCTTCCAAGTGAGAGTACACCTCCTAACAGGTTTTAATTCCAGTAGCCAAATCTCTACTTCTCCTATGTTCCATACTCTGCACCACAGCTGCCATTCAGGCTGTTTGCTTGGGCATTAGCAACCATTCTTCTTTTGGAAGGATGGTTGCTAATGCCCAAGCTACATCCTACTACATCCTACCTTGATCTAAGGCATCCAGGGTCTCCAGGATTTTGGCATCTCCAACCTCTGAAGGATAGGGACCTTGATGCCCGAGAACCAGGAACTTTGAAAACTCCTGCTTGCATTTCAGGCACTGGAACTTTGTAGATCCCTTCTCCTGATCCTGATTTTGCCGGTTTTCCTCCACAGCTGGGGACAGTACTTCAAGGACACACTAAAAGTAGCAGGACAGTAAAAAGAATGCTAGCAGGCAGCTTTAACATTCCTAATATAAGCAAGCCTCTGACATCAGCAAGTCTCACATGCCTCATTTCAGAGCACAAGGGGTGCAGGGCCATTCCCCAGCTTACAGAGCACAACAGCCAGTTGAACTGGCTTCACTGAAGAAGACCAAGAGAAACCTGGTTTTGCTGATCTGTGCCTTGTATCCACATACTGATGGGCTCTCCCTGGAACTCTGGTCTCAAAGTCCCCAGCTATTTGCATCTTTTCTGCAAAATCTTGTTTAAATGTACTTAAATTAACAGTACCTCTAGGAAAAATACTTGAATTTGACCAGAGTTCCTACGGGAGCTGTGCAGACCATAGCTGCCACAGCATTGGCAAAGCATTACAGGCTAGCACATCACTCGGTACACAGGTAATGTTACATTGCACAACCAAGTAAGGATCACTAAGCTGACTACTAACTTTTCTCCCCAAGAGGCAGAAAGCTGCAAGGTTTTTCCCCTGAGAGCATCTTTTATGCTCCAGTAGCTCTGCTGCCCTCAGCCACGCTCACTGGGCTCTCCACGGGTCATTTGACAAGCAGGAGAAATCCTGAGCTTAAAAGCCAGGTGTCGGCTGCTAGAGAGCAGCAGGTGGACCTGTGCTCTGCAAACAAGGACCTGAGTTGGCTGGCAGAAGTCAGTGTCTTCCAGTAAGGCTGTGAGGCTGCCCCTTCCCCAGGCTGCTGCCCTGCTCCCCCCTACCTGTAGGCACTGCTCTGGACAGTCATCGAGTACCACATATTTGCGCTTCTGCCGGTCCTTACGAATGTAACTGAAGTGCAATGTGAGAACAGGGAAAACTCCCTCCAGGTCCTGCAGGAGACAGAAAACACCATTTCTAGAAACAGGGAGTAGCATCGGGTGTACAGGAGCTAGTATGTGAACATATGAAATGTGGCTGTACAAACACTTAAATTTTTAAGCTTCCCGTAACACTCCATAGCTGGTAGCATTTGGGAGCCTGGTAAAACAAGCATTAAAATGGAAATACAGCTCATGAGTGATGAGGGAAACAGTAAGTTTCAAGGTCCAGAGGAAAGCAAATCAAACAAAACACCTTTTCGTGGAAGTAGTTCGGAAGAGTATAAAGCTACAAACTTTCAAAAGGTACAAGGGAAGGGAAAAAATAAAATTTGAGCTTTTGAGGAAAACAGTATTAGAAAAGCTTGTGAACATGTCCATGCACACACTGCATGTTAAAATCCTACCATAAGGAAAAAGAGATTTCCAAACTCCCTTTCTAAAGGGTCACAAAAGCAAAATAGGGTTTGTAGTTCTGAGGCATGCACCTAGAGTGGAAGGAGAACTGCTACCAGTCATTTCTAAACGTAACACTAGGCTCCATGCCGCACTTTCTAAGAAGTGCAATCCACAAACAGTCCTTCGAGGCCAAGATGATATCCCAGTGTGGAATGGATGGTCAGGAGCTCTCCATCTCATTTAGGCTCCTCTGGAGACATCCCATTCCTGCACACTGGAACAAGTCCAGCTATTGTCTTTTCAAGACAGCTTTGGAACAGAACCGGTGCTGGCTTCCGCTGTGTTATCACAGGTACCCTCAGCAATGCAGGTGCTGTTAAGACACTCATGCATTGCAGGGAAGCACTGCCAAATAAGTCAGGCTTTTCAGGAGCTAGAAAGAGACCTGCAAGTTACTCTGACAGAAGCCCAAATCCAGAATGCTGGCCCCCAAGAGGAATACAATGTCAAGGGCTCCCACAGCAGTATAACTCACCATCCTCTTCCAGTTCATTTTGGAGGTCTCCACCTTCTGCAGGCATTTCAGCTCCAGCTTGTGGAGGACTCTGGCAGCCTTCAGTTCTACCTCAATCACATGCTTTGCTGTGACTCGCAGGAAGATCCAGTCTGGTTCTGGGTCCCCTTCACCTTCTATTTGGCTCACCAGCACCGGCTGGCAAAGGTCCACTGCCAAACAAGACACCATACAGGTCAGTACACACAGCAGGACTTCAGGCCTGCTTGGCCCAAGCCCTTTGAATACCCACAATACTGGGCAGCACAATAAAGCTTCAGAGATATCACATTTTATCAATCTATTCTATCATCACTCAAGCCTTCAAAAAGCAGTGAAAGGACCTGTTTACCTTCTGGCTTCTCCTCTTCTTCCACGCCCAGCATTAGCACATCTACCTCCTCTTCTCTTTGCTCTTCTTCCACAGGCTGATCCAGCTGTACTTCAGGCTCTTCCTCCTTCTCAGTATCATCCAAAGGAGAGGATTCTTTCTGGGATATTTGGGATTTTCCTTGCTCTGGGTCAGAGCTCTCACTCTGCAAGTCCATTGCAGCAGCTCTGCCTGCGAGCTCATCTGCAGAACGGCTACGGCAAACGACAGATACTTGGTCATGCTCCTCCAGGTGCCTCCTGTACTGCAGCCAGTCAACACCAAAGCGATCTCTGAAGCTGTCCAAACGTTTCATCTCCTTCTGATGCTGTAGGACCAGGTCTGCAGAGGAAAAACTTGGGAAATATGACAATAGTAGTCACGCCAGAGTGCTCCTCTGACCGTGGGCAGGTCAGCTGCTCTGTTGCTGACCAAGAAGTTAAGCCTCACCAGCAGAGAGAGATAAAGCCTGGGACTCGTGTTCTGTGTCACTGGGCTCTGAAATGCTTGCTCTGCGCACTTTGACTTTTCCCTAGAACAAACAGGATAAGAATAGTTGGGAGGCACCACAACAACCAAAACACATCTGATGCTCTGCCAAGCTGAAGGGTTCATAGCCGTGGCAGTGCAGAAGCACACCCCGAAACACTTGTCACAGCAGTATATCACGGCTGACGTTAAGCCCAGCCCCTTCCTAACACACAGCAGCACAGAGACTCAGCACCACAGTGTCAGTACAAGACTACACCCATAGAACAATGTTTTCACACCAAGGCAGCCCCTTCACCCAACAGGCCAGCTACATGGGTAAGATGCTATCTCAGTGCCAAACCTTGCTTTTCTTCCGAGGGAGCCTGACAGCCACATTCTCAGCCGGGGACTGACTGTCGCTGAAGTCTGCGGCACAGGAACTGTCTAGAGCACTGCGGTCCAGCATAGTCTTCTCTGAGGTAGAAGTGTGGATGGAGTGAGATACACTTTGCACAAGTCTTGGAAGGTACTAAAGCCAAAAGAAAAGAAGCATGCCTGCTGAGTGCAGAGAGCAGACAAGGTAATCAAGCCACAACTCAGGCTGACAACTTCATCACCCCTCACCCCTAGACTTTCCCCATCTCAGTCAAAGCGGTGACAACAGAACCTTCCTGGTTGACTGGATTGTTTATCATGGCCTCTCCAATTTAACTCAATCTCTGCCCTTCCTAAAAACAACAGATGGGAAACTGATAACTGCTTGTTTTGCTCACATGTAATTCAAGTACCAGATAGTACCTGAAAAGGAAACTGGCATGGCTCCAAGTTCTGCCAGGCTACACAGGAAAGAACAAGTTACACTGTCCCAACAATTACAAGGAATCAGCATGAACTGAGCCAAAATGAACTGCGTCAAAGAGTCAAGGGAGCCAACAGAAATTTAATGGACATATGACAATGCAAAACCTCCCAAAGCCAGTAAATCACTTCACAGAAACTGTACTTACCACTAGGTCCGAGGAAGAAAGCAACTCCCCATCCAAGAGGAACTGTAATTAGAGACCCATTTGCAGTCAGATTCCATTTGGCTGGCATATACTCAGGACAACATCTGCTGGCTCCTGTTCCCCTTTGGGCCACCCTAGGGTTGGGTTCTCTGGCACAAAACTGCAGAGACTACCAGAAACAACCCTGTTCCTGCCAGGCCATCACTCATTTAGTTGCAGCTACCTGATATAATAGCATATAAGCCCAGAAGGGACCACTGTGGTTTTCCTATTTACAGGCTTTACAACTCTCAGAAATGTATTCCAAGACACTTTGAAGAAGAGATAAAACAGATTATTCTGCAACAACTTACAGATTGTTTTGAGAAGTAATCATTTTCACCTCAAAGCTTGTACCCTCCTTCTAGCCTGAAGGTTTCCGGTAACTTGAGCTCAGCAAAAGCTTGTTCTAAGCCGCAGTATGAAGACAATGAACCCAGACATTTGCCACTAGTATGAAAGGCAGACCAGCTCTGGAACAATTCTGACCCTTAACAAGCAAGTTTACTTTGCAAAATTGCCAGAATGCTGTCTTTTCCGGCTTCTTTATCTGAAATCATTTTACTGAGGACTGACCTAAGCACCAGAGTGCAAGTGAAACAGTGATGACACCTAGCTGAGAGCAGAATGTCAGGGAGAAAGAAAGAGGTGGATGTGGCTGCCAAATAAGCGTGTAATTAGGCAAAGTGGGCCAAGATAACTCCTTCAGTGCAAAGTCTAACTACACAGTCACCATCTAGCAGGAAGAGAGTAAAGTTTTAGGACCATCAGTGGAAAAAAAAACGATGAAGCAGACAGTGAAGATGTATTAAGATCCGAGGTCTTACAAACCTGAGATCAGTATTCAACTCCATCTGCCCTGGCCAGCACACCACTGAAAAATTTAAGGATAAACTACTCTACCTGAAAAAAACCCAAACCAAAACAAGCCACAAAACAAACACCACTGTTACACCACTCAAATAAATGTTCATGTTTATGAGATCCTTTCTCCTTGTTTGCCCATGACTGGTGGAACACACTATATCTTCAACAGCTGGGGCAGAAGGCACGTGGCTAATACTCACATTGGAGGAGGCTGCCCTGGGAGATAGATGTACAAGGGTTGCAGATCGGTGGTTCTGATGGAACCATAATGGGTTTCCCTCTAAATTCAGCTGGGTGGGGGAAATAAAGAAATCATTAGAAGCAATATCCTATACCCCAACCTAGCATGCCTGCAGGCTCAGGACTTTCTGCCTCAGGAAATATTCTTTGCAGTGGAACAGTGATCAGGCCGGTAGAGGACTAAGTTTTTGCAATGCTTCCTGAAATTTGTTTGGCAAACAGAGAAGGAAATTAAAGTACTTCCTACTTGGGTCCCTAAATCATTGGGAACTCTTTAAGTACTGACTCTGAGAAGTGTTGAGGGAACAGTCCTTTGCAGGTTATCTCCCCTCACAAGCACTATAGTGACTGCAGTTCTCCTCCTACAGACTTCTCTGAACACAGAAATTTGTAACAGGATTAGAGGAGTATATTTACTGAACTTGACAGTGTTAGAATCAGAAAAGGGGATCAAGGAAGGGGAGATGAATATATGGACAAAGTTAGCTTGAGCATGTGTCACTGAAAATGAAGGCTGAAATATAGATGTCTGTCCTAAGCTCCCCCATCAGCTTTCCACATTAAAATTAAATGCTTCACAATTGAGCTGATCTTTCAAAACTCCCTCCTTCCCACACATTCTCCACCTTGCATCCCCTGACTACAGTGTCTCTAATCTTCCCACTCATCAGGCTTCATGCTTACATTTTTTATACAGTGTAGTGTGGACAGTGGTGCCAACTGGGCATGTTCCAGCAGCAGGTTATAGGCCACATCCAAGTGCTGCAGATTCACTAGATGTTCAACCCCTGCAAACAAAGCAAGAAGTCATCAGCATGGTAGGAAATATAACTTGGGAACCTTCCACCTACCCCTCTTCCCACAAATAGAACCCCCTTTAAAACAGCTATGCCCAAGACTTCAAGTTTTGTTCCCCCTCAAGGAACGGAGGAAGGCCTAAAACTCAGAGGACTTCTCCCTTGTGGGCTCACCGTTAATGCTGTCAAGCTCATTGTTGCGCAGGATTAGAGTCACCAGCTTGGATCGGCTGAAGATGCCAAGGTTTGGCACCTTGGGCAGGAAATTATAAGCCAGATTGAGGTACTCTAGTTCTGTAAGGGTCTGTTCAGAGAGAAGAGGAGGTGAGGATCAATTGGGACCTTGGATGAAAGCCTGGACTCAAGACAGGTGAGTTTCTCAAGGCTATTTCTGCAGCAAGACTTCAACATTCACATTTGGAATGGTTTGTCTAGGGGCACTCAGCATGACTTAACTCACCTGACAAAATTTGCTAGGAGCAGCTTTCTTTTTCCTTGTCAGTGAGGGGTCCCTGGTCCTCAGCAAAAGGACTGCGCTACCAAAAGAAGCCCTTCCTTACCTTTGCAAGGATGATGGTGAATGATACAATGTAAGCCCCACTGACTCCATAAAAAGTTGTTTCATAGCTTCTCCTAAAAGAAGCAGATCTAGCCCAGCAAAGCATGGATTTCACTGCCGTTTCCTGCAGACGCTCGTGGCACTGTGATGGACTACTCCCTTTCTAAAGTAACTGACAGGAGATTTCTGAGGGGGAGAAGGAAATGCTACAGGCAGCTCGAACAAACCAAACAACTCTCTACAGTCCATGCCTGGCTATGTAATTCACACCTGCTGCACAGACTGCAGCAAAGTCTTGGCCACAACCGAGCTCACACCGTACGTGTGACTGTACATCCAGTGTACACCGTATGTATCGCTGTATTTATCACTTGGCACTCCAGTGTGGCCAAGTGATACGTAGTGATATGTACAGTGAGCTTTCCTATCTTAGAATGGATGAGGAACACACTGGGTGCATGTACAAGACAACAGCATTGAGGCTGCCAGCACTAGGTCTAAATCACATTCCCACTGGGCCCTGTCTCTAGTTTGTTATACTTCACCTACCAGGCACAAGGTCAATGACTGAAGCACTTAAGACATGTCCTGTCTATACAAGTAAACTCTGGCGCTCAGTACATGATACTCACTGTTAAATAGTGCTCACAATCCTGTATCTTGTTGTGACTCAAATCCAAGACTCTCAGAACATTCAGTAATTGCTGAAGGATAAGAGATACAGGTCAGGTCTTATAACTGTCTCCATTGCAGCGGGAAAACCCTGTCCTACTGGGAGAGGTCAGGAAAATTAACACTGCCTACTCCCTCCCACCCAGAGCTAGCAGCATCTGTAAAGGAGTGTCCCACTCTTGGCTGTGAACATCGCCTCTCTTCCCCTCAGTCATGCAGGAAGGATGCCCACTCACCAGCGAGTCATCCAAGGTAGTGATTGAGTTATAGCTGAAGTTCATAGTCTGCAATTCCAACCACGGGAGAGCACAGCTCAGATCTCCACCGCATGCTGAAATGATTTCCTAGGAAGAAGTGAGGAGCCATTCCTTGATGAGTACTAGCTGTTACAGCAACAGCAGATGAACACAGAACAGCCAGTCTAGCACAAGGTTGGCATATTGTGCTTTAGAGATCCTGCCTTGCTTAGAGTGGCAATGACTTATGTCACTAATTCAAGTATTTGGAGGGGGTGGGAATTCACCACTAGGTACTTAGAAAGGAGAAATACCTTTTCTGCCTACACTTGAGTGGTAATAGCTAACCTAACATGTTACAATTTGTAGGTTCTGAACACTAAGCACAAAGATTCATGCTAACAAAACCCTTTGCAGCCCTCCATCAGAGCAGGATACACACGTCCTGGCCAAAAAACTTGCGCTGTGGCAGACAAAAGCAGCTCTCAAAGCAGTCCCTACCAGCAGCCCCTGTTTCCCAGCAGGCAGCTGCTTTTGTGACACAGACAGCAGTCCAGAGCCCCAAAGCTAGCACAGCCCATGTTACTTGGTTCTCCGCAGCTGGAGCTTCATGTCTCAGAAACCCGCTGCACAGCAGCGCAGATAAGACACCGGAGCACAGCATTCCTGCTGACAACCAGCTCTAATTTAAGGCTGGTGAGACACAATGATCAGCTACAGGCCTTTGGAGATAGAAACAGACAGGCACACAGAATGGTCAGACCCGACTGATAGGAATATTGACTGGAGCCTAAATTCTCCAGTAGCTAAAATGAGACTGCAAAGCACATGTGTATTCAACTAGGGAATACTTCAAGACTGTTAAAAGTCAGGAGTAGGAGCCCAGAACAAGGAAAGGCAAAAAAGACATATATAACAGGGATTGATAAGGTGATTAACCCTGTACCCTACATCTTCCCTGTCTGAAGGGCTGTAGAATGATGATAGTGTTTCTCCTGCAATTTTCCCCATGAGCTGTGTAGAGATACTCACCTCCAGTGTGCTGATACATTTGCAACAGGTTAGAGATTCCAGCTGAGAATAGACAAATCGCAGTCCCCGGAGGCAGTGTGGAGGGACAGACCTCAGCTACAGCAGTGATGAGAAAGTAAGGACAACATACATCAAAATTACAGTGTAACAGCACCTACCATCCCAGGCAAGGAAGCTCCTCTTCTCCGCAAGGGAGCTCCTGTTTCCCAGCTGGAGTCTCCCTCCCTAACACTCCAGCCTTTGCTCATAATCTAACTTCACCCCAAGCAAGTGTTGCAGGAGTTTAGACTTAGCCTTCTAGGAAAGCCACAAAAGCCTGCCCAGTTTATAGGAGTAAAAGCATCCTGCAACCGTGAAACTACACCAAGAAAAGCCAAACAGCAAGCCTCAAAGCCAGTTCTGCCTTGTATACTTACTTCCAGATGCCGGAGGGACTTGAAAGGGAAGATCTTCACAGCAGATTGCAGAACACAGTTTGGAACATGAACAAGCTAGAGAAATCAGAAAAGAAGTCTCATGTCAAGCATGATTTATGCTGCAGTACCACCCTCCTGATGCAAGGACTAAATGGCCTTGAACAGCCAGCCTTCCCCTCAGGTCCACAAACAAGCCCTCCCCCAGTGCTTGCACCCTGTTTCACAGGTTTCTGTCTTCTGGCCCCATGGGCCAATCAATGGAGGTCAAAGATAAACCATGTTACCTAGCACAAGGCCAGACCACAGAGCTCCTTTTCTTCTGCCCTGCCCACAGAGCTTCACCACTTTCAGAATAACAGGGAGGTTCGACAGCTGGATTTCCCATCAGCCAACACTAACAATTCCACTGAATACAGACAAATCTAGCTGTTGGAGCTGTGTTTACCAAGCAACTGAGCTGAACTAGGATGCTGGCGGGATGTGCATTTCACTAAAACAGGCCAAGTAAGGCCAATGACAAGCAGATAAAATGGAAGACAGAGTTGGTCGCCAGGACACTTGGCGTCAGGCTGAAGTACCTGCAGATCTCTTCTTTGCATTGTGTAGTGCAGTCACCAGCTCTTTCCCCACAAGGTGGGCAGGTTGTGTTCATGTACAATACAGCACCTTATTGAATCCAGCTTCTTATGCTTTCTATGAACAATGCATAAACAGTCCTTCAGACAACGTGAGCAATGAAGCAGTTAACACTTCCACTGCGGACACCAGGGTACAACTGGAGAGACCATCTCTGCCAGCTACGTCCATGTTCACGCAGAAGTGACTCATCAGGTGCAGAACAGACATCCCAAGGCCTCGTCACCACTACCGCTTCCACAGTTACAGTCCTGACGGCAATGAATCATGCCGACTGCCTGCCAGCACCAATGCAGCATGTTGAACAAGACCATTTGCAGGGGAAGCTCATGCTGGGAAGCTCTGTTCTGTTTTAGCACAGTTTATTTCAGATGCTATCCTTGCTCTTTGCTTTGACTTGTCTCTTCTCCCTCCACTTTCTTAAGAAACTGATCAGGCTGATTATTAGTTTCTCCACGTAAATCAGTTACTATACCATAATAGGTAGCTTCCCCTTCTTTACAGCCTTGTTACAGAAAAAGCCCATCTTCTGGTTAGCACAGATGCTCACCACAACATCCTCCAGGCAGCAGCATCCCTCCCCATCTCCTCCTGTGTTTCTCCACAGGCTCCACTTCAATCTCCACCCTCAGCACACTGCTACAAAACCCTCCCAATAATATTCAGACTATCTCTCCAATCCACCTCATCTGGAAAACACTTCTGAAGATGTCTCAGGCCATAGTGCTCAGATACAGCACCTCCCAAGCACCACTGTGAAACTTAAGAACAGCTGCTAATTCCTCCTTTTAGGCCCATTTCATCTCTCCTGCTCTCCAAGTAGTGTCCCCCTTCCAAGTATAGTTAGGTACAGCTTCAGAGCACAGGCTGCCTTTCCAAAAGCCCTCTGAAGAATCCCTAGCTCCATACTTTTATCTTTATTACAGCCTTCTTAAAATTAACAAGGACACATGCTGTGAAACAGATTGACCAGAGCCGCTACCCAGGCAGAAGCACACAAAACTCAGAAATCCAGAGCAGAAGGTCTCAGAGTAGTGGGTGCATACGACGCTCTCCTCACACCCCCTGGCTTGTGTGCAGCTCAGTCATCACTCAGGGAGCACCGAGTTGTGCTCAGCAGCCAGACACTGCCTGGATTGCTCAAGCATTGCAGGAAAGAATCATTTTCCCAACAACGCCAACACTGTACCAAGGTCAGAACACGATTAACCCCCATTGCCCCTGTTTTTAACTCTGGAAAACTTTCTGCTGAGTTGCATGGCTGAGCCTACACGAAGTAGCTACACACTATCGTGCTGAACTATGGCTCCATGCAACAGCCCCATGAGCGCTATCCGACCCACATAACCTACGTGTCAGATGGGGTCGGTGGCCACCAAAGAAGGCCAGTCTGAAGCAGGCAGCTGAGCCTGCCACCCAGTCCGGCCAGCCCTGCAGCACCCCCGGTCCCTCCCATCCCCACCCACGGCAGGTACAGACCTTCAGGGAGTGGGTCTTCTGCAGGACGTCGAAGAGGAACTGCGCCTGAAGGATGGCGGCGGTCTCGGCAGGGTGTGAGGGCAGGGCCACGAAGCCCCGGTTCTGGTTGCGAGAGCCCAAGTGCTGCTCGAAGACCTGCGTGAGGTGCTGCAGGGTGGGGGTGAGCAGCGTCAGCGTGCTGGAGCCGTCCAGGACGAGGTCCCCTGCACGGAAGGGGAAGGACGGGCCGGACCGTGAGTGCTCCGGCTCCCGCACCGGAGNCAGCCGCGCCAGACCGCACACTAGCGTCTCCGCCGCTGCCATCTCCGGGGCGGCGGGGACCGAGGTGACCGCGGCCCGGCTCGGCTCGGCCCGGCCCCAACCCCGCGCACTTCCGCGTTGCCCCAGAGACGCGCCCTTCCGTCCTCACCACCGAGGTGGTGGCCGCGGCTAGAGCGCCGCCGCTTACATCCGGTTGCCATGGAGCCCGCCCCAGCGTCCCCCTCCCGCCCGGCG
>VXBZ01000143.1:726924-770254 GCA_013399135.1 Heliornis fulica | reverse complement strand
TGTCGGCGGCGGGTGGCTCTCCTTCTCCGGCGGTGCGAGGTACGGGCCGGGCCGGGACTGTAGAGGGTGGGGAGGGCGGGTCCCAGCGCTTGGCTCCTCCGCTGCAGCAGCCCGCGGGCCCCGCGAACACGCGTGGCGGGTGCCGCCGCCTCGCAGAGCCCGGACAGCCCGCTTGGCCGCCCTCTCCCGGCCCTTGGTGCGGGGTTTGGGGTGCTGCGCGGCACGGTGCAGGGGCCTGCATGGTGCACGGCACGGCACGCTGAGGGCGGTGCATGGCGCGGTGCATGGCGCAGCACGCAGCACCGTCCCGGGCACGGCGCGGCGCCCGGTGCTGCGTGCCGCGGGGCTCGGTGCGGTCCCGTACGGGTTGCACGGCGAGGTGCGTTGTGCGGAGCGTCCCCAGTGCCTGACTCCGTCCCTCGCTCCGCCGGCTGTACGCGTGTCTGTCGGCGTGTCCGTACATCCCGCGGAGCGGTGTCTCCTTGTCGCTGTCTGGTGCTTCGTTCCAGAGTGGGTTCTGTTCCCGTGTGTGTGTGTCTGTCTGTCGACTGTGCGAGCTCCGTCCTGTCCTGTACCCTCTCTGAAGGCAGTCAGGGAACGGAGTAGGTGCCTCAGAAGGGAATGGCTGTGGTGGTTTACCCAGGGTAGTTCAGTAGCGTATGGGATTCCTTGAAATACCCAAGCTGTATACAATCCTTAGTCTCAGTGTAGCCATATATCAGAGATTCACAGGTTAGACCCTTCCTGCCTGAAAACTTTGTGTGTTTCCTGTCCTACGTGTTGCCTTTATGTTTTGGTGTGTGCCCGTGTCCCTCTGCCGTGGCACGGCAGAAGTAGGGGCTGCGCAGCCCACTCCCGTTCCACTCAGCTTTGAGGCCGTGACTGTCACAGCAGCAGCCGGCTGCTTTGGTGTGCACAGTGGCACCTCTCCTGCTCCCATCCTCAATGCACAGGCTCATCGGCAAGTCTTCCCAGGAAAATCTTACCAGGCCTCTAATCTTTCTCCTTTTTGAGCTCTTCTAGTCTATGTCTATCAGCCGGAATGTCTTCCCCTCTATCCTCAAATCAGCCTTGCTGTTGGGGCTTTATCCCTATCTTAACATCCACTCTGTCTAGACTCTCCATTGCTAAATTATTCTCAGACTGATGGCCAAGGGATTAGGGAAGAGCTGAGGAGATGGATGCAGGGCATGACGGCTGTCTCCGTGCAGCCCCTTGCCCACGGATTCAGGGCAGCCTGCTCGTAGTCCCTGAGGCTCATCTTTATTGCAGAAGGCAGTGTGAACTGATCGCCTCTGTCCTTTGAAGACATGCCAGATGTGCTTTTCTCAGCAAAACAAGAAACCTGCACTGGCACTGTGAAACAGCCTTTGGGGGTCAGGGGGAAGCCCGGCTGAAGTCCCTGGTAGCAACATGTGGGAGATGCTGTAGCAGCCAGCATTGCAGGGACATGCCTACTCGCCTTCCTTCAGCATTCCTTTAGCCTAGATTGTTGGTATGAGGCACGGTGATTTAGGTGAGCCGGTTCTGTTTGCTGATGTGCTTGCGGAGGGAGCAGGGAGGTGTAAGTACACACAGGTTGGCAGGCTGTGGATTTTTCTGGCCTCTCTTCGAATCTGGCCTGCTGGCATGATGCTCCTATTACTGAAAATTACTTCTAGCGGGAATGCTGAATCACGTACTCCCGATAACCAGGAGATACAGTAGGATGAAGGTACCATTCATTTGGTTTTCTTCACTGTTGTTGTTGGTGATTTTTTTTTAAATTTCTTTCCCCTTTTGTCTCAGGTTCTTATGGCAGCCCAGGCGGTGATACCAGCTGGCTGGGTGCTTCAGCATTGATGCTCATTAGCAGAATTCTCCCCCATATTAAATTGAAGTTTCTCTTTTAAATTTTAACCCATTTCTAAGACTTTATGCAAGGCTGCCTGAAAAAAAATAAATCTTTAGTTGTGTATTACACCCTTGTGATCTTTCCAGACTGCCGGCTTGTCCCCTCCCCATCTTAGTCATCCTGTATTGCATTAGACAAATTTATCTCCTAACCTTTCCTTATAAATCAATCCCTCTGGTCTTCCGGCAATTTTTTGGTTAGTTTTCTGTGAACTCTGTCCGTTGTGGGTAATAGAAAAGCCAGGCCACATCCAAGCAGGTGTCCATCCAGCCTTTCTTCCGGAGGTGTCAGAGAGCAAGGGTCAGGTGTCCTCTAGTGGCCAGCCACCACCGAATGCACGGAAAGGGAGCACCAGTGCCCCCAGGCCATGGGCTTTCCCTTCTGGAGAAGGCAGGAGATCAGTTGGGATCACTCCTCTTCCTGCCCCAAAGCTTCAGACCCCTCTGGCAGCTCAGCCCCCAAGCCCTGCTGGCTCAGTGTGTTCACGCATCGCATCCTGCTCATGCAGCGTGATGAGCGGAGAATCGACAGTAACCCCACGGGCACCTCGCAGCCCCAAGGGCTCCCTTACTTAATTGCTAGTCTTGCTTTTAGCTGTTCAGCAGCATCATTAGAGTGACATAATTTGAGCGTATTTCAGAATCTGCTGCTTTGGCGGGTAAAGAAAGACAAAGTGCTGGGTTTCCTCTCCTTTTTAACTTCCTTAGGGCAATCAGGCTGTAGTTTTAAACTCCGTGTCACATCTTGCGGAGCTGGAGCCGGTAGAGTTGGTTGCATCCAGCGGTTCTCCCAGCTGTGGATTTCCTCCCACCGGGAGTGCGAATGCCCCTGCGAGCCTCTGCTGAGCTCCAGACAGACCCTGGCTTGACCTGAAACAAAGCACATTGTTTTGCTGAGAGTTTGCAGTTTCCTTTGGAGGCCCGGCAAGGGCCACCCGTGGCACCGAGGTGGAGCTGAGCATTAGGGGTTTTTTGTGTGTGTTAAACTATCTTTGCTATTTTTCTAGTTTTCAGGGATTCTGCCGTCCAAAGCCCCATTGTCATTGTATTCCCTGAAGTAGCAGTGCCTGCAAAGTGTATTTGGAGGCAGTCTGTAGCTGTGGTTATTATTTTTGTTCCTTACAAATATCTAACCTGTGATGCCATGGCCCTGAGGACTGCAGAACCAGGTTCCCCCTCCAGCTCTACCCACTGGAATAAAGTGTTCCCTGCCTTCAGTTTCAAATGTGCTGCTGTTTGCTTTCATGGGATGATACCGTCCTCTTGAGTTAAATGTGAAAGGAAATAAAAGCCCTGTATTACCCTTTTTGCTATCATGTCTCCTACTATAAAACAGCTGAGTATCTGCTTACAGATGATTTCCAGACCTTTCTCTCTCTTTCTTTTTTTTTTTCTGCTTTCTCTCTCAGAACCCTTTTGCTCTGTCTTTCTTGGAAAACCGGGTGTGAAGCTGAAGATTATGGTTTAAGATCTGCCGAGTGGATTGGGTATTGCCATTGTTTTCTGTCCTGTTCCTTATGGCCTGGACTCTTTACATTCGCTTTTTACTTGTCTGTCTTGGCAGCACATTTCTCTTGAGGGGTTTGAATTCATCAAGGGAATTAGTGAAGAGTCCAGTGAGGTGTGTTTGATGGGTTTCTTTTGCCTCATTCCTGATAATTAGGAGAGTGGACCAAGGGGGCATGCATCATCGGTGGTCAGATTAGCTCCTCAAAAGCTTGCCTTACTGATGGCCCCAGGAGTTTTGGTTTTAATAAGCTCTACAGGTAAGCAGAGGCTGTTGTAGCACCTTCTGGAGATCTTCTTAGATTAAAGAAGGGATGATGAGCTGGTCTAACTGGTGTGTCACCTTTAGACTGTACTGGTGGCACCTTTGACCATCTGATTTAGTGTTTTATTGGCCTGTCTTGAACAGCAGCCCATACTAGATACTTGGGTGAGACAGTAAGAAACCCCTCAGCAGATCACTGGGATATAACCTGTAATACTTCTTCCAAAGCTTTCATAGCTGGACAACAGTTGTTCTGAAAGATCGGTTTAGCTTCTCCTAGTTTTCTTTGTCATAAATATGATGCCTTGTTACCCAGAGAGACAGACAAGCTATCCTCTGACTTTGCATTTTTTCCTCCTCAATGACATCACTGGAAAAAATGTTTTCTTTTGCTAGTTTTGAATTAATTTGTATTCTGCCCTTGAAGTTTTAACAAATGTCCATTTTCTTGTACTGTGAGATGAGGACACTTTGCTTATCCCTGTGTCCAAAGCACTGTGCATGTGCTGACATTTTCTCTCCTCTGTAGTGGCTCAGATGGGTTTTTGGAGGTCAGTGTCTTTCCAGTGCCAGTCTCTGTGCTATCTCCAGTTCTTCCTGGGGTGCAGCCCATGCTGAGCTCAGCCTGTGCAGTCGCAGTACATGATATGACTACAGCTGTTTCTGTGTTAGTCTCCATCCCACTCTTTGTCAACCATGACACCTCATTGCCACCTTCACTTGCAGCTATGTATTGAGTAGAGTGTTCCCTTGAGCTGTCCATGGAGTCTTCTGCATCCCTCACCCATGCTGGTGCAGCCAGGGCATGGATCTGCAGTCTGAAGGTTGGCTTCTTTCCCTGTGACATGTGTTGCTTTGTGTTTGGTGTTTGAATGGTGAACTGTTTGTCCTTGTGCCATGTCTCTGAGGTTCCTCCTGGCCATTTTGGGTTCTGCCCAGTTAAAGCTAGGTGGCACAGGACCACCCCACAGCCTGCTCCTGGCATGCCCTCCCCAGCACCCCATCTCTCCAACTTTATCTTTCCTTGGCAGTCAGCTGTGGCTCAGCTTTGAGCAACCATGCTGGTGGAGAGGTGGCTGAGCAGAAAGGCTTTGTCTGTTCAGGAACTATGCTTAGCTGCTGTCTCAGCCTCTGCATCCTCTGAGCAGCCCATCATTCAGAGGTGGCCAGGGTCCCACCTGCCCTTGAACTGCTGGGGCTGGTGTACAAAGCGTTGAGAGCTTGGGCCATCCTTGCTCCCTCACTGCAGCCTGTCAGGGGACAGCCCTGTCCTAGTGATGCCGGGGAGGTTCCCTGAGGGCTGATGAGGTGACTTCTCAGGGTTAGGAACCAGGGGGGTTGAGGGCAGTGGCCAGCAGTCTCCCACAACATTCCCTTGTCCTGCCCTCTCTCCACAGGTTATGCCACTCTCCAGGTTTGCTGGGTGCCTGCCGGTGAAAGAGAAGGGTTGATATTTTGCCCAGGCCCTTAGGTCCTGACCAAAATGGCAGCTGGAGAGTCCCCTCCCATAGGAGATGTCTTCATCGATCTGCAGCAGGTGAGGTGGGAATCCAGCAGCAGTGGGGCTATCTTCTGCCAGGCTGAGTGCTGGACCATTTGCAGCCTGCTGTGGCTGCACAGCCTCGGCTCACTGGGGAGAGGTCTGTGCAAGGGGTGCCCCAAGGCTGCCCACATCCACTCCCCGTGCAGACAGCAAACAATTGGGGTCCAGCAAAGCCCCCCGGGGTGCTCTGTGCCTTCACATGCCTACATGTTGAGTAGGGTGGGCAAGTGGCAGGAGCTTGCAATTAGACGTTCCCCATTTAGGCTGGGCTTGGGATACCCAGGCTGAGGTAAGAGGAGAAGCAGTCTCACACACAGGTACAGAGCTGCTCTCCCAGCATCCAACCTGGCAGCGGTGGGGTGGGAGCTCCAGCTACTTTGGTGGGGCATGGCTGGGGGATGCGGGGAGAGGCACAACTCAGGCTGCTCCCTCTTTCTGCCCGGCAAAGACAGATTTGTCACAGTTGGGCCTCCTCCTGTTTCCATGGAAACACGGGAGTCCACAACAGCTCCGCGCTGGCGTTTCGGCTATATTGACGGAAAATTTTGCCAGCTGCAGCTGCTTGGGAGGCAGAAAAGACAGGAGTCACCTGGTGATGCTCTTCTTGGAGCATCTCCACTAGCAAAAGGCAGAGAAGCACCCATAGTGTGAAAGGAGGAAAAGGGACAGAAAAGCCTGAAGAAGGCATGCCAAGGGGGGCGGGGGTTCCCCTGGGAGTGTGGAGGGTGTGTGGGAAGGCATAGGATGGTCACTGACCCAAGGACAGCTCACCAGAGCAGGGGTTCTGTTTCCCAGGGGAAAATGTGGAGGAGATCTAAGAAAAGGAGGGATGGCAGCCCAGGCAAAGGGGAGGAGGCCAGATGGCAGCAGTGATATGTGAGGTGAGGTAGTTCCAGATAAACAAAAGCCTCGCATCTCCTCTGGTAGGAAGGGCAGGCACTGATACAGACCCTTCATACCTGCTGCTCAGGAGAGGTGTGGAGGACCACTATGGTACCTCTGCAGAGTGTGACTTGGAGGCTTGCTGGTTTGTTCTGGCTCTTGGTTTTGAGCAGAGCTGTGCCTCCAAGAGAGAAACTATGCCCCAGCCCTGTCATGTGGAGCCTGCTGCTCCTCTGGAAGCCCAGCACCGTTTGCAGGGTGTGAGGACCCAGAGGGCTGTAGGGGTCTGCAGTGTTTGATTCTTGTCTGGCAATTTCTGTGCAGGGCAGAGATCATGCAGAAAAAGCCTCTCCTGGTGCCGAGGACGATGAGGACTTGGATAAGACTTTGTCAATCGAGAGATTTGGGGACCTGATAAGCAAGTCAGCATCAAGCAATCTGGAGAAGCAAAGACGCAACTACAGTGAGAGAGATTTTGAATGTATGTAGGTTTGAACCCTTGTACCCACTTCCACCCTTGTCGCCGGCCCTCGCTCTGCACCACATGCTCTGCAGCCTTGTGCCGGGACCCTACGGATCACGTTAGCCTGCTATTCACCTCTCCCCCCAGAGCATACCCGAACTGCTGTATACATTCAGTACAGCACTGGTGCCTGTGGTCTCTTCCCAGTCTGTTCCCTGTTTGACCGGTTCCCACAGGCGTAGCTCCAGTCCAGTGGCAGCATAGCTCAGCCCCGGGTATTCGCTCACCTCCTTGCCCCGTGTTGGGAACCTCTTCAGCCGCTTCCCCCACATTGAAACTTCCAGTTTGAAACCGTTTCTCTTCCATATGGCTGCAAAGAAACATCCAAATATGGCCAGAAGCCAGACTGTCCTCCCCTGTCTGAAAGCAGATGGCTCCAGTCAGACATGCCTGTGTATTTCTAAATAGCAACCACGAAACCACCAGGCTTATCAGCTCAAAGAAAGGGCTGCAAAATAAAAATAGGGTGTGAGTTTAAAAAGCTGTAGCTGTCTTACCTGAACGCCTCTGATCAGTGTTATTTATTCCTCTAACTGCCCTTCTGTGATGAAAGCTGCCTATCTGCCCAAAGCCTCTTTGTCTGGAAGGTGAGAGTGTGCCCACAGGAGTGGCCATACGCTACTGTCTGATGTAGGTGGGCTGCGTTAGCTCATCAGAACAGCGGCGAAGGGCAGGAAGAAGAGTCCCAACCCAGCAGCCTGCCTGTGTGCCGGGCGAGTAGCAATGCTTAGGGTAGTTTCCCACACTGTGGCTCTCCACAGCTTATTGTCCAGCTTAACTTTGATGGGAACGAGTTGCTCCAGGTACCTCACTGGGCTATTTTCTGCTTGGCCACTCATTTCCAATGGCTGTTGTAAAAGTTTGTTGTTAAAAATCTAGTAGTGCACCCCAGCTGCTACTTTCTGCTTGTGTCATCTCTCTACATAGGCTCTGTTCAACACTTTCTCCCTGCGCACGCAGTCACTCGCGCACATGGCTGCAAGGTGCTGGTAGCTTTGCTGTGGGTTGAATACCTGTCCTGTGCTGGCAGGACTTACCTGCTCAGAAGCTCTGCCTTTGTGCACAGGTGTGTGGGTTGGCATGGACGACACAGAGAGTCTGCTTGAGCATGCATGGCAGAAGCTTCTTTGAAAATCTGACTAGAGATTTGTACTGTTTGGGGTTTGTTTTCTCTTTTTCCTTCCTTCTCAGTAGGAAAGTCCTTTTTTCTTTGTCGGAATCAAGCCTTTTTTCCCCTGAGCTCATGATGTACCTCTGTTATCTAGGACTATGTTAACCCTGGCTATCAGAAGTTTTATCCAGTTCATAAATCCAGAAGATCTGGATAGATCTGGATAGGATTTTGAGAGATACTGTACCAGCCCATGGAGGTGAACACTTTCTGGGGTTAGAAAGGTTTCCTGCCCTATTCAAAGCCAGAAACTCCTAATAGCTCTTCCTTCTGGGCTCCATATCCAAGTTACTTTTTCACATCTCTTGTATCAAGTTCACTGAGAAGTGTGATCATACATCTAGGACACTGGTTTGGCAATAACTTTCCATACAGGCAGGCAGTGCAAGGAAGGGAGCAGGAGGACAGGCAGGAGCTGGGCACACAGGAGTTGCAGGAAGACAGGGAAGAAGGGGGAGGCATGAAGCCTTTTGTGCATGGGAGAGGTACATTTTTTCCCCCTCCGTGGAAACATGATCAGTTGACACAAGGAGTACTGAGCACAGGTGTGAAAGAGGGTGCTCCCTTCTCCATGCCATATCAGCCCCTGGCCACCATGACCCTTCCCTGCAGAGGCTTTGGTTTCCTTCTGATCCGCACCTTGGGCTGATGAGAACAAGGCAGAAGGGAAAGATGGGCTGTGTCCTCACCAGCAGCTTTGTGCTGTGGAAGGAGCAACGTGTACAGCTGGAGCCTTCTTGGCTTCTTCTGACGTTACAGATTCATGCCTGACCTGTCTGTGGCATGCAGAGCAGTGCTATGGCTCCCATAGCCTTTCTGCCAAAGCCCGAGTGAAATAGGGTACATCTAGTTACATCGACGAACTAGAGAGCACTTTGGAGGGAAAAGTTTATAAAGAGCCTCAGCTCTTTACAATTGCAGATGTCTGGCCATTCCCAATCTCCTCTAATCTCACCACAAGCTTCTCCTGTTGAACCAGGGGTGTGTGTGAAATATCCCTCCTGTTCCCAAGGGTGGAAACAAGGGAGAAAAGACTTGAGAAACCAAAGGAAAGGAAACATGACAGCAGAACAATGAACCTGCCTGGCTCTCCCAGGGAGAAGGTTACAGCTTCCATTGAAAACGTCCTTTGAAGGTAGTTTTCACTATAAACAGATTTTGCTGCCATGTCACAGGAAAGCTGGGAAGGAACCAAATCAAAACAGACTGGAAACAATTCCTCAGGAAGAGCTGCTGAGCGAAGCCCCCTTGCGAAGTGGCCGGTGCCCCTGTCATTTCAGCTGCTCCGGGTACAGCCCCAGGATCTGCGCATCCTGCAGACTGTCTATTGGAGGCTTTGTGCCTGCAGATAGACCTGGCAGGAATGGTTTTCCGCTCCCTTGCAGGGTGATGCTGAGCTTACCCTGTTCCTTGCATGGTACGTTATCATTGGTTTTGAGTGAAGGATCAGAAATTCCATTAATTTCTTCTCACTCTGTAATTCCCATGACACCCAGGTCAAGCCTGCATGAATTTCCCTTTGTAGATTAGTTTAAAGAGAAGTCCTTCTGCCCTGTTTTTTACCCTGGTTTTTAAAAGACAGCCTCCTAACTGAACCTGCATTTCAGAGGCTGGTAGGCACAAGCCCTCACAGGACCTGGGATGTGGCCTTAGGTTGCACCTGCACTAAAAGTCTTGGTCTGTGGTTCCTGTGGGTGTGAAGGAGGGACTTTCTGTCAAGCATAGGGGATAAATAAAGTGCATCTATTTAACCCAGAGAGCACTATGCAGGATATAAATGTTTGTAAAGGGCTCATATCATGCTTGTTTGAGAATGCAAAAAACTTTTCTCCATGTTTAGGAAGGGGATGGTGCCCCTGGCAGGTCACCACAGCTCTGTGTAGCTGTGTGAATAGCTTTTGGCAGCATTGGGATGGGGAGTCCTGCCTTCCCCAGGGTAGTGGAGCTGCCTTGGGGGGTGGTTTGGCACTGCATGGGGGCTCCCTGCCCAGCCTCCCCAGGCTGGACACAGCCTGCCACATCACTGAAAGAACTTTGCTATGTCCCTGCGGGCTGGTGGCTCTCCTTGCCCTTCCTGGCCCTTGATCTCCAGACCATGCTGTTTCCTGGAGGGGCGCCTGGCAGGTTCCTCCCAGCCTCTTCCTGCCCCTGACTCTCTTTTTCTCTCTCAGTCCACCGCCAAACCTCACACCACATCCATCATCCCCTTTCCACTCACCTCCCTTCTGCCCTCAAGTTCCAAAAGAGGCCCCCCCGTGCCAGCAGGAGAAAAAAAAGGAGGAGGAAAAAGAAGAAAACCTCAGTGCCCCCCTCGGAGGTGACTCCCACCATCCAGGAAGAGGACGAGGAAGGGGGAGAAGAGGAGGAAGAAGAGGAAGAAGGAGAATCTGAGGCAGAGGAGGTCCAGGAGAAAGAGATCTCTGCAGAGTCTGAGGGCGAAGCTCGTGGGAAGGACACGTCCCCTAAGCTGGAGCCCCCAGGCAAACCAAAGGCAAGGCTTGGGCAACCTTACCTGGACAGAACTTGAGGGCTGAGTGGGAGGTGGGGGGAGGCGTGATGCCAGGAGGGTGTCAGAGTGTGTGGTCAAGGGAGTGTTTTGGGGAAAGAGGTTGTGTCTCTGCAGTATTGTGGGGAGAGTTGTTTTGTCCCTCTGAGCTGAAGGATGGTGACAGATAAGCCAGTACTCAGGGTGGATGCTGGGGAGAGTGTGCATGACAATTTTGAGTTGTAAGACACATGGAAGAGGATCACTGTGGCTGTTCTTAGGGTGTGCAGGATATGGGAAGGCTTAATGCATCCAGTCCTGGGCTGTGGGGCACATGGGGGAAGCCATTTCAGGCTGTTGTAGGAGGTGGGGATGTGAGGATGATCTGCATGCCAAGGACTGAGTGAATGCTGGCTGCCCTGGCTCTTGCTGTCAGGACTGTTGTCTCTGCAGTTCACCATTGGCAGCGATGAGGAGGAGTCTGGCAGCACTCTGGCCCCGGCGAAGTTCCACGTGGAGGAGGAGTGTGGCGTCCTGTCCCCCATGCCACGCTTTGCTGACCTGCTGCCAGACAAGGGCCCTGCAACCCTACGCAGGTAGGCAAACGTGCACCCACTCTGTAGTGGCAGAGAGGAGGAGCATAAAGGGCGACCTTTAGGTGTTGGTCTTCTGGCTCCCTTCCTCCACACGGACTCAGTGGTCATGGCTTGTCCAGGGGACCTCAGCCCCTGAGAGCAGTCAGCACTCATCTTGACTCACCTCGTTGGTCTTTTTGGTTCCTGCAGCCTCCCCGGGCCTCGGGAGCATCTGTCTCGTGGGTGGGAGAAGCGTAAGCCCTGGGGCCAGGTGGTGAGCGGACAACGGGTTACCTATGACTTGAAGGAGAGGATGTGCATCGGCAGCATGACCACGCTGGAGAGCGCGGCGTACCAGCGTGTCCCCACAGACGAGGCCGAGGCCCAGATGCTGGCGTCTGCTGACTTGGACGGCATGAAAAGTGAGGCTTTGCGACACTACCTGTGCTTGTAGTGCACGTGTCCCTTGCTTCTCCCTGCTTTGCCCTCTTCCCTAGCAGCTCCAGGCACAGTATTCAGGCTGCCCTGAGGACCTGGTCCTTGCCTCCTTGTCCCCCAGCTCCTGCTTTTCCAGCTCTGGCACCTCTCTGTCAGCTTTGCAGTGTCCATAGCGCTGGTTCCTGTGTTTCCAGCTCCTCTGCTCACAGCCAGCCCACAGATGCTTGCTCCTCCACCCACCCACTGCCACTCCACTGCCCTCTCTGGCTCAGGGCTCTGCATTTCCCTGAGACCCAGCACTCTCCTCTCCTGACACACTTTCCCAGCGATCAGCCCCCTGTGCGACATGCCAGCTCTGGCATCGCAGAACACCTGAGGTGAGGAGCTTCTCCTGTCGGAGAGACAGCTGCCCCCTCCGGAGCGCCTCACAGGGGGACTGTCCCTGCGCAGCGTGAGGGCAGACAGAAGAGACGTCATGGAAATGCACGCTCCGGGCCCGAGGACATGGAGAATTCAATAGGTTGCTCTGCAGGCTGGAGAGGGAGGGAGACACCAGAGGGGAGTGAGGGAGAGAAGCGGTGCTGCACACACAGCCTGGCTGTCCCCGGGCCACGGGTGCTGTGTCCCTGGGCAGCTGGTGCGAGACCCCGTGGCAGAGCGAGGACCCTGCTTTTGAGGAGCCGGTGGGGCAACCCCCCACAGAAGCATCCCTGGGTGGAGCCAGCCTCCCTGGGACATCATCGTCAGTGCCCAGGGGCTGCTGCAGCCCACACCTTCATGCCCTGTGAGGAGGGGAGAGAGGCACCAGGGCTGGCCCTGGGGATGCGGTGAAGCCCCGCCGGGGGCAGCTTGCTTTCCACACATCAGCCTGGCTACCCCAGCCCGTCCTCTGAAGGCGAGCGACTCATGGCACCTGACCCCTGACCTTCGCAAGGACAAAATGACAACCCTTCGAGAGAGAGAGGAGGCAGTGAAGGAGTTGGAGGGGGGCAGCAGCCCGGAGGTAGCAGTAAGCACCTGCATTCGCAACTCACTTGGCTATGAAGATTTTGATGAATTTGCCTTCAATTTTGAAGACTATGATTTATGGGAGGCCATCAGAAACCATCTGGGCTACCCAGGCGTGGAGCCCACCTGTAAGTACCAGAGCAGTGACACCCCGGGTCGCAGCTGTAGATCAGACCCCCCAGCTAAAGTGCGTATCCCCCACCCTGTGTTTGCTGTCTGCACCCTCTCTGTGTCAGGTTGGTGTCCTGGGTTAAAGGAGGTACTGTCTGCCCCACCATGTACTTGGGAGTGCCGGAGGAGCTGTGGGGTGTCTGTGTGTCTGTCCAAGGTCCTTGTACAAATCTATGTTGTAGAGCTGAGGTGTGTCTCACTTGAGCAGCTCCGGAGGCAGCTGCATCTTGCTGTTTGTGCTTGTCGGGATGTGGCCCATGCCATGGCCAGAGAAAAATCAGCTGCTCTGAGGTGTGTGTGAAGACAGACGCATTTCCCCTTCCATCTGAGGCACAAGGTGACAGTGTGCTGCTGCTCTCTGTTTGCTGGAATTCAAGCTGAGCTGCAGATCCGACAGCAGCAGTGGGTGTCAGGTTCTCGGCTCAGCACCGTAGCCTAATCCCTGGAGGAAAAAATAACCTATTCTCTTTGTTTGGGGGCTTTGGGCATGCCTGTAAACTAGCTAAGGGTGTGCTGGCCAGGATACCTGGAAGGGGGAAAGGAGGAAGGAAGCAAGGGTGGGAAAAGCAGGGAAGGAGGCAATAAGGATCCCAAGAGCAAAGAACATCCCTCTGTTTTCCTTATTTGTTTCCATACCCCCACATCCCTTGTGGGGAGCTGGGCCTCTGAGCTGACCCAGGGACTGCACAGGAACCGGAGCCTTGCTCCCACCTCACGCAGGCAGTCCTTCCTCAGCAGATGGTGGTAACTCACAGTTAAAGGGTGGTTTTGTGTGTCACCTTGGGAGTGACGCTATTATAGCCATAGCTGTGTGGCGGATGCCCAGACATAATTGTCCAGATCATGGTCTAGTTTTTCAAGGGATTTTAGGACTGTACACAGGAGAGTGACTTGACCCCAGCTCTCACCTGCTTGCCAGTTTTGCAAGCAGAAGTGGGGTAGCAGAGCACTTGCAGCAGGGACTCAGGATACCTTGGTTCAGCTTCTGGCTCTGTCGCAACCTGCGTGATCCCAGGCAAAACACTTAACATCCGTTGCCTCCCAGTCCCAGCATCATGTTCTCTCAGCTGGCCCTTGTTTATAAGCCTTTCGGGAAGAAATGTCTGCCAGTGTGCTTCTGCAGGGACCAGCAAGTGGAGATTTACTTCTGTCTGGGTCTGCTACTTGTTACTCTAAATTGATAGACAGTGTAATAGCAGCAAAGTTAAAAATAGAAACACGGAGCAAATTTGCTCCATCACCCATCCTGAGCTGAGCAACATACAGAAATCACTCTTAAGTTGCCCTGGAAAAGGATGGCTGTTCTTCGGCAGGTAAAAGGGACAGATTTCTGCAAGGTATGACATGCACTACTTACAAAGTAGGGAAAACAGGCTTGCTAGTAGTTCACACATCCGTGGATTGCTTCAGGTAATTCTGCAGGCACTTGCAATAGGGCTTTATTTAATTATTTCTGCACAATGAATCCACACTGTGGTTTAATCCTGTAGAGACACATGGTGGAGACACCAGAACCAGTTCTGTGCAGAAGCAGCACACATCCAACCAGTGCCACTTGCTCAGCTACTTACTCCATGGCAGTACCTCTTCCAGAACCAACTCAGATCCAGGAGGAATTTCATAGCTTTTGAGCAGAGTAGTGTCCTGGATGGACCTGATCGGGTCTCCTTTCAGTCCTTTCAGTGTTCAGAGCATGGGGACTGCTGTGCAGGAGCACTGGGATGGCAGCAGGAGTGAGCTGGGAGGATCTAGCTGTCCCGAACACATTGGACTCGGCACCAGCTAGGAGAGACTTGGGCTCTGCACAGGGCAGGGCAGTAGTTTTTTCCAGAAGCCAGCACAAGGTTGCAACTTAGTGTACACTGGTGAGCGTTTTGTTTTGTCTAATTTGGAGTATTCCAAGAGATGGTGTTTGAGTCTCCTTTTCCATGCCATAACTTAAACCCCCGGAGTGCACGGGAAGTGTGCACTGTCCCTGTGATGCCAGCTAGCAGGTTGCTTTCTTGTACTGCTACAGCTGCTCAGATGCCTCTTTCTGGGCTTCCTGCCTGTGGGTGGAGGGTAGTGAAAGGAGGGATGCAGGGTTAGCACACAAATTGAAGGCAATCGCGCTCCTAGTCAGGCTGACTAGCACAGGCACACTGGGCGAAGACTTTAACCAGTCCAAAGTCCTGTTTGTCATCTTCAGATTTAAGCTGTCAGAAAAGGGTCATCCCAAGAAATCTGACTGATAGAAGCCAGTGTGGTAAGAAGATCTTCTGGAGGAGACTGTAGGAGATGCTGCGTGGGAGGGTGATGTAGGAATCACACTATCCTCAGGCATTGCCAGTGTCTCATGCTCTGCTTCTGGGGAGGAGATAGAGCAGGAGTTGGCCTTGGCTGCTTCATGTCACCCTGGGGAGTTTAGCTTCAAGCAAAGAGGGAAGAGCTATGCCCTGGGACCATCATCTTTTGGTCTCAGTCCAAGTTCCTACATAAGGACCCCAGACTTCAGGTGCTCACTTGAGCTGGATTTTCATTTGGGGGAAGCATCAGTCTGATGGCGACACAGACAGGCTCTCAGGAGAGCAGCCTGGGTCACCTCAGCTGGGCTCTTCATGGGAGTCCCAAAGCCAAAATTAAGCCATGTCCACCCTTCTCCTGTGAGTTGCTTTCCCCAGCTGGCATCTCAGTGGCCACAAGCACTGCCAAGGGAGAGCAGTCTGACAGCAAGAGCAGCAGCTCCTTATGTTTGTGTGGGGCTCTGGAGGTCTGCATTCATCGGCTTGCTCTGAGCCTGCAGCGCTCCAGCTCTTGTCCCTGTCTGCAAGTGTGGGAGTCGCTGGAGATACTGACAAGAACCTTGGTTCCTTTTGTTTTACCTGTCCTCCAGCTGTTCGGTGGCTGAGGCTGTGTGTGCTTTCTAGGGCTGTCACTGAAAAGCACTGCAGGGCAGGTTGGCAGCCATGGGCAGGCTTGCCGTGTTCTGGGTGAGCTTGCTGGCTCGCTGGGCAGAGTGTCCTCTGGCCATGTTCTTCTAGGAATATGTGAGGATGAGTTGCAGTACATGGGAGAATCAGAAGCTGTAGGGATAGGTGCGAACATGCCCAATACCTGGTGACGTGTTCGCTTATGCATGAATCCACACCAAGTCCAACAGAGTGTCTGCTGTGCACACAAGAACTGAGAAATCCATGCAAAAGTCCCAAGGAAGCCTAACGTGCACGGCTCCCAGCAGTGTTCATAGCAGTGGGCAGTTACTGGCTCCTATCGATGCGGCAGCACAGTAAGTGGAGCAGGGAGGAGTCCGGAGGTCTGCAGGATGTGCATCAGCAGAGCAGCCAATGGGGGAAAATGCCCTGAGGCTCAGTATTGATTCATTTTATAGTTAATTTAGCAACCCAGATTTCCAAGGAGCAAGGCCATAGTATGCATGGTCTGATGCTGGGCTGGGTCTTTCCATGTCAGAGATGCTCAGATATTTTCCTGCAACATCGAAGAGACCTCTTGGCCCTCAAGCCCAATGCTTTTCATTGCCTGGCTTTGCCTCAGAGCTGCAGATCCTGAAGCCAAGTGCAGAAACATACATGAATATTCATCCCAGCCAATGGAGAACTACCCTTGGTACCCCAGGGAGACAACCTTGGCTTTGCCTTACAAGCAGGGCTGGGAAGCCTTGATGGACTGAAGCTGAGCAAGACCCCTGATTCCATGACCTACCTGGAGGAGCCTGCCCAATTTAGACCAGACCTCTGAGGCCAGCCTCATCCCCATGGGATGTCTGTGGTGAGGAAGATGCACTTGCTGTCTCTGAGGAGTGTCCAGGGAATCTACTCTCCATGGCAGGTTGTAGACCAAATGCTGTTTCTCTGGTGTTGCAAATGGGGCTGACACAACTGCGGTCAGGTTTTGGTGGGCATGGGCTTGGTAGTGGATATGACATGCAGCATCAACAGCCTCTCTGGAGGCTTGAGAAGGCTTTGATTCAGCCAGCTGAACCCTGCAGACCTTTCAGAGGGCATTACAGCAGCACTGCAGATAATCTAGAAACAAGAATGAGGAGTTAACTGCCCAGCCTCCATGCCAGCCCCAGTCTGCGCTGTTACCCTGCAGTCTCGTTGCACAATTTAATAAAACAGCCGTTGATATTTCCACCTGTCTCCCAGCAAGCAGCCAAGTATCCTTCCCCTTCACAACCCTTTGTGCTTGCCGAGTCCCAGGCCTTCCTCCAGTGGGAGTGAGGCCCAGGCAGGTGCCTGCATGTGCTGTTGGGGTGCAGGGCTGTGCAGACAAGGCTTCACATTGCTTTTCATTGAGGAAATATTGGAAGGGTTCATGCCCTGTTTGTGAGCCATGAGTAAATGCTTTTGCAATGATGCTCCAGTGTATGCACAGACTGGGAGGAAGCCTTCTTCTTGAAGTAATTGGCTGTCAGATGTCTGGAAGAGCTGAAAGTAGGCAGATGAGGCAGGAAGGATCTTTAAAGGTCTGGAGGATGATGGTGAGTGCTCCAGCTGCCAGGGCTTTGCTAGCATAAGCTAATGAGAGAAGAGTGGGCTTGGACATGTTTCCCTGCCAGACAGTGTGTTTCCACTAAGACACACTTGTGGTGTTTTTTCCTTTCCAATGTTTTCAGGCCACCGTTTTGAAGATAACCCTGGTGTGAGGAGGCATCTGATGAAAAAACCGTCTCGGAGTCAGATCACCAGGACAAGCAAAAAATTAGCATCAACTCTATCTGTCAAGAAAAAGAAGAAGAAGAAGAAGTTGGATAGAAAGCCCCATGAGGTATCCATGTGCTGTCCTCCCACACTTGTTCAGAAGCCATAAATCAGGACTAGAAACAGGTGCTTTATAAAGCAATAAGTGTGGTTTTAAGAGAATTAGTTCTTTACATGACCTTGGGGGTGACATTTCAAGCTCCTTCCCATTATCTAGAGGCCCAAAAGTACACTTTTTTTTTCCAAAGAAAGCAGAGGCTTCTCTGAAATCACAAAGCTTTGACCTTAGGAAAGGTGTTAAAAAGTCTCAGAAGTGATAGTGCTGTCGTGGAAGTTAACAGCACAGTAATGTCACTGTCTCTGGGAAGTGTGGGAAGTTTTGGGGGAAACCAAGACGCAGTCAGAGGACAAAATTATCACAGTTCGGTAGAAGCGTGCAGCATTGCATCATTCTATCTCCTCTGCCCATGCCATCTGATTTGGAGTTTTCTGGTGCTCCATGTACTGCTGGAAGCTCCTGCCATGCTGCCAGTGATACTTGTCCTGGCTGTTTCTGGTCACCAAACTTCTGGTTAACTAAGGGAGGTTTGCTTGAGCAGTGCTTTAGACCAAGTGTGGTACCTTGAGAACAAACCTAAGACTTGAGATGTGTTGTTGATAGAGCTCTGTGCATCTGGAGAGTCTCATGTCCTTGCTGTAATTTGCACTAGGTCTTTGTGGAGTTGAACGAGCTGGTGGTGGATAAGAACCAGGAGATGCATTGGAGGGAGACAGCCCGCTGGATCAAGTTTGAGGAGGATGTAGAGGAGGACACAGCAAGGTGGGGGAAACCCCACGTGGCTTCACTGTCCTTCCGCAGCCTGTTGGAGCTCAGGAAGACAATTGCTCATGGTGAGTCAGGAACTGTGGGCCAGGATTTGTACCTTGCTCAGGGACAGGTTTTCTTGACGTCTTCTGTCACTGTTTGTCCCCTCACTGGAGACAATCCAACACTGTCCATGTCCAGGCTCCGTGTAGGGTCTGCAGAGACAGACCATCCTGCAGCTCATTTGCTAGGGTTTGCATTAGCCCAAGGGTGCCCATGTTGGTTCCTTGCTCTGCCTTCTTGCTCTCAGGCACGTGGCAGCTGTGACACCCAGCTGTGCCAGGACCAGCAGGTCTTTGACCCATCTTTGGTTTGAAAGGGCAAGTTCAGGCAGGGTGGGAGACCAAACTGAGAGGGAGGTACCAGAGCTTGTGGTGTCTTGGAGCTTTTGGGTTCTCTTGGGACAAGGGACACCTGGACTCGGGGCATTTCTCAACTGAGAGAATCTGTACCCAAACCAAAGCCTTGCTTCTGGCTCCTGTGGGACAGCTGTGTCCCCAGAGCGTGTGCGAGGTGGGGAATGCTGCACACTAGGAGCAGATCTCTTCCCCTCCTGCTGGCAGGTGCCGTCCTTCTTGACCTGGAGCAGACCACTCTGCCTGGTATTGCTCACCTCATGGTGGAGACCATGATCATCTCTGACCAGATCAGAGCAGAAGACCGAGCCAACGTGCTGCGTGCTCTGCTGCTGAAGCACAGGTGGGTGGCACGTGGCTGAGGGCTGCCAGGGCTCAGGGCTTATCTGTGAGCCCCAGGTATCAAGGGAGGTGGATCCCATCATGGCCATCACTCTCCCCTTCAGCCATCCCAATGATGAAAAAGAAGGCTTCTTTCCGAGGAACCACTCCAGCTCCAGCATGAACTCTATTGTGGGGAACCACCACCACAACCACACCACTGACACTTGTGTGCCTCTCATGGGGGAAGAGCGCATTGAGATGGCTGACCCCAAGGCCAATGAGACCGAGTGCAAGGAGGTGAGGGTTTCATGGGTGACATGGGGGGTTTACAGATTCTTAATTTGCATGCTTTGGGGAAAGTTGTTGTCCAGCAGCAGCCTTTGGTACTCACCTCTGAGCCCCTTTATGGGGGCTTTGTAGTTGTAAGGGCTGAGCTCCCCTGGATCTCCTGGAGTGCTGGAAATCAGGTCACTCTGTTATGAATTCAGGACCTAATTTTAGCCTTGTGGTGTATGCAAATGTCTGTTTGAGTGTGAAATGGCAGCAGTGGTCCCAGTGCTTGCAGTGTGGCTGTTTGCTGTGAGGTTGTCTTGCCTGTGAAGCAGGTTGTTGGGCGTGCAGCTGAGGCAAGCTGAGCTGTGGATGCCAGAGGGGTGCAAGGCTGTGTTAAGAAGACCAGCGCATGGGGTCTCCATCCTTACTTGTTTGTATTTTTCCCTGTCAGAAAAACCTGCATCTCCATAACTCTGAGGGCCACCGTAAATACCTGAAGCTGATGGAGAAGATCCCTGAAGATGCAGAGGCCACAGTGGTCCTCGTGGGTAAGAGGTGGCATGCAGAGACCCCCAGTGCCAAAGTTCAGATCCTTGTCTGACCCAGCCATCTGTACCCTCACTCCTGAAGGGTATTTGGATGTCTCTTACATGTTCCCAAAGTTCAGGGAGGAGGGAGCATTTTACACTCTCTCTTCTAGCGACTGCACACATTTTGTCTAACTGTAGTACACATAAGAAGTGCTGGGATAGTTATTGTCTTAAGTTAAGAGGTACTGAGTGTGAAGAGGTTGATAGATATTGCTGCTGGGAGCTGGGCCCAGCTTAGAAGAGAAAGTTCCACCAGGCTCAGCAGCACATCCCATTTTGCAGCTGAGAAGTGGATCAGTGGTGCCCAAGGGTCTGATGGCCAAGCACTGACTGCTAACAGGCCTTGTGTGTCCTCTGACCGTCACTGCCCTCCGTTGGGTCTTTTCAGCAGCTGGGTCCTGTCCTGCCCAGTCGCTGTGTGTGCCAAGGAGCTCTAAGTTTATGGAGCAGGGACTGGCTGGTGGGAAAGTCTCGCATATCATCCATAGCTCTGCCAGGAAATATTTCTCAGTACAGGACGGTTGTGGGCAGGTAGTCTGAGGCATCAGTGGGCTTCGTGCCTCCCGACCATAAGCGTAGTCCTTCCCAGCACTTTGCTGGCATTAGTACAAATGAAGCTACGCTGCAATCAAAGCAAATGTCATTGCCAATCCAGTAGAATCATTGAAAAGCTCAGGCCAGGAAGCTTGACCGCTCAACCAACCTGATGCTTAACCATGCTGAAACCAAATCAGCTTCATAAATGCACTTTGAATACTCTGATAACTAAACACCAGCCATTTCTGAGGTCAGGCTGTGGCCTGGGATTCGCTTGGCCACTCGGATGGCCCAGATTTACCTGTCTAACAGAACACAGCTCTTTGCTGGATGCAGATGGCAGAAAGATCAGTAATGAGGCCAGAGAATTACAAGTATTCAATAAACATTCGTGTTCAGTATGGGAAGGAAGCGGATGGTGTGCTGGAGGATGCTTGAGTACTTCCCAATCTGTTAGAAATCGAGGAGGCTGCCAAGCATTCATGAGTTGCGGACATTGTAAAACAAACTGTGCAGTTTGCACCTTTGAGTGTTTAGAGAACTGACTCATTTTCATATGAAAAAAAAAAAGAAAAAGTCTAGGAATACAGGAACACATGAGGAAAACAGAAGAGAGCTTATAGCATCAGTGCTCAAGAAGGAAGGGACAGCGATCCAGTACCTAGAAGTTGTTTAACCTGACATCCTTCCCAGCTAAAATAACAGCTGAGCTAATATGGGATCCAATTAATAAAGAGCTAAAGGATAAGGATGTAATTATTGCCAGGCAGTGAGGTTTGTGGGAAATAGGTCATGTCAAGCAAACCTGATTTCATGCTTTGATGAGATTGGAAGTTTGTTTGACAAAAGTGACATGCAAAAGACTTCCTTCCATAAGGAGGTGGCTTAGTGGAAACAATCTTTAGATTCAAAATTAGTCCCTTACAGTGTAAGTAGAGCCTGTGCCTAACAGATTAAGAACAGACTAACTGGGAGAGCTCAAGAAAGTAGCACTGCTTGGCAAGGATCAGCGGGGACTTGGAGTTGTCCTCATCATGAAGCTCAATGCCATGTCAGTGGTCTGGAGACAAGTGCAGAACTGCAGGGCTCGTGGGAATCCCTCAAATTCCTGTTTCAACCATGAAAAGCAGCCCATTACAGCTCACCCCAGTGATTAACTGCTCAAAACATTGCCTCCTGGTAGGTTGCGTGCAGTTCCTGGAGCAACCAACTATGGCCTTTGTCCGACTAAATGAGGCTGTCTTCCTGGAATCTGTCTTGGAGGTCCCAATTCCTGTCAGATTCATCTTTGTGCTGCTGGGACCAAGCCAGGCCAACATGGACTACCATGAAATTGGCCGCTCAATCTCCACCCTCATGTCCGACAAGGTGAGGACCTGACAGGCAGTAATGCTGGGGCAGGTGAGGGAGCTTTGGTAGCTCCGCAGAGTCAGTTCTGGGATGAGAGTGCTGAGAGATGTGGTGCTAAGGCCCAGGCAGGACAGGCAGGTATGGGCATCTGGGGGTTTTAAGAGCAGTCTGGCTCAACCATGGGAAGAGATGACAGGCACTTGACTGTGGCAGAGGATCCTAGGCTGGGTGGAGTAGAGGGCTGTACGTAAAAGCAGAAGCAAAGAACTGCCCAAGGTTGGTTGTGTTCAGTTCCTGTTTGACAAACAGAGATGAGGGGAGGCTGATCAGTGCCTGTCACTCTGGTGCCTGTCCCAGGCCACACTGATGAAAGACACAGTGGTGCCTTGGAACTGTTCATCAAGAGTTTGGATGAAGCTTTCTGGCTGAGTCCTGTGGCTGGGACATCCATGCAGAGGAGTACTTCCATGCAGGAGGGGAAATGAAGAGGCAGAAATGCTTTTCTGCCAAGCACGTGCACTGCTGGAAGTCCCCCGTCTGGCTAGATGGTCAGAAAGTGAAATTCATTATCCTGGTAAGGAATTAAAGGCAAAGAAAAGGCAATCTGAGCATCTGCTACGTACAACCAGGACAGGAGAATCAGAGGTTCACAGGGGGCCGAGTAACTATAACCAGGGAAAAACCCTGTCTGTCTTGCCAGCAGTGTGCAGCTATCCCTGAACTGGGGACTAAAATGTCCTCTCAGAACAGGTGGGTTGTGGACAGTGAGGGCTCCCAACTGCAAAATCTCTTCCCAGGAGTTGTACGGGCTTAGCTGAGACCTGTTTCGAGCTGTAAGAGGTGAAGTGCCATATTCCAGCTTCATGCTGCCTTTGTGGGCTGCTCTCGCTCACGTGAGCCTCTGTTGCTGGAGGAAGGGAGCCATCTGCCACGGACAGGGCTGGCCGTAGCAAGGTTATGCAGCGGCTGGCGCCATGAAGAGAGTACGATATCGTTTACAGCTTGAAGCTGTGGCTCCAGGGAGTCTGTGTGCGGCGAGGACCTTAGCTGTCCCCTACCTGCTTTACTGGCTGTTCGCTTGTTCATTTTCCTCTGGCCCTTTCTCTGCAGTTGTGTCCCAGAGACAATGCAGCACTTCTGCCCATATGCCAGCAGCTCCAGGACTGTCTGCAGTAGTCCTGTCCCATCGTGGTCACCTTGGAGTCCTTCCTTGTCATTTTGCCCTTGCTGTCAGGATCATCTTCCCTTTTCTTCCTGGTTTCCTTTGTGTGGCTTCCCTTTATGCTGTAGACTCCTATTTTCCTTCCTTCTCCCCATGTGGGGACTGCCAAGAGTCATGCTCCTTGCTCAGGTCCTGGTTCTTGTGCTGAATCTGCAGTGCTTAGGCCTCCACCAGCTTCTCCCTCAAAAAAAACCCTACCAAAAACCCAAGACCAGAATAGGAGGGCATTGAGCTGTTGCAGAGTACTAATTTTGAGCTGCTGGGACAGGAAATGTCCGTCACCTCTGTGGTGCTTGGCTTGTGGTACATTTCTGAGCCGAGCTCTGAAGAGCTCTTGCAGGACCAGGCAGTGGAATGCAGAGCTTGTAAGGGGAAGGATCTTGGCCAGATGCAGCCACAGTGATCAGGTGTGAGCAGAGGCACAGGCTGGCCAGGTGTCACATCTAGCCTCAGGAAGGAGAGGCACCAGGCTAGCTGGAAAGCACAGACATTTTTTTAGTGGAGAGGTCCCACAAGGTGCACCTTGTCTGGTGGAGCATACAGCTGTCAGAGATGCTGCAGGATCGAGATGCTGCAGGATCACGATCCTGGGCAAATGCAGTAGGGCTTGGGGAAGAAAAGCAGGAAGAAGAGGTCACTGGGATGGATGGATAGGGTAGGGAGGACAAACATGGGATTAGGTAGGACATTGGATAGTTGGACAGGAAGAATTCGGTAGTGTGGGTCATAGAGTGGCAGTAGTGGGACAAGTAGTGGGTTGAGGGAGTGGGACGTTGCTATATGGTCATGGCAAATGTATTTCCAGGCTGTAGGTAGCTGGGTGCAGTCTCAATCTGAGCATTCTTCCTCTCTCTTTTTCCTGTCCCTCTCAGCACTTCCATGAGGCTGCATACATGGCAGATGACCGTCAAGACCTCCTCAATGCAATCAACGAGTTCTTGGACTGCAGCATTGTCATCCCGCCATCAGAGGTGGAGGGAAAAGACTTACTCAAATCCATTGCCACCTTCCAGAAGTTGCTGCTGAGGAAGAGGAAGGAGAGGGAGCAGAAGTCCATGAAGGAAGGGGCTGTCCAGGAAGCCAAAGGTCTCTCCACTCCCATTTGGGCAAAAGAGTTTGTGCCTATTGCCCTCTGTGCCCCGGTGGGCCCTCCCCTCACAGAGCCTGGCCGAGGGGTGAGCGGGGCCTGGCTCCTGCATTGGGCTGTGGGGAGGGGGCAAGGGGAGGCAGGACAGTGGCTGTGGGCAGCTCTGATGCTGGGGACAGTTGGAGGCAGTGGGATGTGCAGCCGCAGGGGGCCCACCAGGTTAACACAGCTGGAGGAAGGTCTTCATGGGCTACAGGGGAGTGGGACAACCCCAGGGCAGACCTGCATTCCCCTGCTCAAGCCCTGCCCTCTGTGCACCTCCAGAGCTGTGTGAAGTGAAAGCTGAGGAAGAAGAGGAGGAAGCTGAGGACGACCCTTTGAAGCGGACCGGGATATTTTTTGGAGGTCTGGTTCGGGACATAAAGCGCAGGTACCCCAAATACCTCAGTGACATCAGAGACGCCTTGCACAGCCAGTGTCTCGCGGCCGTTCTCTTCATCTACTTTGCTGCTCTCTCTCCTGCCATCACCTTCGGGGGACTCCTAGGTAATGGGCCTGCTTTCTGGTCTGCTCTTTGCGTGCTGGGACACTGGCTGTGTCTGTGTGCTGTGCCGGGGTGGGCTTTGGTGCCACTCGCTTAGGGAGAGCGGTGGCACTGCACGTCGGCTGCTGCCTTGTCCCCTCCCCGCTGCGCAGCCTCTCCAGCCTCGGCTCCCTGGGCTCCCTCTGCACTCCATGCCCAATGCAGGGGATCTCTGACTGATGGGATGGGGACCTGCCTCCTCTGTCTGGAGCTGTGTCTGCAGCCTGTCTGCCTGCGGTGATGGTGCCTGTGTGCGGGCTGTAACATTCACACGTTGTTCTCTTTCCCAGGAGAGAAAACTGAGGGTCTCATGGGGGTCTCCGAGCTGATAATCTCCACCTCGGTTTTAGGGATCCTCTTCTCCCTGCTTGGAGCCCAGCCGCTCCTGGTCATTGGCTTCTCAGGGCCTCTGCTGGTGTTTGAGGAAGCTTTCTACAAGGTACATGTGAGGCAGTGTCCATGCTTGGCATCTGCTTGCTTTGTCCTCGTGCTGGAGAGGACAGCTGGCGTTTCTCAGTGCTCCAGAGGAGCTGTGGTTGTGTGGCCTCCTGGGGTGCTGCCAGGCTGCCCTCAGCTTGGCCAGGCTGGTCTTGGTTCTGGTGGCCCTCTGCAGGTCACATCGTAGGGGCTTCTGCCTTCTGCTGCTGTATCCAAGGGGCCGGTCCCCTTGAGGTGTGGCACTGGTAACAGTGCTGCTCTGCCTGCTGGCTGTGAGGGGACCATCCTCCCTCAGCCCTGTGCTGCACCTGTCCTGGCATGATGAGCGTCCGAAAATACTGGTCCATAATATTTTGTTGTCCTCACAGCTCCCTTTGAGACCATTTCACAACTTTTACCCATGTCCAGATTTCCTTGTGTGGGAACCCAGTAGCGTTCAGTGTACCGCCCGTTTGAGATGTCCCAGGTACATTGCTGCCATCTCTCAGAATGAGCCCATGCGTGTGTGCAAGAGGTGGCCTGGCCACCCAGGATAGACATCATTTCTTTCTCAAGTAGACAGCCCCTTCCCCTTCACTGTTAAAAGCATTCCTGTGTCACCATACCTCCAAGCAGCAGGTCTAATCCTTCTCCTTTCTTCTGACTCCTAGAATGTCTGGGCTTTTAGAGCATGGTTTTTCCTACAGCTAGATTTGGTGTGTCAAGAGTTTAGAGCTGGTGATGCCATTGCACAGAGGGAATTTCTCTGCTCTCCTGTGGCCACACTTCTCACTGACTGCTTTGCCTCTGCTCAGGCATGGTGTATGAAGGTGTACCTGTGCCCTGTGTCTGCAGTGATACCGAGGGAGGCGGGGATGGGATTTGCGCTGGAAGTAGGTGGTGTTACTGTGAGGCAGTGGAGATGGTCTGCTCTGTGGTGACAGTGGGGGGCTTTTCTCCACACACGTACAGCTGTGTGCGTGTGCAGGATACTGTCTAGCATCGTGCCCCAGCCAGTGTAGCCCTTATGCAGCAGGATACGGTGGCCTGCTCAGGCTCTCCTTTGCGGGAACAGGCTTGTGCTGTTGAGTGCATGGAGCAGTGAAGGGCTGTGTTTGAGTAATGGCACCACCCCATGGGTGGGATGGGGAGCGTCAGGCCTGGAATGGTGTCCACAGAGGGTGAAGGAGGTAGTTATAGACTGGAGTGATAAAGACCCACTTGGTGTGAGCTGGCCGATGTTAACGCAAAGCGTGAAGTTTTACCTGACTCCTGCCCTGAATTCAGTGTCTGCACTGGATGCCCAAGCAGATATGGATGCTTTTTTTCCAGGAGAGTCTGTGATCTTAGTGGGGAGGAGATGCAGGAGGCAACCTGAGGAGCCATGTGTAACTCCTTCCCCTTTCCTTTTCAGTTCTGCCAGACACAAGGCATTGAGTATCTGACAGGCAGAGTGTGGATTGGTTTGTGGCTCATCGTCTTCATCTTCATTATCGTGGCAGCTGAGGGAAGCTTCTTGGTGCGCTACATCTCGCCCTTCACCCAGGAGATCTTTGCTTTCCTTATCTCCCTCATCTTTATCTACGAGACCTTCTACAAACTGTACAAGGTGAACTTTCTGCGGTGAGATGTGACACCGCATCTCTGTCCCCCAGGAACCAGAACCTTCTGCTTTAGCATACAGGAGGCAGGGGAACAGGGTCAGCACAGCCACAGCTTTCCTAGGCGTTCTGCAGAGCAGTTCTTTGCTGGCCTCTCACGCCCCGGCCCAGCTGGCCCCTGTGCCACCGAAGAGGCTGGCAGGAGGAGCCCTAACATCTGTCTCCCCTTCTCTTCCTGCAGGAGGCATTAAAGAGGGGCCACTTTTCTCTCCCCATCCCTCTCCAGCTGGGTAGGTTGCGAGGTGAGGTGACGGATGCTAGGATTGTCCACACCCACCATCTACTGCCCTCACCTCCCCACAGAGCAGGACACTTCCGTATCCCCCTGCCCCCAGTAGTGACAGTGCCCCCGCCCCTCCTCGCGGTGACAGTGCCCGCTGCTTCTCTCACCTACCCAGGTGTTTGCAGAACATCCCCTGCTGAAGTTTTACCCACCGAACGTGCAGAGCGGCCTGAATGCCAGCATGCTCTCTGCGGATGCGATGTCACTGGGAATCAGGATGCAGCCCAACACTGCTCTCCTCTCCCTCATCCTCATGCTAGGCACCTTCTTCATTGCCTTCTTCATGCGCAAGTTCAAGAACAGCCGTTTCTTAGGAGGAAAGGTGAGAAACTTGTGGGAACCAGATGTTAAGGCCAAGGGATGTGCCAAACAAATAATGCTTCTTGCTACAGCACTTTGTTCTCAAGAGCATTTGGACTGGCCCCCAGAGAAACCCCTTAAATACTGTGCAGAAGTTAACCTGACCTAGGCTGCAGGCCAGAGCTGGCTGGTATCTGTACTGTCCCACTCCAGTGAGCTTTGCTGAAAAGTCCTCTGGCCCTTGGGAAAGCTCCTTTGGCTGGACAAAAAACCATTAAACTCAAATACAGGAGGGAGAGCTTACAGCTTGTTCCCTTTGGGCATCCTGTACACACAAGTCGTCTGTCTGATACCTGGAGCACCATCCACATGGGCCAGTTGGACCAATTCAGCTGGTCACTGGAGAACTGTTTGTTGGGCAGTGGGGCGTGCCATGGGTCAAGGTTGGGCCTCACCCTGTCTGGGGCTTTGCTTTACCGCAGGCTCCCTATAGTGGGGTGGGTACCCAGAGCCAGCCTGTTCCCTTTGCCAGTGTGGGTGCTTGTTCTGCAGGCGCGGCGGATAATTGGAGATTTTGGGATCCCCATCTCCATCCTGGTCATGGTGCTTGTGGATTACACCATCACTGACACATACACGCAGGTAAGCGCCCTCAGAGCGTTGCCCTCGGAGCCCTTCTGGCAGCCCAGCAGTGATCCCTGAGACATCGTGGCTTGCTCTGGTGAAGCAGGGGGTTGTGGTTCCTGTCCCTTTAGTCATAAAAGTGCAAAGCACGCAGAGACACTCCTCTGATCCTCACTCCCACGCAGAAAGGAAGCTCCAAGGGTCTCATTGAGACAGAGACCAGAGCTCCGGGGACTGGAGTGCCCTGGTATCCCTCTGATACTCGAGCTGGTAGAAGGGGAGGCTCTCTGGGATTGGAGAGATTCAGTGTGGTTAATTCCTTGGTTTTAATCCTAAAAGCTTGCAGTCAGTTGGCAGGACATAATCTGGTCTTCACACTGAAGGGGCTGGCACATGGAGTGGTTTCAGTGGGGTACTGAGTCATGGGTTTAATACTTAACATAACTCTCCTTTGCTATAGGCTACTGATATTTTGATCACTTTATCTCAAACTCGATGATGTCTTTCCCAGTTTATGCACAAACCTAAATGCTTTCAAACAAACCCACCTCACAGGTTTCCTTCTTTCCTCCCTTCTCTTGGTAGATGCATAGGTAGATCTTTTGGGCTTGGTATTTCTTTTCACTGACACCAGGGAGAGGGTGAGAGGTGGTTCCTGTTCAGCATGCAAGCTTTTCATCGAGACAGCCCAAAGCTTAATGTAATCCAAATGCATTTAAATGCCAAAGAAAAATCTGGTTTTATCAAACGTTAGTAAAATCATGCACTTTGTTACACCCTTTTCATACCCTTCTCCACTTCTATGATTAATATCAAAAGCATTATCATTTCAGTATTAACTCAGCATATATACAAAGGTTTCTGAGAAAATGGTACTCAGTTACACAGCTTAGCTCAAGCACAAGCATTCCAGGAATATTATTCATACTTATGCTGATTAGCATAAATGCAAATCATAAACTCTCCCTGCAGTGCTCACGCAGGCAGATAGCAAGAACTGCTGTGGAGCAGCACAGAGCCAAGAGTTCAAATGCTGGTGAACGCAGGGTCAGGGTGATACACAGCTCGGAGTCTGTGTGGTCTCTGATGGGGTCACAAACATGAGATTCCCTCTGAACATGATTGGAATGAGGTCATTTCCAGAGAATGTGGCCAGTTCTGGGGTCCACACTGCAAAAACAGTATCGGAAAATCATCTTGGAAAAGGCTTGGGAAGTCTGGAAAGCAACCTCAGAGAAGGGTAGGCAGTTCAGTACACTTGATTTGTCCAAACAGAGGTCAAGGAGCATTTTAGCCATGCAAGCACTGAAATGGGGGTGAGATTCCTGAGGGAAGATATTTTGCTGGTCTCTTGGACAAAATCCAAGAGAATTCCAGCAGCTGAAAGAGGAAATGAGACAGGCCCATGTTAGGAGACATGGGATTTTTTTGCACTGAAGGGGTTTATCCATGAGAAAATCCCACTGAGGTCAGAGTGCCAGTCTCACCACCTGAGATGTTCAGCCCAGGGATACCAGGAGGTTGAAGGCTAGTCCTGTGTGAGGCTATGGGCACGTGTGTATTGTTGAGTAACTCCTGGGTTTTGTGGCTACACCACCAGAAGCTGAATGTCCCCTCTGGCCTGTCGGTCACATCTCCTCACAAGCGTGGCTGGTTCATTCATCCCATGGGCAGCACTGGGACCTTTCCAATGTGGATGATGTTTGCTTCTGCCATCCCTGCCCTCCTGGTCTTCATTCTTATTTTCATGGAGACACAGATCACTACGTGAGTACCTTCCCTGCCATCACCAACCATCACTAACCCCTGGGTGCATGAGGCTGGCATTGATGTGGAGATGCACAGTGGGACAGCAAGGGCAGGATCCTGGTTATTTTGGACAGTACCTTCTTGGGTTCTCCCACTGTCTTTTGGCTCCCCTCCTATACCATAGTGTGGTACAGACTTGCCTCTGCCAAGCACAGGAGGAAACCTCTAACCTGAGGTTGACAGCCATGACCCCTCTCCTCAGCCATCTCATTGTTGTCCCCATGTGTGCCCTCCCCAGTGAGTCAACGTTGTCCCCAGTTGGGCACTGGGGAGGGCCTGCCACTGACCTGGGTTCTTTCCTCCCAGGCTGATTGTGAGCAAGAAGGAGAGGAAGCTGCTGAAAGGCTCTGGCTTCCATTTGGACCTGCTGCTTATTGGCACTATGGGGGGGCTTTGTGCACTCTTCGGGCTGCCCTGGCTGACCGCAGCAACAGTGCGCTCCGTCACCCATGTCAATGCCCTGACGGTCATGAGCAAGGCCATTGCACCAGGGGAAAAGCCCAAGATCGAGGAGGTGAAGGAGCAGCGTGTGACTGGAGTTCTTATTGCTGCCCTCGTCGGTGAGCCTCTGATGGGTGAAGGAGTGAGGGGGGAGGTCAGGGCTGACCACTTGAATCTCTCTCCTGGTGTTGTCCCTTCCCCACTGGGCTGCCTGCTTACTACACACACACCACCTTCCTTTGGCAGCCCCTTATGGTCATTGAAACCTTCAACTACTTCAGCCCCTCTTGAGCTTCCCTTCCCTTGCACCTGGGACAGAGAGAGAGGAGGTGGGAGAGGGATGGGGGCTGGGGTGCCTTGCAGAGGGGCTGGTGTGGGACACACCATGCTCTGAGCTCTGTCTGTGCAGGTCTGTCCATTGTGATGGGGAACATGCTGCGGCAGATCCCACTGGCTGTGCTGTTTGGCATCTTCCTCTATATGGGGGTTACATCGCTCACTGGCATCCAGCTCTATGAGCGGCTGCTCCTGATCTTCATGCCGTCCAAGCACCACCCTGACCACATCTATGTTGTTAAGGTGAGCAAAGGCAGGTTGCAAGTAATGAGGAGCAAATGAAGAAGAGGCAGGTGGGTGGGAGGGGGGAGGATGGTGCCTTGCTAGGCTGATTTTTAGCTTGGTGGCCCTCACTTGGCTGCAAGTTTGTGCTGAGAGGTAGTGCAGGACATGCAGGAGGGGGATACATGGGTATGATAGCAGGATGCTCATAGGAGCGTGTTGCCAGGATATTGTGTAGACAGCCTTGTTTATAGGGGTGATGCACTGCGTGATGGGCACAGGGACACCGCACTGCCAGGTGCATGTGCTGCAGGGTGGCACAGAGCCTGGTGTGGGGCTCTGCCCTGCAGGTAGAGTGTGCAGCAGTGCTGCGTTACTGTCCTATGCTATGCAGAAGGGTTATGCTTTGCCTCTTGGGTCTTCGTTAATCTCTGCAGAAGGATAATGTGTTCTTTGACTTGATTTACCTCCGTAGGTGAAGACCTGGAGGATGAATCTCTTCACCTGCATTCAACTGGCCTGCATTGTGCTGCTCTGGGTGGTAAAATCGACGGTAGCATCCCTGGCCTTCCCCTTCATCCTGATCATGACAGTGCCACTGCGACGCTTCGTGCTTCCCCGCTTCTTCCATGACAGGGAGCTCAAAGCGGTAAGCAGATAACTGTCCTCATGGTCTTAAGTTGCAGCACTGGAATGAGGTTGAGGAGATTTGTCAGTCTGAAAGGCTGGGAGATCCTTGGATGGCAAAGCCTTTGTGTTTCTGAGGCTCTTTGTTTAACAAGGTGGCTTTCTCAGAGCTTGTTGCCCTGGGAATACAGCATGGGATGGATGGGCAGCGTAGGGCAAGGAGACAGGGGATCCTGCCCACCAAGACGTGGGGTAAGGCTTTCCTCCTCCATCCTCCTCCCCATTTGTGGCTGCTTCCTCAGGAGATGCCCCATTTCCCCACTGAGGCAGCAGTGAGGACAGTGCAGTGGCACACCAGGGCCTGTGGCTGCTGGGAATGGGAGTGTGTCACCACAGGGTGCTGGCAGCTCCTCTGCCACCCTGAGCTCCTGCTGAGAGCAGTCTGGAGCAGCACCCAGCAGTGGGTGCTGCCAGCAGGGCAGGAGGAGGAGCTCTTGTGCTGCACCAAAGCCCTGGTAATGGGGCACTGTCAGACACCACCACTTACAGGAGAGGGCTGGGCAAGTGTGGACTGGCAGGAGGGGCAAAAACAGGGCCTGTAGGAGCCAGAGATTGGCTCTTCCCGGTGCATCCCAGCTGCCAGGGTTGCTGATCCCCCCGTGCCAGGATGGACCCCTCTCTAGGGGTGGCTGTGGCCTTCAGAGCCTGATCTCTGCCTCTCCCCAGTTGGACTCGGAGGACGCGGAACCAAACTTTGACGAGGATGGCCGAGATGAGTACAACGAGCTGCACATGCCAGTGTGAGCTGGGACGTGCCTTCCCCGCTCACAGGACAGGCCGCTCCCGCCCGCGCACCCCTCCCAAGGACTAACTGGAGATATGCCGTGAGCCGCGCAGTCTCTTGCCTGGACCAATGAATGGCTGCTCTGTGGCACTGCCAGAGGCAGCCCTGGCTCCTGCTGCCCCACCGCTCGCTCAGCAGAGGCTGTGAGTCTCTGTCCTCTTGGACCTGGTGGGCTGAGAGATGCCTCTCACATGCTGAAGCTGCGTGGCTCCAGAGTGCCCGTGGGTCAGGGGTCTGCCCCCTCACTCCTGTGTCCGGTCTCCAGGGGGTGAAGGGGAGCCATGCCAGCTGGTGCCACTGTGTCCCCCTCTGCTACCACGATGCTTGGGCATCTCAGCACCATGTGCCACTGCACAGTCACACGGATAGGCTGGATGCTGCCTCCTTGCTTGGCTGGTGGATGCCTTGCTCCTGCTGCATCTGCCCCCTTCCAGGAGTGCTCACGCTGGGCCTGTGCCACATCTGCCCTGGCAGGCAGGCAAGAAAGGACCAGGCTGTGTCCTCCAGACCATCAGCTGCCTAATCACTCTCCCATAAGACTGGTTTCTGCTCTTGCTTGGCATGGGGGATGCTGTTTGCTTCCTCCTGATTTTTCCAACCTTCTTCCCAAAGGGAAAGCACGCAGGGAGGGGAGGCTGGGCACAAGCAGGCATTCTGAAGCCTCGGGTGCACACCCTGTTACAGGGACTAAGAGGAGTCCTGTGGCATTCTGCACCTCCAGAAAGGTTCAAAGGGTAAAAGCTCATCAGTCTCAGTTCCTGATCCCCTTGTTCCTGTCCCTGAGAAAATCATATTTCAAAGAGAGCATTGGAGCACAAAACAGTCCTTTGGGTCCCCTGCCTTTCCCTGTGCAGTCATCCAATGGGGCTGGCTCCCTGCAGCCCTGCAAGAAAGTACTGAACCCCCACCCCCACCCCAATTCTGCTGCCATACCTGCGTGACCTTTCACAGCCGGGGTGCCCTCCAGCTGGGAAGGAGCAGCATTCAGCACGTCCAGCACTCAGCCCCCATCACCTCTGCACAGTTCAGAACACCTCTCCTGACAGGGCTGTCTCCTGGGGTCTCCCTAGCCTGGCAGCCCCCCATTCAGAGCTGCCTCAGAAACAACTGATGGTGTTCTTGCTGCCCGTGGCAGCTATGAGGGTAGTGCCAGAGGAGACAGGCACCCCAGCATCTCCCTGATGGACTGGCCTCACGGAGGACGCTGAGATGCTCACTCTACCACTGGATTTGGGACAAGCTGGTATCCCCGTTCCCACTTACCAGCCTGGCTCCTGCGAGAGGTGGTGGGTGCTTCACTACTGGGAAGGTCTGACACCTTTCCCAGGAGGCTGAAGGAAAATCCTACCAGAGAGAGCAAACCTCCCCCCACAGCAGGTTCCTGCTCCACAGCCTGGCCCTGGGGCAGAGAGACCAGTGTCTGTGTGTCTGTGGCTGTGTGTGTCCTGTCCTCCCTGTGTAGTGTAGGAGGCCCGTTGTCGCTGTGCATTGTGACTCCTCTGACTGTAGTGGAAACAGCTACACCAATAAACTCTCCACAGGAACCGTGTATGTCTCTCCACTTTATTAATTAGCAGTAAATTGACTGAAATTCTCCAGCACAAAACTTTTTTGACTGCAACAGCAACCAGTGATGGAGGAAGCCCCAGCTGGTGTGGGGACTGTCACCTTGTCACCCAGAGATGGCCTCTCCAACACCATCACCATGCCGGCTGCACCCATGCCGGCTGCAGTCTGTGCCTGCTCAGCACCCCTCGGTGTAGCCATGCATGGAAGGGCAGGGCCTGGGGCTGACTTCTGAGGAAACATCTCATTACACGCATCCCCTCCATGCTTTCTTCTCCAGCAGTAGCTGAGCCAGGCAGGTACTCATGAGCTGCTGGCTGCCTGCAGCCCACATGGTGATCGGTCGGACGTCCTCCACTGGGGGGAGGCAGTGGTGCCACCTCCCGTGGTCAGGGTTCCTGTCTGCTCCTGGGGTTGGTCTCTGCCACGGGACAGGACAGGTGGCAAAGGGCTGCACACACCCAGGCACAGAGGTGGTGACCTTCCTACTTCTGATCCAGGCATGCTGCGGGCCAGGCAATGCCTGGCTTCGTAGCATCCTCTCCAAGTCCTGGCAGCGCTGCTGAACCTGCGGGAGAGGAAGCAGCACGGGTGCCCAGCTCCTGAGGATCCAGCTGGGCTGCATGGGAGCATCCATACATGCTTCCTGCAGACTGCTCTGCCTTGTTAAGAAACGCTCCCTGTCCCGTTCCCCACACTGTGGCTCCCCTTCCTCACACCTGAATGCCCAGGGCTGCCCAACAGACCATTGGTTTGGACTGGAGAAGTTGTGGCTCTACCTGGTCCCACAAAATCCATGTCACTACTTGGATGTCCAGCCCTTTCCATGCAGCTCCCCTGCTCGTGGAAGTGCCCCCGCTCCTTCCCTGGGACGCAGGGCAGGAAGCACAAGCAGAGTCCACGCATGCCCCTTACCGCATCAATCCTCCGGATAAGGATGGGCCTGATCTCCAGCTCCAGCAACCAGTCAGCCTCCAGGATGCTGTGGTGGTACTCCTCCAGCTCCACGCTCTGCTGTAGCTCCTCGGCCAGAGTGGCCTGCTGCCGGCGAGCCCCCATCCCTGTACCAGGGTTCTGCTGGGGCCAGGCCAGCTCCAACCCCTCGCCCTGCTGCTGTGAGCGCAGGGCACGGATGCGGCGGGCGATGTGACGTACCTGGGTGCGCAGGGTGGCTGCCCGCTCCCTGCGGTGCAGCAGGGCCAGCAGCTCCTCCCGGCTCTCCCGCAGCCGCTCTCGCAGCACAGCGGTGCTGCTGCCTGGGCCTGAGGGCTGCAGCGGGACTAATTGGTCAGGCAAGTCCAGGGGAGAGCAGGGCTGCTGGGGGGTCCTGCTACACAGCGGGGGCTGCACAGCACCAGGAGGCAGCCCTGCTCTGCCCTGTGCTGGTGGGTGCTGTGGCAGCGATGGTGCTGGTGGTGGTGCCTGGGAGAGGCTGTACCTGCTCCTGTGCAGACAGACCCACTGCCGGGCAAGCTCCGCTGTGGCCAAGCTCTGGTGAAAGATATCAGGGACCAGGCGCAAGACCTTCACAAAGGGCCCCACGCTGGCAAAGCCGTGCAAGTCATGAAGGCTCCAGGGGCTGAAAACCTGCTCGGTGAGGCCCTCTCCCCGCAGCAGCAGCCCCCAGTTACGCCGGTGGGTGAAGAGTTGTGAAGCCAGGCAGGGGATGGACTGCTGCATTGGGCAGGGGGTCGGGTCCTCATGCACGTACAGATACTCGCAGAGTGGGACCACCACACTGGTGTCAAAACTCTCCTTCAGCATGCTCAGGTGCTGCAGGTAGTTGGTCAGCCAGCCCACATAGCTGGTGATGTCAGGGCTGGCAGAGCCAGGTCGGTGCTGGGCAAGCTTCTGTAGGTGCTGCCAGCTCTCCACCTGCCCCGAGGGGCTCCACGGCAGCACCAGCAGCAGCACGTGGTACAGGCTGCCTAGGTCGAAATCCTGCTGGCACCGCTGCGTGTGCCCCACAAAGGTGCCGATCTCCTCTTCAAGGGCAGAGTAGAGGGCCTCCATGGGCAGACATGGTGATGGAGAGTAGACAGCTGAGATTGCGGCTCACCCACACAGTCCTGGGCCCTGGATGCACTGGAAAATGTCACACACCAGGATGCAATACACAGGCTGGCATGGGTGGGATTGCTGTGGGGTCACTCTGGTTTGGGTCACGTACATGGGCTCAGCCAGAAAATGGTGCTACCAAAGGATGGGACATCTGGCCAGCTCAGATGAGTTGGTCCCAGCTGCTCTGCTGATGGATGGGTGGCGTGGGAGGAGAGCAACAGGGATGGGATGGGGTAGGAAGAGTGAGTGAACTGCAAGGGATAAGCTCAGAGGGGGTCCCCCCACTTTTTATGGGACTAGAGAAGACTGCTGGGTGCTGCCAGCCCTGAAGCACACTGGACCACACTGGACCACTGGACCGCTATTGTAGTGCCAGGAGAGGGGCAGAGAGGCTGCCTGTTGCCTGAGGGATGCTGCTGTAGGTAATGGGAGAACACCATGGGTGCCACAGCCCCCAGCTGCCTGGGGGATGCTCTGGCATGGGCAGGTGTCCTCCTGCTCCCTGGAAGGGGACTCGGTTGTGCCAGAGCAGGACTCCATGCTGACCAGCAGTTTCTCCCATCTTTGCTCTTTGAGCAGAGGTTTATCTGTACAGAAGTAAACAGGCATGCTTGCCTGCCTGAATACCTAAAAATAGGAGGTCTGTTCCCAAAACTGTAAAACGTGTGTTTAGGCAAACTATTTGGGTTTCTATTTCTGCCACCCAGGTTCAAGTATACTCAAGCTATCTTCTCCGGCTATTTTTATTCTCCACAGCCAGGAGGGGCTGGCACATCTCTGTTGTGAGATACCGCTGGCACCAATTCACATTGCTGTGCTGATGGGAGGTTAAGGGAATACTGGCTAATACCACCCCCACTGCAAAACTGGGAACCAGTACCTGTGGCAGAGCTTCCCCTTTCTCCTGTATATCAGGACATCCTCACCTGGGCTCTGGTGTCTGCTTTTCAGGCAAACTTAATTAAGGTAAATTAAACCCTAGTTTTTCCTCTTCTCAGTGAGGAGGGTGTTGCAAGTTGGTACCTGGGTAGGGGGGAGCAGGTAGAAATGGCAGGAGCCAGCAGCATGGTGAGTTTCTTGCACTGCAGGAGGGAGGGGGCGGGAGTGACTTCAGTTGCCGTCACCTTCCCAAAAACATATCTGCAATCTGGCTTATTTAAGTGTGGGTCACACCAGGTTGGGGGGAGCAGAGCTGATGCTGAGGGGGGAGATGCCTGCGCATGAAGCCCCAGAGATCAGCTAAAGAGCAGCTGCAGCTCACAGGTGCTGAGGTCTGGCTCAGACGTTGCCGATACTGGTACTGATGCTAAGGACCACCAGTGAGTACTGCTGAGCACTCTGAGTGCAGCCTGGCCTTGGCAGAACCCCTCACCTCCCTGCCATGGCACCAGCCCCACACTCTCTGCCCCCTCCTGCCCTCCATCCCACTCCCCTCTGCACTGAAAGAAGGGACTCACCAGCCCCGGGGAGAGGCATCAGGGAGAGGAGAAAGGGCTGAGCTGGGCCCTGCTTCCTGCCGGGGGAGGAACCTACCCTCCTGGGCATGGACACAAACACTTCTCCCCATGGGAACGGCAGGTTCAGACGTGCCCCTCATGCCAGAGCCAGCCTTGCCAGAACTGGTTGCCAGCCCTGGGGATACTGATTGCCACAGAGCTGCAGGGCAGTGGTGCAGCTCCCTCCAGCCCCTCTCCCTCACACAGGTCTTTGCAAAGGACACTTCCCTCGTGGGGATGCCTCAAGCTTGGGCACAGGCTTGGGTGGCGTGTTTCTTCGACACACGTGAGTACACCCGTGCACAGCCCTGAGCCTGTCTGGCCTTAGCAAGAGGGAGGCTCCACAGCCCAGGGCAGCTCACTGCCTGCTGCTGCCTTGTGCCCCTGACCTTGCCCAGCATATCGACCTTTGGGGCTCTTTGGCCCTCCAGCTCTTGGAGGTGCTTGTCCTGGGACTGCTCCCCAAAGGGATTTGTAGGAGAATTAAATGATCTCACAAGGGAGTGAGAAGGGGGCGTGGGAGCAAGTCCTCTGCTAGAAGCTTCTGGTGGGAACAGCATCCCTGGATATGGGGATCTGACGCCGACAGCTCCTCTCCCACCTGGCTGTCCATGGGACCGAGAACCCTGACCACTGTGTTGCAACCTGCTCAGCAAATCCTGCCCGCTCGGAGAGCTGTCCTGCTGTCAGGACCCCTCAGTGAGGGAGCCAGGGCCCTGGCTCTGGGGACAATGCTGGGACACTTCTCCTGACCCTGTACAAGTTTCCCCTGACCAGGTGCACACTTCTGGCTGGGGTGCGGCCATAAGGCTGGGATGGGGCAGGCTCAGCTTCAGCTCAGAAGTGGGGCTGCTGAAGCTTTTCCCTGAAGAGAGCTGGAGGGAGGTGGGCTTACATCCATGGGTGTCCTGCCTCCCTCAGAGGGGGCCATGCAAGGACTGGAGAAAGGCAAAGCACTGAGCACAAGCACTGCACAGCATCCCCCAGCGCTCCTGCCAAATCGCTCTGTGACCTCCCGGGCCATGGGCTGCCAGATGTGGCCTTGCCGCTAAACAAGATGGACAGGTGATGCCTCTCTTGTGACTTCTGCTGAGAGCGGGGACCTTGTGGTCCCTGCTGTGGGAGCCCAGCTGGATGATTGCCTTCATCTATCAGCACTGTGTCCCTGGAGGGTGTTCCACCCTCTGGCACACAGGGTATGGCCACGTCATTGGGGGAGGGAGAGGCTGGGGAGCGTCCGGCTCCTGCTGTGACAGGCTCTAGTCCTCAGCAAGGACAGATGGCCAGATGCTGGGGCTGGTTTCTGGAGCTCTGCACTCACTTTTCAGCCCTAACACAGACCTCAAAACAGGGTGCTCTTGCAGACAGGAGGCAGCTGCCTTTGAAAGTGGGAGGACAGAGCTGAGGTGCCTCCAGCCTCACACATTTCCTGGGTTTGCTCACACCCAGTACCCCAGCATTGTAGGTTGTCTCCTGGGGACTTAAAAGGAACACTTACACCAAAACAGGGCAGGCACTGGCACCATTTTGGCTGTGGGTGCGTGGGGAGGAGAAGAGCTCTCTGAGCATAGAAACGATTTTGCAGGCTGAAGCTGAGCCGCGAGATCAGGAAGAGGAAATGCACCAAGCTCTGGCTCTCAGCACCCGTCAGAAGACCTTGGCTCAGGTCAGGGGTAGTAATACGGCACGGTTTAACCTCCTCGCTTGCTTTCCTGGGTTTATCGTGCAGCCAGAGACAGAGAGCTACTCGTGTCTGGTAAAACAGCCCCATCTGGGAAGTGACTGCACCACAGCTGGCTGACACACTTTCTACAGCATGAATCCTGCAGTAATGGTATCTGTGAGCAAAGCTCTGCTTGTGCACTCAGTTAAGCAGAATCCGTAAGGCTGTTTGTAACAGAACCATCTGTGACCTCCACAACACCATGCCATTAATAGTGAGGCTTGGTCTGGGTCAAACAAAAGCAGGGCAGGCTTAATAGGAGAGGAAATTAGGTGGATGTGCTTGGCTGGCCTCATCCCAGCGTGGTCGTACTGTAATTATAGCCTTGTGCAGCTCTGCTCTCTTATTCAGCTATCTCGCCACCAGGATTGCATTTCTCATAACCAAGGTGTAAAAGTCACTTGTGGGTATGTTTTAGTCCCAAGCAAACCTGTAGCAGCAGGAAGGGGGCAGTGGCAGGGAACCATGTCTTGTTGCTATTGGGATCTGGATGTGTGGCCCAGGGAAAGGGACAAAAAGTTTGGGCTGGGGGAACAAGACTGGGACCCTTATCTGCAGAGAAAGCTGGAGATGCCTTCTGATGGGTTTGGTCTATCCAGAATGACCAAGTGCAGATGCACTGGTCAAAAGTCACAGGTGATGTTGGCCCAGTGGTGTGGCTAGGGAGGATGCTGTGGAGGCCAAGGGGTGGCATGTGGTGACACTGGGGTGGACCTTCCCAGCACCCACCCTCTGTGCCTGTCTGCTCCAGGTCTTTGCTCTTGTGCTTGGGCTGAAAATGAAGAAGACATCCTGTTTTCCTGACCTGTGGAGAGAGGGCAGCCCTGGAGGGCAGTCCTGTGCCTGTCAGGATAGAAAGCTTTTCCCGCTGCGGTCAGCAGTGGGAAAAGCTTTCTCAGGGACTCAGCAGGGATGCAGCTGCCTTGGCCTGAGCTCTGTAGTGTGCCATGACAGCACTGTACGCTGTGGTGAGATGGACTGGCTGCTGCTTGAAGCAAGACATGAGTCAGGGGGTGCCCAGGACACAACAGCCCCGTAACCCCATGTCATTTCCCCTTGCAAGGAAGGATCCCCCTCATATTCCCACTCTCCCAGGGAACAGGTGCCACTGTGCTTGGTGTGACCCTGTGAAAGCCTCTCCAGGCAACCGTAATCACATTCCTCTGCAGCAGGGACACATCTGGTACAAACATGATCCTGTCCCCAAGGAGCCTGGACTAATTCCTACTGCAGAGCCCCAGCACAACCTCAGGCAGGAAGAGCTTCAGCAGGGCTTTGATCGCTGCCACCCTCACCTTATGGGGTTGGCAGGGCTGGTTTGCAAGCAGCAGGGCATGGGGTGAGGTCCACAGCTTCATCCTGAGTTGGAGCAGCCTGAGTGAGCCCTCAGTGGGCCTGGACAGCCCCTGCCCTGCCCTGAGCTGTGGCTGAGCTCTGGGCAGGATGGGAATTGGAGATGGGAGGAACTGGCCTTTTAAAATCTGCTTTCAAGCAATTATGAAACTGGTGTGGGCAGCGTGTGCCCTGCTGCATGTCCCTTCCCCTTGCATGCGTCCATGTCAGGAGAGCACCTTGGTGTCTGGTCCTCTGCCAGGGTCAGGGTATCCTGCCTCTGCCACCAGCTCTCCAGAGTGAGATCACCCCAGGGATCACGGTGGAGACCAGTTCTCCGCCCTATGCGTGCAGCTCCAACACGGAGCGGGTAGGGAGGTGGCACAGCTCATTCCTTTGCAGGCAACGGGAGAGCAAGGCTGGCAGATGCTCACCACCTCCTAGCCGTGTGCCAGGCCCGTGGCAGAGGAGGAAATTGGGATATTGTCTGGTGTCCAGGAGGAATTCCTGCCTCAGCTTGTTCCTGCCAGTCCTCCACCGACCTTCCCTCGTTGTGGAAAGCCCAGCAGGAAGCTGACTCACTGTCTGCCGCTGCTCCACGGCTGGGTGCGGGGCTCTGCTGCCTGCAGCACTGGAGAGCTGCTCCTCTCAGGGATGCAGGAAAAGCTCATCGCCCAGACACTCCTGGCCCCGCCCTCCTCTGCCAGAGCCTGCCTTTCTGCCCACAAGCAGAGAGGGGAATAGCCATGGCACCCTGGTTTCTGAGCTGTCTGCACCTGGGTGGGCAGAATGGGTGCCATCATGCCAGGCTCCGGGCAGGAGTCAGCTATGAACCAGGGAGGGGGTCTGATGAGCTAGAGACAGGCCCTGGGCCCACCCTATGCAGTGGGGTCCATCCCAGCCCTCACTGACTGCTTCATGTTCTTGCATTGCTGATGCGGCAGCCAGCCCCAGAGCCATCCGGGTGGCAGAGGCGAGGTGGTAGAGACATGTAGCAGTATCTGGGCAGCTAGCAATGGTGAGTTAGCACTCACCTGCTTATCACAGCTCTGTAAGAAGTAGATCCCCACCTGTTCCCAGTGAGCAGCACCTGAAAAGATGTAGGAAACTGTTCAGACATCCCCAGTTCCAGCTGGATGATGTAGGATGAACAACTTAATCCTGTAACAGAAAGGAGCAAATGTTAGGTGTATCTTATCAAGATTCTTACTACTTTTCCTACCAGGGAGATGGAGCACAGGATTGACAATGCCAGTCACTGCTGCTGTGTTTGGGGATCCAAAGTTTATTGCCTGGGGAGTTTAGAAAGCTACTTTGTTTTGAGAACTGAGTCAGGCCACCTTCTTCTCTCTTGGAAGGTGTCATTTGACAGCAGTGTTAATACTAAAAAACTTTTGAGAGGCTGGTTCCTTACCTCACTCTGGCCTTTCCAAGCCCTACTAAACCCCCAGCTCAGAGCAGACCAGTCAGGCAGGAACAGTGTCTGTTCCCTCACACCCCAGCAATACATGTGCTGCAAACTGTGGCAGGTATGGGCTTAGGAATTTTTTCATGGTGAATGTAGAATTTTTTTCCATGCTGTGTGTCTGCGAGCTGATGAATGGGAAAGGGATGTCTCAAGGACCCTGCCCTGGGAAGCACAGTTAAGTCCCCAAGTCCGTGACGAGTGCATTTGGGTTGCTTGGTGTGTTTGTTGGAAGCAGACCTGCTGCTCGCTTGCCTCTTCATTGTCAGATCTTCCTTGACAGCTGTGAGGGTCATGCCTTGATGGACAACCCAGCCCTGGATGACAGGAACCATGGCCAATGTTGCTCCACTGGAGAAATTTGGGAAGACACATCAGGTGCTGGAGGTGCCTCCTGCTGGAGATCCTTGGCAGGCAGAAGAGGTAAAGGAGGGTTGTGCTTCTCAGCTTTCCCATGGCTGTGAGGAGCTCCACAGCTCCCTGGTGATCACCAAGAAGGGAGAAAGCTGGACAGCCAAAATGATCTGAAGAAGTACCAATATTATAGGAGGAACTCCCTCAGGGAGAAGGCTGGCTGTGGCAGAAACAGTCCGATGACAAACGCGTGGCGGCAGAGGGGACTGTCAAGGACAAATCAGTGTTGAGTTGATTTAATCCTCTTCGCTAAACAGGGTAATTGGCCTTGTGGATAGAAGTATTAGATGGGAGATAAGGACTGTAGTGAGGCTTCTGGCGCCGTCTTGCTTGATGTTTTCATAAGACAGGGAAAGTGGTGTAGATTAAGCTAATCAGCGCAAGTACAAAAGGGCTTCAATAGTCATGTCAGGGTAGCTCTTGGTGACCTGGTATCAAAATGGAAGGACACACTTGGCATTGGCAGCGACTCGCATATTAGGAAACTTTAGCAAAGATACTGAAGGTGGAAGAGGCTGGTGGGGGTGGCATCACAGGCTAGACAGCAGCCTAGGTATGGCTCTCTTGTGGCAGGGTTTGGAAGATGCTGCCATGTCCCCAGAACCCTCTCTGTGTTTTAAGCAAGTTATTCACAAAAGGGAACAAAACCAAAACCCTTTTGTGTCCCCCACCTCCTCTGTTGTATTTCCTTTCTTTCGGAGTGACAAAATAATATCTTACTACTGCAGGAAACACCCCCCCAGCGTAGATGCTCACGGATTATGATCTGACTTTTTGACAAACTTTACCCAGCTCTACATCTTCTGTTCCAGATCTCAGAGCTGTAATTTTGAAAGACCCTCAGGATTCACTATATCGTGCTACGATGACCTGCTGAAGGGACCCCAAACCCCAAATGTTAACATCATTTGCCCTTCCAAAGCCCGCGCTTGGCTGCTGTGTATAGGGAGGGGCTCCCTCTTCCCTGCTGCATGTAGCACCGGATCTTCGGGCTCAGCCACGACCCCCGCACCCCAAACCCTTTCCAGCCTCCACCCTCGAGAGATGCTGGCTCCTTCCCAGCCAACGGGACCAGCTCCCCGTCTCCCAAGCGCACGCCAAGTCGGCCAACCCCGCCGCGGCCGCGCTCCGGGGCGGAGCGGAGTGGGGCGGCCCTGCCGCTCCCCGCGGCCGGCGAGGCGGAGCCAGCGAGGCGCGGGGCCAGCGAGTCATACCCGCCCGGCCCCGGCGATGCGGCGCCGAGAGCTGGCCGGCAGCGCTCCGTGCGGGGCGAGACCGCCTATGGACACCTCTCTCTGCCAGGTGGGCAGCGGCGGGGGACGGAGGGGACGGGGTGGGGGTGTGCACGGCAGCAGCGGCGGG
>VXBZ01000143.1:667555-726831 GCA_013399135.1 Heliornis fulica | reverse complement strand
CCCTCCACCCCCCCTCCTCACCCCAACCGCCCGGGCGGTCCCGGTTGCACTTTTTCTTGGGCTCTGAAGTCCGGCGGGTTTCGGCCCCGAGCTCTGCCAGAGACCGGGCAGCCCTTACGAGGGGCCGAGCCGGCTGCGGGAGCCCGAACGATGCGCGGTTCCAGCGCTCGGGGCTGAGGGCTGCTCACAGGAGGAGAGGATTTGTCGCATGACAGTCATGGCTGCCCGCAGACGGCTCGCATGCTGCTTTAATCCCCCGGAGCCACTCGAGGGTCCGGGGGCTGCTCCCACCCTGGTGTGCGTGTCACAGTTCGGTTCGCCGTACGCGGCACCGGGCCGGTGAGGAGCCGGGAAGCGTGTAACGGGAGGGAGCGTTTGCCTCGGTGCTCTGTCTCCTCGGTGCCGCTGCCCAGTCACCTTCACGCTGCTGGGCAGAACGGGCTGCTCCGGAGCCAGGCTCGGACCTGTTAGACCTGGGCTCGGGTCCCGCGCCCTTTAACGAGCGTCTGGAGCATCCGTGTGGGGCGTTATGCTGCTCGGCGGGGTGGAAGTGATGTGCAGCCTTCATGCACGTGGCCCCAAAAAGCCTTCTGCCTCTTCACATGCTTGAGCGTACACTGGTTTCCAGTCCAGCTTGATGCTGCCTTTGGCCATGAGAGGCAGGTGGGTGCAGGGCTGGGGCACCCCCGTGGGTGACAGTGGGTGCTCACTGGCAGTGGGCACAGCAGGCACAGACGGGGCCATCCTGAGTTCTGTTCCAGTGCTCTGTGTATCTCCTGTTTGGGGCCAGGGGCATCAGACCTCACCTCCCTCCAACCCCTGATTGGTTTCCAGTCCATTAAACCCTTGCCGAGTCCAGGGTGTGGTGGGGGCACTGGCAGCGCCCCCCCTCCCCTCCCGAGCAGCCTGTGTTCAGTGGGCTGGAGCAGCTGATGGGCTGGGGCTGCCCCCGCCCTGGTGAAGCGCTCTCTTTATCAGAACAGATGTTTTCCCAGATCTGGCCCCAGCGAAGGAGTGGCTGCCCTGGGGGCTGTGCGGATGGGGCTGCCCCGCAGCATGCGCAGCACATCTCCCAGGAGCTTTTCAGCCATTAACTGATTAACCTGCTGCTCCTGGAAGCCTGGGCCGCCTGGATCTAATCAGATGAAGGCCAGGATTTCCCAAAGAGCCATTTCACCAGAGCCTTTAGACCACCCCTCTGTCACAAGGAACCTCCTGGCTTCTTGCAAGAGGAGTAGCCACTAAAGAGCCTGATGGACCTGTTGGGAATGGGAGGCTGGAGAGGGGATGCTTGGAGGTGTATGTCTCATAAAGAAGCCCCCAGCAGAGAACTGCCCATTTCAACCAACTCCACTTGTCCAGGCATGAGTCTGCCATTACCTGGAGAAACAAGGATTTCCAGGGAATGGCTGAGGAGCCAGATACTCTCTAGGAGTCTTACACCTCTTGTAAATCATGGATGTAAACCCTGGTGTAGTAAGGTGGCCAAGCCTGGAGAGCTGGGGTGAGAGTGTGTGGGAAATCATCAAACTTTGCTTTGCAGGAAAGGCAGTAGGGGTGAGAGAGGGGGAACGTGGCTTCCATGGAGTGGAAATGTTTGGCATTTGCTTCACCCCGGCTGCTCTTCCTCCTTCTCTGTGGGGGGTTCTTGGTGGGAGGGCAATGCCTGAGCAGAAGGGAGTTGCTCCACCTCTTACAGCTGCAGCAGAAGCCAAGCTTGTCCCAGGGGACATATGTCAACCCTTACAATGAATAGCTGAAACCTCAGCATGTCGTTGGCCTTGCCTTAGCAGGCTCCCATGCTGTGCTTGCAGCATTTAGACTCACGCTCAGCCTGGTCAGTGTCAATGGGTCAGCTTCTCTGGTTCCTCCCTTGGCATGCTGGAGACCAAAGGAGTCTCTATTCCTTGAAGTTTATCTGTGACAAGTGCCTTAGTGATGGGTTCAACCTACATATCATCCTGGATCTGCCAAGGGTAGAATACTTTTGGCAGGTTGTGCCAGCTTGACACTGTTGAAGGGCTTCCCATGTGCTATGCCCTGTTCTGACTGCTGACCCAGGGGATGGTGAGCTGGTGGGTTATGTGCTGCCTCCACTCTTCCCCTGCAGCATCCCAAGACAGCCAGATTAGAAAGCCTTCATCCTCAGCAAGTGGTACTGCATGAAGATGTGTGCCTCTGCTGCCTGAGGTCTAGTTTGCTGCCCGGCTCAGAGGTGTGACGAATGATGCGTTTGCTCAAGCTGGGTATGAGCAGAGGAGGTGAGCTGGTGTGAGTGCTCTGCCGTCTCCTTTCTTGGCTGCTGCAGTGTGTCCCGTGCCCAGACAGGGAGGAGGGACCCTGGAGGCCATGGCTGTGGCATGGTGACAGATTAGGGTTTCCCTGTGTGTCTGGAGTGTGGGCAGGATGTGGGGTGACACAGAGGATGTGACTTGCTCTCTAGTTTCCCCCAAGGAGCAGGAATGTTATAGCCAGGGTTAAAGGAGACACTTCTCCCATCCGTCCCTCTCTGCTTGGAGTGACCAGCCAGCACAGCCATGGTCAGCCTGCCCTGAGCAGCAGCAGCCAATGGAGCCATAGATGCCATTCTCCTTCTGCTCATGTGTTGCTGGCCTAGAAATGCTGGCATCTTAAACGTTAAACAGTTCTTCTCACCGCCTTTTTGGTGAAATGCAATACCTTTCATCTGTGTTGTAAAATAAATCCCCCAAAGTCCTTAAGCTTTCTGACATGGGAAGGGGAAGGCAGGGGTGATTCTGCACGGCTGTGGTGGTCTGAGCTGTCTTCCGTACAGATGGCCTGGTCTTTGCTTACTGTTGCACATCCTCCTCTGCTTAGAGCCTGTCCCTTCTCTGTGACCTGGGGCATCTGCTGTGGAGGTGGGGATGGGAGCCACTTACCCCAGAGACACATGCAGAGCAGTGGGGATACTCAGGTTCAAGTCCATAGAGTACAAGGTCTACCTGAGATGGCACTGTGCATGCATATGAGCTGCTTTCTTGACTACAAACTGAGGCATCATAGTGGGGAACAAGCAGCTGTGCCAATTTCTTTTGCTTTGGCAGCTTTGCCCTAGCCACAGCATGGGCGTGCTGACTGCTTGATGTGACTGTGAAGTGTCTGACTACTCCTCAAAGCCGTCAGCTACTCTGCGGAGTGTGGCCCTTTGCCAGCCACGTGGTGCTCAGCTGTACGTACACACTGTCCTGCAGGCATTTGATGGCTCCTTGCTCCTGGTGCAAGCTCATGTGTGCATGCATTTCCAGGCAGAGTACATGGGGAAGGAGAAGAGCTGAAGGGACTTGCCAGTGAATACATCTCTGCATTGAGGAGCCCTCATTATTCATTGGTGCAGCAGGTACATGACAGGTCTGATTTTTGGTTGCATGTGTGATTCTCACCAGCTTTGAGTTCTTGGTGGAAGCTGCCTGGCTGCATCATTTGGAGATCAGTGTTTCAGAGGAGCCCAGCTTCTACTGGGTGCGGAGGGCTTGCACATGGCATCCTGGCATAAGTTTCTCAGTGGCTTGGTTTGCTTTCCCCATGCTCCCTGCAGTTGGGAGAAGGTGGAGTTCCTGTGAGAGAGAAGCATGGATGGATGTCCTGGAGAATCCTTCCAGAAGTGTTTCTCTGAGATACGGGAAATGGTTCAGCTGACTTGGATGATGCTGACCATGAATGATGTGCTGTCTTTCCAGATAACGGTGAGCAGAGTGCCTGTGTGTTAACAACCCTTGGCTTAGGAAAATGCAGTCTTGGGAAGAAGCAGCAGATAGAGCATTGTCTTTGTCAGTGGTGGAACTGCTCTGTGAAGGAGTAATCTCACCAAACCTCTTTCCTCTCTTGACGAACGTGTGCTTTGCTAACTTGCCTTGATGACCACTTCTTAGTTTACTGAGAATATTGTGACCTCCTCGAAAAGAGGATCTGGAGAGATTAGGAAGAGACAGGGAAATGCTGACTATTAGAGCCATGCTGTGGGTGTAACTCTGAGTCAAACAAAACAGAGCATCCCCTCTCTGTTTAATTAGTCTGCACAATTCAGCTAAAGATAAGTACCACTGTCCTTGAAGACGTCCATGGGGCTTCTGTAGCATGGAGTCCCTCACCCCAGCTGCATTTCCCCAAAACCATTCAGACGACCGGAGGCAGATGTAGGGCAGAAGGGCTTGGCTGCCTTGTTCCAGAGCATCAGTTGTGAAGAAGAAAGCTCTTGTGCCAAAGGTGACATGAAGAAGTGTCTGGCAGAAGAGAGGGAGTCCTGTTAGCTCCTTCCTTAGGGCATTTGTCTGGAGCCAGGCTGCGTGAGCTGCAGCCTTGTCAGATCCTATCAGCAGTATGAGGGTGGGCTGGTGCAGGCGCTGGATGGGAGCCCCCACGAGAAGAGAAGCCAGGTCTCCCTGGGCCAGCCTGCAGCTGCCCGATCGCTGCCTCCAAAACCACCTTATACTGTGCCAAAACCACCTTATTTGGCTCTGGTTTTGCTTCTTGCCTCCTTTTATATTTTTATTTTATTTTCTTTTATTTTGTAACCTAATAATCCCAAATGTTTCACAATTTCTTATTTCCCATTTTGCTTTAAGGAGAATGTGCAAGCTATTTAAATCTGATCATTAAGACTGAAACTTCTGCAAGGGTAGGTTTCCTGGTTATCCTCCAGTTACTCTGAGCTCTGCGGTTCCGTCTCTGCATTTCCATCCGAGACTGTACATGGTTCAGCAGCGCTGTAGGAGCCGAGTCTTGGGTAAAACACCTACAGTGGGACTGTCTGCCAGGCACAGCTTGGCACAGCGTCTGGGGACCCTTGGGTCCTGTCAATAGACACGCAGTAATTATCACAACAGCTGAACAGGTGATAGCAGGGCCTCTTGGTGATCGACTTTGATGAGGTTTGGTGAGAACGGGGGAAATTCAGGTTAGGATCTGTGTATTTATTCCTGCTACCTGTGTCCTGAGCTGATGGTTTAGATTTGGCTGAATCACACTTTCTGGAAAGGCTTCTTATTGCGGTCAGATCCCCCGCTTTTTTCAGTTTCTTCAAGTGATTACACAACCTTGTTTTAAAATAAATCCTGCTTCACTTCTGAAGTGTCTGGCAGATCCATCCATTTTTGGGTCCTACTTTCCTTCTGCATCACGAGAGTTGTTCCATCCCAAATAACTCCTTTGTATAAGAAATGATTCTCTGGCAGTGGGTATCTGACAAAGGTGAGACAGCAGGTAGCAGAGCAGTGCTACAGTACGGCTGGCAGCCCTGTCCTCTCAGCGGGGTGTGTTAGCTGAGGATGTGAGAGGTGTGTTAGCTAAGGATGTGAGGTCTGCAGCCCATGCTGGGCCACATCCTGCTGCGATCCAATCCTGGGCTATCAGAGTCTAGGCAAGATAAGGCCGCCCTAGCTCTGGCAAATCTGCATAATGACATTAACATTTTGATAAATGTTTTTGCATTACAAGGGATCCTTCCAAATAGCAAAGAATGATGGAGGTTTTTAGATTTTCCTCCTGAAGGCTTCTTCTTCACATCTTGGAGCATAAGTGAGCAGTAAACTTCCTGAGCTCCCGTTTATATATCCCAGCCAAGCATCAGCTCTTGTTGCAACTAAATGTCCTGGGAGTTTCTGTTCAGCAGTTCCCAGTCCACTGTGGGTCTGTGACTTCCCAGAAGATATTCCTCCCTTTGAAGTGCTGCTTGCATTCCTTCTCCCCTGAAGCTGACCTCTCAGTTTGTCTGTATTTTAATCTTATTTTTGCTCAAACAAGAGGACTGTGGAATCCACACTGCTCTGATGGTCTCATCCTTGTGGCTACTTTCAGATCAGCCAGATGTTGGCATCTGCCAGTGCTGTCAGTGCTACTTTTGGTTTTAAATCTGTGATGAGGATACGAAATAGGGACTTGGTCTCTGCAGAGTTTTGTTAGAAACTCCCTCAGTTAGTCGTGATCTCCCCACTTGTAACAATTGCTCTGAGATCCCTTTGCTGCTGTTTGCCCCTCAAGGGCTGACTTCCATCAGAATGCTGTGCTCCATGTGAATGCCATGAGAGCTTACTACTCTCCTGTTTATCTCCTGTACTTGGATGCTAAAGCACAAAGAAGTCTCTTTGACTAGACTTCTTTCCACGTGTTGGTTGGCACTGGTCAATGATTAAAGCTATAGTGTCTTGAAGTTGGAAAAGCTGAAGGGAAGACTGTATTTTCCCAGGGGTTGTCAGACCAACAACGCAGCTACGTGGGATTATCCTGTTATCACCCTCATTTAGGCTCTGACCCATCCACTCTCTTGGGATTTCCTCAGCATTACCAGGCTTATCAAAAATTGATATCAGTGCGTGAGAAACTTTATTGGACAGATCTCTGGGAACTCTTGGGACCTGTTGATTTTTAAAATGCTTTATATCCTGTCCATATACTAATATATGGGAAAGCACTTTGGCATCTCAGTGTGATGCAAGAGGGGTTCTTTCCAATGATGTTTATAAAAAACTTCTGGATGTCTCCATCATTATTCACAGTGCTGTCATCCCCATCTAGCTGTTGGATGCTGCTGCTATCATGTCTTTGTCCCCAGTGATTTTTAAAGAGAAAATAGCAGAACACGGAGTCTGCTGTCTCTACTATTCCCCAATTCCTTACTTGTATGGGCTGTTTCCCCATTTTTCCCCATGTTCACCCTTATTTCACATTGGCTGGCAGTGCATTGCACCTCAGAGGCATTTCCCTTGCTTTCTGTGTGGTGTTTGAAGGAAGGACACCGAGGATGATCAAACGCTGTGAAAATTTTTCACGTGAAGAGTTTAAAAACTCTGATAATGCTTTATTAGTGAAATGACAAATAGGGGGAGACATGGCAAAAGAGCAGAAAATAATAGATGAGACAGAGAAAGTGGATTGGATTCCTCTGTTCTTCTACCTCTGACTGCGAGGAAAAGGGATTTTCTGTGTTAGAGAGATGAGACTGATTAAAAAGTGTATGTTTCCACATAATGTGTGAGTAGATAGAACTCTGCATGGCAGGGATTTATTGAAGTCAAGGATGTGGCAAGATGCAAAAAGACGTTGGACATAATCCCAAATTATACATAATAAAAACTGTAGAAGTGCTGTTTCAGGGCTCTCACCTGAGATTTTTATAAAACCCATTGCACAGTGGCTGCTTGGAGGCAGGATGCTGGAGCTGTCATCTCTTTGACAGACTGCCGCATCCTCATGGCTTCCTGAGGGCCCGAGCTCCCCTCCCTGGACCTTGACTGGCACTCATCTGTACATGAGGCCAGCTTCAGCCTTGAAGCTGTTGGCTGAATGTGAGGGAGGAAGCTGCAAGGAAGGTGCCTCACTATATATTTGGTGGCAGGAGGAAGAGGAGACCCAAAACAATGCCCATGTTGAGGGAAGAGCAGAGATGGCTCTTCACTTCGCAGTTTGCAGTAGTGAGCTGGTCAGTGAGAGCTTTGCTGGGGCCAAGCTAGGCTCTTACATTTGCAATATTGTTGCCTCCTTCTCAGGGCTTCTGGAGAGATGATGTGGGAAAGCTGACACTGCTGAGGTGTGCTGGGGGTGCTAGGAGACAGGGAATGCAGGTCTGTGGGTACCCAGGCTCTGCGAGTAACATGTCCTATGGAATGACTTGTTCTAACGCACCTGTATGGTGGGGAAGAACTAGCAGAGAAGGTATGGAAGTGGTGTTGGGCAGCTGCACTGGTTCTTGTGGACTGAATGTCAGTATGTGTTCTTAAGGTTGAGGGGAAGTTCCCCAGTGGGAAGGTGGTGTGGGCGCTGTGGTAGGTAGTTGCTCCTTGGAGAGCCTTTGAGACCTCCTTAAGGTCCTCCTTTGAGGACCAGGCAGTTCCTTGGGGGGATATCTGACGCTGGGAGATGTGCGGGAGAGTGGGGAGAAGAGAAGCTGTGCAGCAGCCAAACTGGGGGAGGAGAGAGGAACAGAACAGATGGGAGGGGGAGGCAAAAGAGGGGTGGGAAGCAGTGCACATATATCAGTGACCAGAAGTGACAAACTACTCTTAGATTAGATGATTCAAAATGCACAAACCTTTTCCTGATACTGCTATTCTCAAGAGCTGCTGGCAGACTGAGGGCTTTGCTCCTTAATTAGCAAGGAATGGGGCTGCTCATTGGCAGAACTAGTCTGAGTCATGGGCTCAGCCTAGGCTGCAGCTCTGAGCAGCAGGACCCGCGGCTGCTTCTCGGTGCTCAGCTCTGTGAGTTGTGCTGGCTTGCAGAGTCTGCCTGGGCTCAGTGGGCTACTGTGCAGGGAGTACAGGACCTACCCATCTAGGTCTGCAGCATGTCATCCTGCTGCTGTTGCGGGCATTGTCCCTCTTCTCAGCTGCTCTGTGCTGACTCCTGCTAGCTCAGCTGTCCTTGCTTCCATCTCTTTACCTGTGGTCTCTGTGGTTTCATGGGCTGAGCCCTCCCTCCCAACAGCTGGCCCAGGCTTGATCAGATAGAACCCAGGGACTGGCAGTGTGACTTCATCTCAGCCTGACATCAGAAAAACAGCAAGGTTGTGCTCCTTCCCATGTGGGTCTAGGGTGTTAGGGACTCCCCCTCCCCACCAATCTTGTATCCATTAGCTAAGTCTCTTTATATCTGTCCTATCACTTATTCATGCTCATCTAGATCAATTGGTTGAAAAGTGCATTTATTGAAACCTGATCCTGGCTTTGTCTGGATTGCATGGGCCTTTCTAGCCCCATCTCTGCTGTGTGGCTTACAACCACAAAGCCCATTGAGTCTGGGAGGAGAGCTGGCGTAGCACAGCGCAGCTTCCAAGCCTGGGAGCATACGGATCCCTCACCAGGAAAAACATGAGTTTTGGATGCCTTGTAGCCATTGAACAGCTTCAGTGTGCCAAGAGGTCAAAGGTGTGTACGTACACAGTACTCATAGCTGGAAAACTTATAGCACTCATGGAGCTCTTGACTTGGACTTAGAGTGCAGAGGGGTCTGTTTCTGAGACATCCCTGCCCCTTGCAGATGGCTTCAGCAGCGACTGGGGATGGTTGTAGAAACCAAGGCACTGCAAAACCCTCTTGTGGTATTGTGTTTGCGGGTTGATATGGAGCCTGCGGATTGTGCTCACTCACAAAGTAAACATCACCAAGGCCTCCCTTTGTGGGAGCAGGGTGGACAGTTGTGTCTGTGTTTCAGACACCAGAAGCACTTTTCCTCTCTGAATAAATCCTGGAAAAATGATGGGCCCGTTGTGGTTGTTACAAGCACGTTACTCCTGGGAGCTGTGCAGGTCTGCGCACAAGGAGGGATGGGGCAGGTGAGCACTGTCAGAGTGCTCCTGCCTGGCTCCAAATCCTGTACAGCTGGGCCAGCTTCTCTCTGCTTGAACATGGGAAGAAGCCACTTCTACACAAGAGGAGGTCCTGGGCAAAAATGACCATCCAAGACAACATGAATAAGAGGAGAGCAGAATGTGTTGACTTGTTTCTGAAGCGTGGTACCATTGTGGAGCACCAGTTTGCTCTTGCCAGTGCCAGAGCATGTCTCCTGTTGGTCTGGGAGGTTGTGGAGACGCAAAGGCACCTGTGGGAATGCAGTTCTGTGTGCTTTGCCTTCAGTAGCTTGATAGCTGATGAGGAGAGTGCACATCACCTACACTCTGATGACTCTTTGCTTCTGCAGTCAGGGCTGTGTGCTGCTTGCCTGCCTCTGCACCCTTTCCCTGGAGTACAGTGTACCAGAGCTCCCTTATCCTTTCGCTGCTGACACGATATGCTGTGACTGCCGGGATGCAGATACGGGCATGTGAGTGCAAGAGAGAATGCCTGGTATCAGTCATCCCTAAAAAAGGCATGTAAGGTCAGAGAAATCTGTGGCTTCAATTGAATTCTTGCTATCACAGATATCTGGAAATGTTATTTGCAAGTCTGGGACCACAAAATGCCAGGTGTTCTTTGAACAGGGAAAATGACATCTTGGAGGCTACAGTGCACAGTGGAAGACATCATGGTGCGAGTGAGGCAATACTGATGAAGCAGTACTCTTGGTATGCAAGTGACTTTAAAATTATAACTCTGTGTTATGGGATTGGTGACCAGGATTGTGCTTTGTACGTGCTTTGTGGCAAGGCAGGTTCGTGGATGGATTGTCAGTGGGTCTTTAGGAATGAGGATGCTGGTCTCTTCCTACATTTGGCACAGGAACTCTGGTTCATTACTGCTTGTTCTTTCTTACAGTCATTGCTGTTGTTGCTCCACTTAAACAAAACGCCAACAACCTCCCTAATAAACTCCTCGTTAAAAGAAGGATTGTGCAGGGGTGAGCTGTTTGCGCTATATGAGGAGCTCTAGTTAACTGCATCATCAGTGTTGAGCCAGCTTTATTGGGTGGAAAGCAGTTACACAAACCCACAGCTCCGCTGTTCCTTAGCCATCTTTTATCACATCAGAAGCTGGCTGCTTCATGTTCAAGTCTTTTGTCTGTGGATGCAGGTGAGCACTTCTGTCACCTGATTTGAAAACTGAGGGGTTCTTACTGTTGTTCTTGGAGAGCAGGGGTTTTCTCATCATCTGTGGAGCCTGCCGGAGCTGGGACCCCGCATCCAGAGCCAGCGCTCCGCGGTGCTGAACCGTGCTCTGCTCTGCACCCTCGTGTCTCCTGTGGAAGTTCAGCCTCGCTGCCTGCCAGTTCTCGGAAGCTTTCTGCTCAATTTAATCTTTTCAACTGATCAATGAGATGTGCAGTATTGGGGTGAGGGGAGTGATGTGAGGGCAGTCACCTTGGTGTCACCATCTGCTTCTGTAGTTAGCCAAGACTCCCGGGGGAAAGTCATGTTTAGAAAAAGGGGCTGATGGAAGGAGATGCACTAAAGCAGACTCAGCCTTTCAGGAAATGGGGGCTATGCTGGGCAGAAGTTACAATAATTATTTACTCTGTGGTTCCTATTCTGGCTGTCTCAGCGTGATATTCCCTTTCGAAACAACATAAATGGGTGCAGTTATTCTGCTGGGCAGAGGGAATTGCGGTCGTAAAAACAGCTACATCAAAGTGAACTGAAGTAAGCTCTGGGTGGCTGAAGTGCCGCTGTGCCTGGGAGTTCACTATGTTGCCTTCTGCTCCTTAGCAGCATGAGAAGCCTTTGCCAGAAGTTTGTAGGAAATGGTGCAATACTGTGCAAAAGAGCAAGGTCTCCTTTTGTGAGTATTTGTCATGACTCTTACACATGGACTTCTGCAGGGAAAGGTGTCTGGTTCAGCCCGGACTTACCTGCAGGCTCCCATCTATGTGCTTATGGGTTACTGGTGTCTGAAGGCATTGAAGTGCGCTGTTGGAAAACATGTTTATGTTAAGCATATTAGAAAAGGCTTTCTGTCATCCCGATGGTGGGAACTCCAGGTGCAAATTTGCCATTTTTTGACTCTTTCTCTTGGTACTGAAATGGTAGTAGGAGCTTTTGGTGAAAATAGTACCAAGGTCTTCTACTAATGTGTGTTGCTGTGCATATGTTTATGCAGAATCATCAGAATGTGATTTGGGAAACAGATGATTTCTCAATGGCAATGTCTTGCCCAGACACCTCAGGACATGTTGTCTCAAGAACGAAGAATTTCAGAATACATAACAGGATGTCACAAAGAACTCTATATAGTTCCTTAAGATATGTGTTTAACATTGCTTACCAGCTTTTTAGGATCTTGAAACTTGAACCTGCAACGTAAGACAATTCTTTCTGTTGTCATTGCTCAGTGGCTGTGAGGATGATCTTTGCACACCATCATTGAGTTTAGGCACTGATGCTTTTCACTCACTTGTTGAGGGGAAATTAATCTGCCTGCTGTGAAACTCTAGAGCAGAACATAACAGCAAATCTGGAATTATATAGGCCTTCAAAATGTCATTAAAACCAGTTCCTTTATTGGGAGGACTGGAAGTTGGAGTTACTTTCTACAATAAGGAAAATCCAGGGTACAGAAGTGTATAGAGTGGTTTAAAAAACCCCAAACAGTGAGCCCACCTAAACTAAAATAAATCATTCAAAAGGGAGTTAGTGTTCCGCATTCTGTACTGTGTAATATAGAAACACTATTGCATCTTTTCAAATATGATAAGCCTATAAGCAAAGAGCTAATTGTACTGATTGGTTTAAGAAGATTAGAAGGATTTTTATAATCAATAACTTAGGGGCAGAAACAAATAAGGAAGAAAGTAGGTCTACAAATCAATAAAAAGCAGGATGGCCTCAACATTATTCATCAGTTCAGCACTTTGGCTTCTTCTCAATACTTATCTAAGCAGAATTTATGTGATTTCTATGGGAAGATATGGAACAGATCAGTTCTCAATAACTGAAATGCAGGCCATGTTCTCCCTGATTTGCCTTCGTGCTCCAGCTCTTTCCCTCATACCAGGTCCCAAAGTCAGGCAAGGCAGAAAAGGCCAGTCCAGCAAACTGATTTTTCTAGCACTGTTTGGGGCTGGGATATGAGGTCTGCTTGCCCTCCAGCTCCCCACATGTATTACCAGAAGCCTGAACTTGGAGCTCAAGGCTGTAATGAGAGATGCCGAGCAATTTAAGATGCTGTAGAGTGTGTGAAACATTGAGGGCCATTGTGTGTATATATATCAGAGTGCATATACATCAATGTATATATGCATCAGAGAAACAATCAAGTCATGTCATTTACCGAAGGAAACTCTCACATGAGAGTAAAAAGAAAGCTCTGCTAAGTCTACTTAGCTGTTGCTGATAACTTCTGTAAGTATTTTGACTTACAATGATGCGTGGGTGTATGAAACTAAACACACATTATTTACATATCCTATTATTATAACATGACTTTTAATGAGTGGCTATTCAAGGTTTGAAAATATTTAGACAATTGAACCCACTGTCACGCTTGTTTGTATCTTTCAATGACTCTTCCCATATAAACTGACGTTTCCTTACACTGGTTTCCATGTGAAGTTGAATAGAGGAAGAAAAAGAAGTTTAATGTTATATTTAAACTGTGAAAAACAGTTTCCCTGAAAATATATGTAGGACTTGCTTAACAACTCTAAGCAGCTGTAGCTTGGAAGTAGCCTCTGAGCACTGCAGGTTCCCCACACTTTTCCCTGGGTGTTTGCGCCCCGTGTGTGGGTCTTGCAGCCTCCANTTTTTTTTTTTTTTTTTGCAGGGTGCCAGGGTATGGCTGCGGGAGCAGGACCAGCTGCAGCCATGCACTGTTGGCTCTTGTGCCGATGGAAACGTTCTCTTCACCTCGGATTATGGCACGGTAAGTGAAGCTTGTATGAGGCTGTAGCCTGTGTCAAGTTGCAAGATGGACTTCTTGATCTTGCATGAACTTCATGTTAGAAGGAAATGTATCTATTGAAATGCTGCAATTGTCTGAGAAGTCACCTGTCTCTGTTATAAATCATGCCAAAGATCTAATGAAGGCTAAAAAGAGAATATTGTTCTTTTTCCTCTGGTTATAACTCACTTTGCATGATTTTTCTCATGCTGTCTTTGAAGGAGTTGCATTAACAGCCCAGCAAAACCATCATATTGGCCAAATGCACCTAAGAAGGAGGCAGTTCTACTGACTGAGCAGCTCTTTCTGCTGGGATGTGCTTCTTGAAAGCCTTGCAGGCTGTAAAGGCTCACCATCATCTGCTGCATCAGCTTTTGCCATCAGCCCTTTGTTTTGGGGCATGCTGCAGTGAGCTCCTTGTGTCCGCTGGCAGTGTAAGTGCAGCAACTATGAGTAGATCAGGTCAACAAGACAGCTGAGCTGCTCTGAGAGCAGAGCTTTCTGCCAGTGATAGGGTTCAGGTCTTTACCCTGCTTTATTTCCAGCCCTGTGTTCTTTGTGACTCCCTGGCGTGCCTACTGCTATGTTTGTGGAGTAATATTGGTAGGAGGGGACATCCGGGGATGGTCTAAGTCCTCGGTGAGTCAGCTCAGCTCCCTAACCCTGGGAAAGCTAATTACTTGAGGTTCTTGATGAGTCAAACTGGTGCCTGGACTGCAAGGAGCACGGGGAAATGGGCAGGACTGTGCCTTCTAGCAGTGAGCAGTTAGATCTGATCAGCCGTTTTGGGGAACAGTGCTGTGCAGGCAGCTTGTTACAGGAAATCGGACAGGGCTTTTTCAGCCTCTAACCTGGCAAACAGAGAGGGCATGGGAGGAAAGGGGATTTAGAAATCCAGCTTGTGGAGAGCGAGTGGTAAGACTGTCATATTTTTTGCTCTTGCGTTGAAAGGGATGGATTTCAAACAGTTTTTAAAGAGCCCTGTGTGTTCCTCAGAGACAGGAGCTCCCCTAGCAGACACATAGGTTTTCCATCTAGTTGCTCTACTTTCTCAAATCCTTTCTTGAGCTCTGTTGTTTTGGGAGTGCTGGATGGCCACTAACTCATTTTAAGACATCACAGGTAATGCAGCAGCCTGCAGAGGGTTGACAAATGATGAGTGCTCGTGTGAATCCCTCAGACTTGCTCTTGTCTCTTCTGATGTGCAGCTGTGGCCTTGGAAAACCTTTCAAACACACCTGGCACCTCTAAAAGGATAACAGAAATACCACCATAGAGCCAGCTGAGGGGGTGTGCCTGCTGCCAGCCTGTGCCCATGCTAGCAAACATCCACAGCATAATGCTGCTGGGTGAAGTCACAGGTCTAAAAAGAAAATGCTGGATTTGTGTTTCTCCTTCATGAAAGAAAAAACCATTAGGCTGAATGAGCATGTTCCTTATGGCTTATGCAGAAAGAAGCACCTGGTGATCATCAAAAGGCTTTCTTTAGTCAGTGCCCTCCACAATAGCTGTCCGAAGTGCTTCCATCACCCGCTGCCTTCAGTTCTTCATGACTGCAGGATGTCATGACTGTAGGCTGTCCTGCCCTCTGATAAAAACATCTGCTCTTTACTTTGGGTTGGATAGACCAGCTGATCTCTCTGACTTTAGGATCCCTAAATCTAGTATTATTATGCTTGGTGTGGCCTGGCGTTCCTGCAGCTCTGAGGTAAGAAGTCCAGTCATACTTCAGAGCTTTTGCCATTTGTTCTCACTTCCTTAAAAACACCTCAGCAACAAATCCATCAGAAGTGTGACTTCCTGGGAGGAAAGGAGGAGCTGATGCTTAGAAACACAGCATTGGAAACCACAGTCCAGACAAAGCAGCCAAAAGCTTTATGGATAAACGTAACTTAGATGCTGCGCTCTGGGTTGTGCTAATGGATGAATTTGAGGTTGAGAAGGAATTGTTTCTCCTCTGGTCAGTCTGGTGAGCAGGGTTTGGCAATCTTCATCTTGGCTTGTCTGCTGGCCAGGTTTTGCTTTAATCCTGACCATAGCAAAGCTTTGGCCATCTTGTTCTGACCACGGGCTAAAGCTGAGATAAAAATCAGTTTGTCACTGGGGAGAAAGTAGAAATCTTTGACTGTGCTGTGAGGTGCCTGTGTGATGTTTGATGGCTTGTCTGTACTTTGACTGAATAAACTAAATCAGGTGGCTCAAGACAGGTCTAACAGGTGATGATTTAATCCCTGCTAATCATTTACTTTGCTCTTTGGGGTTCCATTGTCTCTTGTGTTGTCCACAAGACCAAGTAAATAAGCTCTGACCCATCACAATTATTTTTCGCTTGGCACTACTGCTGCCTGCTATCTTTTGGGACATTTGTCTACTCAGCTTTTTACCTAGATGTTTTCTTAATGTTTCTCTTGTGGCCCAAACAGCCATGAATGCTGACACAGCAGCAGTAAATAAATAAGTGCCGGGCAGATGTAAGGAAAGATCACGTAATACTGGTTTGGACTTGGACAATTTTTAGAAGGGGACAAGTCAGCAGAGAAGGGAGAACCAGGGTGGTTTGCTGCCTCATGGTTTGAAAGGGCCATAGTGGTTTTGCTCCCGACAGAGTCTGGTTCATCTGCAACTTAAATTCAGAGGAGAATACAGCTGTCCCACTCTTCTCTCCTGCTCCCTCAGTTCTGTTGTGGAAGTGCCTGAGGCCTCAGCTCTGAAGGAAGAAAGTGTGGTGGGTTGGTTTTTTGGGGGGGCCCTGGTGCTGGCAGAGCCGTACACCTCTGGTACTCGGGTGCGGAAGTGGTGTGGAGAAGAGCCTGTGTGCTGGAGTGGGCCTTCCTTCTGAGCTGTTTGTGAACACTTAACTATGTATTTTTGAAAGCCTTCTGGCTGGTAAGAAAATTGGGCTGGTGGGCAATGTCGCAGTGGAAGAGACTGAGTCCTTGTCACACTAGCTGTAGACCTGGGGTGATCCTACCTGGGAAGGAAGCCTCTGCTTCCCCTCCCCAGCTTCCCCCAGGAGCAGAGCTGCTGTTTTGATAGTGCAGGCTTGTGGAGGTCTCATAAGGGGATCCTGTGCCAGGTTATTCCTTCTCCACAGTGTCAGGGTGCAGCTCAGGGCTGAGAAGGGGTGCTGGCTGGGCACCTGCAGCATGATGCAGCAGTGAGCGACCTGTGAGGGACTCACTGGAGGGGGCAGGGTGACCTCATTCTGTCTGCAGCCTGCAGTTGCCTGGCTGGCCTCTCCCAAGCAGTTACAGCAGCACAAGGATTGCAGGAAAGCAGGCAGGGGAAACCAGTTAGATCAATGCCTTGCCTCATGGTTCATTCTCCATAGAGCCCTTCAGTCTCTTGCTGGTACCTGGGAGGGCTGTCAGGCAGGGGTGGAAATGAGGTAGAGACCAGAGCCACTGCAGGGAAGGAAGAGCCTGTGTTTCTTTGGAAGGGTTACCGCAGGCCAGTTGTCTTCTCCAGGACACCTGTTTGAAGTCTCCCATATGTCTGTGTTGGGTTTTACCATCCAGTGCAGCATAGGATGCTGGATGGGGAGGTGGCACATGGCTGAATTCAAGAGTGGGAAGCAACTGAAATAACTTTTGTGAAATGCCAGCATCGTGCTTGAGGAGGAGGAAGGGAGGGCTGGGATGTGGCTATGGTGGAGGGGGGAACAGTCACGTAATCTCATCTGTGTTGAAAGGGGGCGAAGAAGATGACCTGATAGCTGAAGAGTGGGTTAGTGAGGAGGAGGAAGCTCTAGCTGGAAGAAGGAATCAGCAATCGAGGCAAGAAGAATGCAACCTCATAGAGAGAGAAGAGGGCACTTCCCAGGGCAGTGACAAAAGTTAATAGCTGTCACTGTACAAACATTTTGAAAGTGTCATCAGAGACATACATGCCAGCATGCATACAGGAGTTACTACTATGTTCAACTTCTCATTTGCTTTGCTTTCCTTTGCTCTTGGCATGGTGACCTCTCCCAGACATGCTCTGGCTGCTCCGATGGGGAGTGTAGGGCCAAACGTGGAATGTGAATGAGCTTTTCCTTGATGCCCACAGTCAGGGACATGAATGATCCCACCTATGTTGTCATGAAAGACTGTTCCTGGTCTCTTGAAAGGAGCTGAAATCATTATTCAGTTGTAAGCTTCGTGTGTGATACCTGTCCAGCCTAGTGCAGCTGAAGGGAGTATGCTGTATGGTTTCTGGCCAGAGAGCTCAAATAGGGAGGAACAGGAGAAAAACTATAAAAATGGGGAGCAGATCTGTGCCTCATTCTTTTCCTCTTCCAGAGCAGGCATGTTTCTGGTAGGAAATCAGACCATGTGCCCAGTTATTAAGAACTTATTTATCCTCCTTCCCATTCCTCCAGGTATTCCAGTACCCCAAGGCTTCCCTTTCCAGAGAAAAGGTCTTGCCGATGCACCAGACCAGCGTTGATGGGGTAGAAGACATGTCCATGCTGGGAGATCTGCATGAAGCTGCCATCCTGCTTAACCTGCACCAGCGCTACCAACAGGGTAACATCTATGTAAGTGCTCAAGCTGGGCCACTTCCATCCCTTCTGGCTAAAGGTTTTGTTTAGCTTCAGGACTGCCCACTTTGCATGTGAAATACTGATTTCAGCTTGTTTGGAGCAATGTGTGAATGCAAATGGAGATGGTTTCTGCCTTTCAAGCTCCATCAGCCCTGTCAGATCCTACCTCTAGCAGAGGGCCCTCTGTGTTCATAGGAAAACTTCTTCCAAAACACAAACACTCACTGCTAGGCTTCATGGTAGTTCTGCAGCTGTGTATCCTCCATGTCCATCTGTATTTTATGAGCTGGCCTTCACAATCCACAGATTCCCCATTATTGCTCTTCAGGGGTTTATATGGCCAAGCAAACTGGAAAGTACAGTGTCTGCAGGTAGTTGCTGAGTATCCCTCCCGATCCAGAGGAAGCTACTGCTTGACAAAACTAGGAAAGCAAACCTGTTGCCTAGTACTGTGTGCAGTTTTGGGCCTCTTACTTCAGGAAGGATGTTTTGATGCTGGAGTGTGTCCAGAGAAGGGCGATGGAGCTGGGGAAGGGTCTGGAGCACAAGTCCTGTGAGGAGCAGCTGGGGAAGCTGGGGCTGCTTAGTCTGGAGAAAAGGAGGCTGAGGGGAGACCTTATTGCTCTCTACAAGTACCTGCAAGGAGAGTGGAGAGAGGTGCGGGTTGGTTTCTTCTCTTGGGTAGCAAGCAATAGTATGAGAGGAAATGGTTACAAACTGCACCAGGGCAGATTTAGGTTAGATATCAGGAGGAATCTCTTTGCCAAAAGGGTTGTTAAGCATTGGAACAGGCTGCCCAGGGAAGTGGTGGAGTCACCATCCCTGGGGGCATTTAAAAGACGAATAGATGTTGTGCTGAAGGATACGATCTAGAGGTGGACTGGGTAGAGCTGGGCTGTGTTTGTGCTCGATCTTAAAGGTCTCTTCCAAACCAAGTGATTCTGTGATTCTACGATTGTTCTGCTTTTACATGCTGTTACACTTTTTTGAATGGCTCTGCTCTCCTTGTACAGATGAATACTCAAAGCACCTTCTGATTTCTCTCTTGGGCCCTCAGTAAGGAGGCAAGTGTCAGGAAAGGGACCTGTGAGAGAAGGCACACCTGGGATGAGGCATCCCTGGAGTGTTGGGATAGCAGTGTGCTCTGCTGAGACGTGGAGAGGACAAGAAGGATATATTACAGAGACTGTCTTACCTTGCTTGTCCATGCTATGTGCACCCAGAGTTTTTCAGATTATCACAGGAAAATGTAAATCTCTGTGTTGCATGGCAACTGTTACCAAAGCAACCAAACCATATGCACCTGTATTCCAGGAAATGATCAATAAAGTGACACCGTTTCTGAGCCGTCTCTTGTTCTGGGATGGAGAACCTGACACTGCCCGTTCTGGTTTTGTTGCTGTAGACGCCCTTGCCTGTTGTCTGACAGCACAGCCTCATGCCCCTCTGGCAGGACCCACGTGCACATGCTCTTTTGATGGCCGTTGTCCTTCCTGCTCTTCTTACCTCTGCTTGACATGTCCAATGTGTTCGTGCTGCTCTTTGTCCATTTGGGTATGTTTCTCACATTTCCTCAGACTTTGAACTGTGAGGCAGGATTCTTCCCCTCTTCAGTCCGTGCCCTGCACCAGGAATGCCACACCACCAGCACTGTGACAGTGTCACAGCAGTCATACCTCCTTGAGCCTTTTCTCTAGCTCTGATATCTCATACCATCTCCTATTTCAGTGTCAGTTCTCTGCCTTCTCCATCTGTGTGTAAAGGTTTTAAACTATGATGTCATCTTTTGCCTGTGCATAGTATGTGAATATCATCTGTACACCTCAGATCTGATTTTTTTTTTTTTCTAAATTTATGACTCCTGTAACATGGTCAGCCCTGGAAAGAGCCCCTCAGGGGAGGACTGTAAGCTCCTAGAGTGGGACTGTGTCTGCATGCGTGTTTGCGCAGTGTCTGATGCAGATGACACCAAACCATTCAAGTGCTACTTCGTGTTACTGCAGTGCAGACATTAATATTGCAGTTACCTTATCAGTGACTATTACCTTTTGCCACAGCCCGGCTGCAGCTAAGCAGAAATTGGGACTGTCATCTGTAGTGCCACCTAATGACTTGCAGTGATCTGAGTGTGAACGTTACGGGACTCGGGTTTGTTTAGCATCATCCTCAGCGGTGTCCGCAGATAGAACGTAGTAGGATAAGGTTGCACATGAAGAGTTGAGAGGAGTTATGCCTATTGGTCAGAGCCAATAATACTCAGGAGGAAATCAGAAAGATCAGAAACAGGTAAGAAATATCGCTTCTTGGAGCAAAAATTCACCTGGAGGAGTGGGTAACCTGGAGTACTGGTAACTAGTATTAAAAATAATAATAAGCAATACAAATCATTATTGAAAGAATGGAAAATTGAGATTGTGGACAAATGTTATGGAAAAGGGGGGGTGGTTCTCAACTGTGTGCCTGGAGGCACGAACCTGTCACAAGTGGGGTCTCTGGGGCGTGATATTGCACCCAATTCTGTTAGATATCTTCATAAGCGATCTGAACAGTGGGATAAAGTGCAGACTGATGGAGTTTGCAAGTGATGCTGAACTGAGTGGGCAAGCGGACACTCCGGAAGGAAGAGCCAACGTGCAGGAAGACCTGAGTAGGCTGGAAGAATGGGCTAACCGGAACCTTATGAAGTTCAAAAAAGACAAGCGTATGGTCTTGTACCTGGGAAAACATCATCCAGTAGTGCAACACAGACTGGGATCCACTGGCCTGGAGAGCAGCTGGAAAGGGACCTGGGGTTCCGGGTGCACAGCATGCTCAGTATGAGTGAACAGTGTGCTGCTGCAACAAAGAAGACCAACAGGGTGCATCAACAAGGGCATCACCAGCAGAGATAAAGAAGTCATTATCCCATCTACTCAATGCTTGTCAGGCCACACCTGGAATGCTGTCCTCAAATTTGTTCTTCAGTATACAAATAAAAAAAGATGTGGACTGGCTGGAGAGGGTCTGTAGAAGGGACATGAAGGCAATGAAAGGACTGGGAAGCCTGCTATATGAGGAGAGACTGAGGGAATAAAGTTTGTTGTTCCTTGGGAAAAGAAAGCTTGGTGGAGACTTCATCTCCGTGTTCCCGTACTTAAAGGGTGGCTACAAAATAAGGAGGAAATTATGCAAGTACAGGAACATCCTGCAACTTTTAGGAGTGATCATCCCCCTTCATTCTTGCAATTCTTGTGTCCCTTGATAAAAGCGAACCCAACATTTTATGACTGAAGTATAAATGAGCTAGGAGCTGTACTGCCACATTTTGTGCTGTCCCCAGCTCTGCCATATCTTAAACACCCACATATGATTTACTGTCTCGAGAAGTAGATGTCCTGCATGGCTTGTCCCATTCTACAGAGCTCTCTGGGTATGATAACTCCATGCTAACAGAGTGGCTGGTATGTACATAGGTGATGCACAGATAGTACTGCTATTAAAAATTGTGACTCAAAATTACAATAAGGGACTGCAGGATAGCAGCAGACTGCAGCTGGGAGATGGATAAGTTTCTTAGGAACACCTTTGAAGGAGATGACTGTAGTGGAAGAAGATCTGCATAGGGCGTTGTTCCTTGGAGAACTGAAACTAGAGTGAGAAATGCAGAATGAAACAACTTGAGAGGAAAAAATGCTGTGAAGGTCTGGGTCAAATGTTAGGACAGCCATCTCTGTCTTGCAGTCTCTGGACAATATCTGTTGCTCAACTGCTTGTACAGTGCTTTTTCCTGATCCATGTTTTCTCTCTCAGTGCTTTCCTGTTTCCTCTCATCTGTCTTGCCAAAGATCATCTGCTTGCTTATTGCTTTTATCACCAACTAATTATATTTCTGGCCACAAAAGTCCATGCTAGAGGGTCCTTAGGACTTGTTTGATGCTAGCCCATCCATACTGATAATGCAGTTAGCCCTAGGTCATGTGTTGTTATTTATTTTCCCCAGTGGTCCCTGACTGCTGCTTTAATAAGTGAGTCTTCAATATTTTCATACCTACAGCATCTTATCAACCTGACTTCAGAGCTTGGCATTGCAGTATGGCCCCAGATTTCATTTGGCAGGAAGAAAGCCTGCTTCTTTCTTGTCACCAAGGATTTCATTGGATGCATGCAAATCCTTGTGTACGTAGTTCGTGATTTGGACATAGTACTTGATGTTGTCCCTGGCCACAAAGCTTAGCACCCACTGCAGTAATCTAAGTGTGCCTTCTGTCACCCCTGCTGAGAATGGATATTCCTGGAGTAAAGCAGCCCGAGATGTCCCTGTGAAGGAGGCCACTATGTCAGCAGCAGGATTTAAGCTGATGTTGACCATATAATCACAAAACTGTTGTTAGGAGAGAGGTGGCACCATTGCTCTGAAGTGTAGCTCTAAGAATAACTGGATTTGAGCTGGTTGGCTGAACCAAAATAGTCATGCCCCCCAAAACAAAACTAATTTTCTTCTGACTTCAGAAAAGAATATGCTTGAAATTAATTATTAGGCCTTAAGGATTTTATTTTTAAACGTTGCTAACTCTTTTCTTGAAGTATGAGATTTTCAAAATAAATATTTTCAAAATAAAGTGTTTAGAATATGTAGAAATGTTTTGGCTTGAAATCCTGAGCTTCATCTTCAGCTGTCAATTTTGATTTGGCTTACCAAATGATTTAAGCTGCTCCAAACAGCCTTTTTCAGCAGAAGAATAATGCCGTGCTTTGTGCAAGTGTGTGTGGGTCTCTGTCTCCCACCTTTTTGTGGAGGAGATGCTTTAACTCTGCCAAGTCCCCTCCAGTTAAGGCTGTGGCTAGTGACACTGAAGGTACACCCTGATGCTTCCTCTGTGCTGGCTTTGCTTTTTGGCTTCAAGCACAGTGCAAGGTTGCTGGTTATGAAGATGGCTTCAAGTTTTTAAATTGTGCAAGTTTGATTTAGGAAAGGCAAGAGTCTATAATCATTTTATTGTAAAGCAGCAAAATGTAAGCTGCCCCATCCATACCTAGTCATGCAGCCCTTGCTCTGGGGTTTGATGTACTTTGCCAAATTGGGGAGCTCCCTGCTGAAGCCCCAGTTCCTCATTCAGGCTTTCTCCCTTAACTGTGAGCTATTTCAAGGTCCAGGTTTGTTGTGATTTTTTTTTTCCAGGAGCTTTATTTCCTTGCTGTGTTTTGTTTTCTCCCCCTAGACAAACATTGGTTCCATCTTGGCATCAGTAAATCCCTACAAACCCATCCCTGGTCTGTACAGTGTGGATGCCATAGACCTGTACAGACAGCACCGCCTGGGTGAGCTGCCTCCCCATATCTTCGCCACCGCTAATGAGTGCTACTGCTGCTTGTGGAAGCGCCATGACAGCCAGTGTGTTCTGATAAGGTTAGAAATGGGAGAACCGGCTACTCCCGGACTGCATTACATGCCTTGCTCCTGCTGCTGTTTGCAATGACATCTGTCTCAATATCCATGCCATCCTCCCTACCCTTTGCCTGATCCCTGCTTGCATAGCAGAGATACTGTCTATTTATTTGTGGAGATCTCTTCCCTGCTGTGGGTGGGATGGTTGCACCGGATTTGTCAATGAAATGTATGTTTGTTTTCTCAACAGTGGAGAAAGTGGAGCTGGAAAGACTGAGAGCACCAAGTTGCTGCTGAAATTTCTGTCAGCCATGAGCCAGACCTCCCTCGGGGTCCCCATGTCTGAGAAGAGCACTCATGTGGAGGAAGCCATCCTGGAAAGCAGGTACTGTCACCCTCATGGGTGTGCAGGGTCCCTTCCCTGCAGATGCTGGTATGCTGGGGCAGCCTGTCTTTGGTGGGGACACTGTCTTCTGGGCAGCTGGGCCATGTTGTGTCAGGGACATGTGGAGGTTGTGGTCTTGCTGGGACACCTGATGTTGGCTGCTCTACCAGCTGCCCGAGAATGAATTAGGCTTCTTTCCAACAGCAGTGCAGGGTGTGCATGGCAGCTGGAGAATTAACACTCTAGCCAAGGTTGGGATTTCTTCTTCCTTCAGTAACTCACACTCTATATGCACCCAGCTGCACCCTTGAGCTCGCCCACACATCACTGCGCTGTTCCTCTTTCTAGCTTTACATCTCTCATGGCTGTGGCTGGAGGGGATGTGGATAATGTCCCTCTCTGGCTATCTGAGCTCATCCCCATCTCCCACAGATCTTGGTTGTGGCTGTGCTTGGGGTGAGTCTCTCATGCTTGGACTCCTGGTCTCCTCCTCTAGCTCCTGCTTTCCTCCAGCCTCCATCAGTTTCAGGCCACCAGTATGTCATGCCCTTAGAGGTCCTGTGGGTCACCTTGCAGCTTGCTTGCTGTCCAGGCAAACATTTAATGGAGAATGGGAGCTGAGAGGGGCGCGAGAGAGGAGGTTTTCTTGGGCTGCATCAGGGCTGGTGTGTGAGGAGGCTTCAGCTGGAGCTGGCACCTGCCAAGCCATTGTCAAAGTGTAAGGCAGGCAGGGAAGTGTGTGGTGCCTGGGTCAGACGTGTTTGGAAAAGAAACTGGCTGAAGGAAAGGAGATGGAAATGTGCTCTGTTGCGGGGTCCTTCATGTCTGAGGAGGTCCTAACACTGCTGAGAGCCCGTAGCCCATGGATGAACCACGTTGGAACAGGGACAGCAAGAAAAAAGGTGTCTGGAAAACCTGAAGAAGCAAACTGTAGACGAGGAAAACCAATAAGAGGCAAAGAACAGCAGAAAAAATGAGGAAGCAAAGTGTGACAGAAAGGAACAGCGCAGTGTGTGACTTCCTACACTGCCTGTGCGGGGACTTGCTGGGGGCTGGGTGTAACCTCCAGTAAAAATGGAAGCCGATGGGAAGAGAGAGGGAAGGTGTTTATTTAAGTGTCTGTTTTGTTGTTCATGTCCTTTTTCTTAACACCTGAATTCCATTTAATAACTTAAGTGTTTCCTAACACAAGGCTGCCTTGCCTGTGCCTTGAGGACCTTGCTGAGGTCTTGCAGTTAGTTTTGTACTGCCAACGGGGAGGCTGCAGGTCGATCCCAGCTGGAGCCTGTGGTAGCTGCAGAAACCTCCAGAGGAGTAAATCAGATGCCTGTAACAAGATCTACTTGTTTATTGTATTTGGAATCCTTTGAACCAAGTAAAAGTGACCCTCAAGCAAGCGGCATATTTGAGGCCCCAGGAAATGGAGAGAAGGAATGTTTCTTAGAAGGTGATGACTCAAAATATTTTACTAGCAACTGTGGTGAAAGTAGCTGAAGTAGACATGCAGTGTGTAGACATGCATGTAGTGGTAGCTCCGAGAGCACTGCGGCTTTGGGACTCCTTAAAGCATTGAGTAGAAGGATTGCATGGCCTTTGGACCTGGTCCTTGAGAGACCATGGCCAGAAGATTTATTCTTTTCAGGTGCACAGATGTTACCAGGGACGTGGCAAACTGGAAAAAGCTCTTAAGCATGATACAGTCATGACTCAAGATCTTCAAAATCTGCTTTAAGGCAAGCAGCTTTGAAGGCTCAAGCCCACTTAGCAGTTAAGTGGTAACTCGACTGCAAACCAGAAAGCTTCCAGTGCTAGGTAGGTGATTCCTGAGTCTTCAGGAACCCGCAGCTCTGAGGTGGAGTGACCCATTTTGTGTATGTCTCTAGTGCTATGCAAGCCATTGCAAGGCAAGTGCAAGAGAATTTTTGTCACCTTTCCCCTGAAGAAGAGAAGCTGAAGATCTGGCCTGGACCCAGAAGCTGCTGCTGCTCCTAATGAGTCTACCTCATCTGCTTGTGGTTGAGCCTCATTCACTCAGCCAGTGGTCCTCCTTGGGTCCAGTTATGGCAGGTTTTCATCCTTGCATTCCAGCGCTTACTGAGGAACGATGCTGGATTCTTTCTCTGTTCCAGACACCGTTATAAACAAAACATTACGTCAACTCTCTATCATTTGCAACATTCATGCTTGGTGTACTTCTCAGAAATCAGGCTCTGAAAACTCCCTCAGCACCATTGATTTGGTCTGTTTTCCTTGGAAATATCCACCAGTCCATTAAAAATGCTGCTAACTTTCCTCTCAGCTATTTTTTCTTGCTTGCTTGACTGTGAAGATCCCTTCTCTGTGTTGGGTGACACTGCTGACAGCACAACTGCCTTTCCTTTTATTCTTCCTTCTCACCTTTGAATCTTCATTTTTATCTTCAGCTATGCATCTGAATCCCAGAGCTGCGTACAGTGCAGAGTTTCTAAACCCCAGGCTTTGCTTTCTGCTGCCTTGCTGACACTGGTCCCCATTGTTTTGAGTCCTGCAGCACTCCTTGCCTGCACCCAGCCACCGACCATCCAGCATCACCTTCCTGATGGGCCACTCCACCTCATGCAGGTTACTGCTGCATCGAATGCCATGTTGTGATGTGGGGCAGTTTGCTTGGCCCAGGCACCTGCCCTCACTGCTGTCTGTGTCAGCTCACCCACCCTCCTGCCCTGCAGCTGCTTCCAATCTCAGACACCCTCGTCCCTGTTTCCTGCCCCCATTCCTTGAAAGACCTGCACAGTCATGTGCATGCAAACTGAGGTGTAAAGATACTTCCTTGTGCTTACTTATCTAATGTAACATGATTCGGAGCCATAAAGATTGGTTGGCTTGTTGCTGCACACTCACTGCAACTGTGGTCATCATATAACATAAACCTGTCCTGCTTTTCTCAGGTTGTCCCATCAATTTGTGTTGTTTTGTGGCATTGGTGTGCTCAGTGGGATGTCCCTTTGCAGTGTCCTTGTTTACATACTTGGTTTGGAGGCGTAGGTCTTGCGAGTTCAAATTCTCTGGGGCAAGGAACTGACCTCCTGATCTGTGCACACAGACGTCTACGACTGGGATTTCTGTGGTTGAAATACATTATAACAGAGCACTTTAATTTCTATATTTTTGTTTCTTTAAAGTGTTACTTTCAAGTGAAAAACTAGGAAAATACACCTTGAAGTTTCCAAAAGGTTTCTGGGCCTTTTCCACTACCCCAGTTCTCTCTTAGCTAATACTTGAAAGGCCTGAAGCTGTCAGCAAACTCCAGTGGTATCTCTAGGTATGATTATTTGTCATGTTGCAGGATTATTCATAAGTTAATAATTATACCTGCCCCTGTCCTCCAGTGGAGCTGCCCTGTTGATTGATGGAGACATTTGAAAAGCCAGTAGTTCTCATGGTAATAATGGCAGTTATTTTTGTTAAAAATATTGTGTGTTTTAAAATTAAACATGACCACATACAGTTCTTGTAGCATCTCTGTGACTACTTGCTTTTCAGGCCTTCAGATTATTTTAGAATTGGCTAAATTGCAAACAAATATTTTAATCCTGGATTCAGTCAGTCCCTTTTCCCTTGTAGCATTTCGGGGAGCAAGAACCATGGTACATTTCATCTCACCATTTTCCATGTCACATGAACCTCCTGAAGACAGGAAGGTGACCAGGAGACAAAATTTACACAATTACAGAATGTTAGGACTTGGAAGGGACCTCAAAAGATCATCTAGTCCAACTCACCCTGCCCAAGGAGGATCACCTAGATTAAATCACACAGGAATGCATCCAGATTGGTCTTGAATGTCTCCAGAGAAGGAGACTCCACAACCTCTCTGGGCAGCCTGTTCCAGTGCTCTGTTACCCTCACAGTGAAATAGTTTTTGCTTACATTCACATGGAACTTCCTATGCTCCAGATTGGATCCATTGCTCCTTGTCCTATCACTGGCCAACACTGGGAAGAGCCTTGATCCATCCTCATGACACTTGCCCTTTGCGTACTTATAAACATTAATGAGGTCACATTACAATCTCAGTCTCCTCCAAGCTAAAGAGACCCAGCTCCCTCAGACTGTCCTCATGAGGAAGATTTTTCACCCCCTTAATCATCGTGATGGTTCTCGCTGGACTCCTTGAAAGAGTTCTATGTCCTTCTTGAACTGAGGAGCCCAGAACTGGACACATATTCCAGATGTGGTCTCACCAGGGCAGAGTAGAGGGGGAGAAGGACCTCTCTTGATCTACTAACCACACCCTTTCTAATTCACCCAAAATTCTTCATCACCCATCTGAAGTTTGGCAATAGGGTTTTTTCCCAACATTTTTTTTCCCCTGAAGCTGATGTTGTGGCACCCTCAGAGTGAAGTTTTCAAATCTGTTACATGTGCATCTTTTCTCTGTTTGAAGCCACGTGAATTGTATCAACCTAAGCAAGATTTAGGCAATGACAAGGGTTTGTGTGTTCCAATGTCAAGTTTCAGCACCAAATGGGTTTGTTACTGTGTTTGTCTGTCAGTTTGAAAAGGCTTACCTGTAAGTTTAAGAGATGGTTTATAGTGGCTTTTCTTTCAAAGGTAGAAATAGAAACAAAGGAGCTTCCGAAAATCCTGAGAAAACCCCTCAGCCCGATTCATGGGATGCTACTGTGTTAAGCACCCAACCTCACTGCGTCCTACTGCCTTTCATTTCCTGAAGCCACATGGGTGGGGAATGCCCTCAGCAGCCTGTACACCAGCTGCCCATACTGATTGGGGGTTGATTAAATTAACTCCAATCCCAAAGGTTTAACATTTATCCAGCAGTGTGTTAAATTGCTCTTGCCATCCTTCCGTGCCCTTGAGCTCTTCCTGCTTGTCTGGTCTGGTGCCGTAAGACATTAATCTCACGTGGCAGTGCACGCTGTGCCAATGGCAAAAGGCTGGGCACACGCTTTGTTGTAATCACCAATGATTTCTTCATTGCCTTTCTTCTGCAGCCCCATTCTGGAGGCCTTTGGAAATGCCAAGACTGTTTATAACAACAACTCCAGCCGCTTCGGCAAGTTCATCCAACTGCACTTCTCTCAACATGGACACATCCAGGGAGGACGAGTAACTGATTGTATCCTCTTCTTCAGTGGATCAGAAGTGGTTGGGCTGAGGGAAGAGGAGCTCACGATGGGTCAGGAAATCCTCATCACGGTTTCTGTTTATAACTCTGGGCAAATTTGTAACAGAGAGGAAGTGTTAGTGACTCTGTGGCACTTAACTCTGGAAATGTTTTGTCTAGGGTACTACATAATGTAGGAGCATAGCTTGATTTTTCATGTGGACAATCACAATACTTGATATGTAAATCTCTAGAATTTGCTACCTAGGAAGATCCCTCGTGTTGACTGCATCCCTGTTTTCCCCAAAGATTGTTCCTTTATGTTATCTCTGCCAAGGAGAAGTGAGACCAAGGTAAGAATCAATATATTCTGCATAATATTTGGATGTGATAATATTTGGATGTGGAGGAGAACAGGGTTTTAGAGGGCCAGTGATGACTCCCTGTTTTGGGCTGCCCATTCCAGTGGACCTTGAAACCTTAATCATAGAATACCTCAAGTTGGAAGGCACCCTCAGGATCATCCAGTCCAACTCCCTGCTCCTAACAGTACTATCTAAAACTAAACCATCAGACACTCTTTGAACTCTGACAGGCTTGGTGCTGTGACCAATGTGTTCCAGTGACAACCAGGACAAGGAAGACTGAACATAGTTGAATTCTGTTGTACCATGACTGCTTTCTTCCATGTGTGCCCATGTATCCCTCTCCCAAAGGCTTTGACCTGTCTTTTGCCTACATGAAGCAGCTAAAGCTGCCCTGACTACATTTCTTGATGTTGATATTCACAGCTGCTGATGACTGCAAACCACACCAATTTCCACTGGAGTCGAAGGCAGATGAATTTACTAGTGTTGTAAATAACAGGCTTGGATTGTTTAGTCTGAGCTCTTTGTGCTGTGGGTAGATTACAGACCGTCATCTCTTGCAGAAGCAATGAGGACTGATGCAAGACTTGCTGTGTGCAATACAGACTTTCAGATCACTGTGGCCAGTCTTATCTTTCTAGGTGTCACCATTGTGACTCATCCTTTGTTAGGTTACCTCACCATTGTGAAGTTTCTGTGCTCTATCTGACCTTGCCTTTTAAAATACCTCATTGACACATAGTATCTCCTAGGTCAAGGAGTAGTGAGGAGGATCTGATATGATGTTTGAGACTGCTCTTTGCTGCCTTCCAGAGTGTCAGTTATTTAATGATTTGGTGCTTGTTATGGGGTTCATCCCAGTCTATTTAGAAAATTTTTGCCAGGTGTCAGATGTGTGCATATGTCATTCGAATGCATTCTCCTTAACGTGCTGTTCAGATTTACTGGAAAAGGTAGGTACCACCTCTACTGCCTGCTGGGTGAGCCCTTGCCTTCTCGTGAGGCAATGCCAAATCTCCTGGATGCTGCTGCACCATCACAGCATGTAGCTATTAGCTCTTTAGGCATTACTACTGCAACTGTCCCAACTCAGGAAGAGGATGGTAGAGGAAAAATGTTTATTCTGTATCTATCAGTGCCTGTCCCCCATCTTTGATAAATGCTATATGTTACAGAGATACTCCAAGACAAAGCCTTTTATGAAGGGGAAAGGAAGAGAGAACAAGTACCTGGAAACTCAGTTCCATAGACAGGGACATGGGGGTACAACTCCAAATATAGATACGTCTGCTCTGATGTAGTTTACTTTGGACTCAAGAGCTCACTGAGGGCCAGAACTGACAAGGTTCAGTTTGTCCATGTGTGCGCTGACATCAGAGAAGTCTATAGGTGCACAGTTCCACGGCCACACATGGCAAGACCTTGATGTAGAATTTATTTAGACATTGCCATTGCTAAACTGGAAGAAGTCCATCTTGTGCCTTGGCCCTGGAGAGTTACCTGTATCCTGGTCCTTTCTTTGCCTGGTAAACATAAGTGTGATCTCTTTCCATTGGCTACTCCTGTATTCTTTGTTTCAGAACAGAGTGGTGCACCAGAACCCTGGAGAGAGGAATTACCACATCTTCTATGCTCTGCTAGCGGGTGTGAGCGGGGAGCAGAAAGGTAATTTCATTTTCTGGGATATGGCTCCATCCCTTTTCCAGTCCAGCATGTGAAGCAGGTGTAAGTCAACTCAAGCGTGGATATTTTAGGTAGTTGATATATAACTGATATATAACTTGCCAAAGAGGTCAGATTTGTAGACAGGAACATGTTAACAGTTGCAGTCTGTTTTTGAGGGACTGGGGAACTTCTTTATGCCTTTGTTCTGCATGTGTCAGAAAAATCAGATGGAAGAACTGAGCCTGACACAGAGTGGAAGGAAGTAGGACTTTGGTTCTAGGGAGTTCAATGGCCGTGTGGGTCAATACAGAGATCCATCTAAAGCCAAGTGAAGCAGTGAGGACCATGGTTATCAGCAAGTACTTAGGCAAAGCATACAAACCATATTAACAACTCCGCTATTCTTCCCCATCTTCTTTGCCAACCAGGTGTCCCAAGCTGCTTCACTTCCTCCATGTGTAATGTGTTTCTCCATTTCTCTGTGGATCTTTTAGTTCTTATCTACCTTTTTCAAAAACAGGATTTTCAAAAACTGCAGACAGTATTTAAGCTGTGGTCATGCTACAGATATGTACAGAGATCTAATTCTGTTTTTTATGTTTATTCTATGTTACTTCTAAAACTGAAGGGACTGAATTATGTTTGGTTTCTGACTGCTGCTCAGCACTGAGATGATGTCTTCAAAAATCTTACTGTGACTCTCTGAACTCTGTCCCAAGTGGTGATACCTAATTTAGAAGTCACTGCTGTAGTGTATACTTAAGACTATTTTTTCTCTAAACATTAAGATGGAATTTAATCTTATGTTTGGTTGTTTATTTATTTTTTCAGAGTCAATTCAATATTTGAATATTTTTTGTGACTCTTCAGCTTGAGATTTGACTGTTCTAAATCATTTTGCATGTCATCTGCAAGCTTTGTTACTGCACACCCTCCTCTTGCCCTTCTCCAGTGCATTCACTGTCTAGGTGTGGCTTTTGAGGGATATGGAATCTGTTCAGATGGACTCTCCTTGTAGTAAACATGCACACTGATTTTGGGGACCAAGATAATAGAATGAAAAGGCTGATTGCTAAGCAAATTGTTGTCTTTCTTCTCTTCTTCATCTGTTGCAGAGAGCCTCTCCCTGTCTGGGCCAGAGACTTACCACTATTTGAACCAGTCCGGTTGTGTGATTGATGAGAACTTGAATGACTTAGAGATGTTCAGTAAGGTCATGGTGAGTCCTGTCCTAATGTCTCCTGAACTTTTGGGCACAATCTTATGGGCTAAATGTGCTGCAGGATCAGTGCTCACAGGCAGAACTGGATTACTCTAAGCCAAAATTTGGTGTTCAAAGAGCCCAAAACTCAGCTGTACCTATTTATGGTAAAAACAAGGCTCAAAGGGTGGCTTTAGTGTACAGTAATAGGGGAAGTTGGGAAATAGTCAAAGTTGAATAATAGTTGAGAATGATGGAGACTCTGGGGAGCACGAACCCTACTTCCCACACCGTATTGGTTCCTGGGAGCCTTCTAGGTGGCCTGATGCAGGAAGCCTCACATTGACCACTAGAAAGGGAATAGCTTGGTCTGAAGGTAATATTCTCTAGAAATGTTCTGGTAAAGTTGTATCATTGTGCAAATGGCATGTTCTGAAATGCCTCACAGATTTCAATAGACATCTCTGACTTTACCAGAGGTTATGGCTTTGGCAGGTTGAATATGCAATTCATGGTTATTAGCCTGAGGGCTTTAATAATGTAGGTGAAACCAGATAGGCAGGGTGAGAGGGGTCAGGATTTAAATAGCTCCTGCTTAGGTGTTATTTACAGGAAGGCCCCCCCCCCCCCCTTACTGTAGGGAAAACAGTAAGGCAGAATGTGGAAGCAGTCCAGTGACATCTGTAACCTGTATTGCCAGTGTTCAGGGAATGATTTCCTCACACAGGACAGACAAATATGTTCTTCCTGTGACAGACAGGCAACAGCAGCAGCAAAGTCGAGTTTGAGGATAGGACAAATGCCCATCTGCCTGAGATGGAGCTAGGGTCAGTGAAGGAGAGGGTGGAAGACTGAGATCATTGATGTATAGCCGAGAGGGGCTGTGCCATCCCCAGTATGACTTTAATTCATGGTGACTTTTATATCTTTTATGGACATAAGCATGATGGTTGTAGTGTGCTGTGGCTGTATGTAGAGCCAACATTATCTGTATGGTTTTGCATAGACGGCCATGAAGGTGGTGGACTTCAGCACTGAGGAAATCAGAGACATCTTCAAACTTCTTTCTGGCACACTTCATCTGGGAAATGTGGAGTTCATGACAGCTGGAGGAGCCCAGATTACAACAAAAGCAGGTAAGTGGGACACAAGCAGCATGGTAGATCATGCAAAGCCCCCAACGAAGCTCATGCTGTTGTCTTTTCTCACTCTGCTATGCTGGTGTGCAGTGCCTTTGCTGGCAGATTCTCTGCAGTTTACCCCGCAAAAGCATTGCCACAGGATGCATGGCTGCAGACGACCAGCAGGATTGAGTGGTGCTGTGGCCCTGTGATCCGTTTGTTCTCCTGGATAGTCTCAGGCTGAGTCCCCAGTCTCACAGGAATCTCATCTGTGTTGAAAGAGCAGGAAGCAATAGAACAGGGGGTTTGAGATAAAAGTAGTCTGTTACAGACTTTCCCACATCTTCCTGAGAAGCATCTGCTCATGTGTGCTTTTGTTACAATTACCGAGTCTGAGCTGGTCTGATAAAGTGAATCCCTAAACAGACAGAAGCAATATACATCACAAGTGCTTCAAGTCTTAAGTTAATTGCCTGTCATCTTGACATCCAAGTTCAGCAATCCCATGCTCAGACTGCATTATTGTGCCTTTAGGAAAACATATCCTCTCATTCAATAAATATTTTGCTGGTGCTGAGCTCTTCTTCCTGTGGCCCATAGCGGGTGCTGACCCTGCCTCCAGACTGGATATGTGAGCTTTACAGCTTTGGGTATGAATGAAGTAAAGGGAGTGTGGTTTGTGCTGGGGCTTAGTCACCTGCCTTGTCCCTGGGATTTCCTCACTGAGCTGTAGAATACAGAGTCCCCTGTGACTGATGGGGGCCTATGCAGGAGAAAAAAGTGTCTCCTCTTTTGTTATTAGTGCTGAACATTGCCAGTGACCTCCTGGGCTTAGATGCCTTCCAGCTTTCTGAAGTACTGACACAGAGGTCCATGATTCTGCGTGGGGAAGAGATCAGCTCCCCTCTCACTGTGGAGCAGGTAAGTGTCCCAGTGTACAGTACTGCTTCTGCCACTTTGACATTTCCAGGCCCTCTGTCTCCCTCTTGTATCGTTTGTTGAAATGCAGGTGTTCCTCTTGCACCATTTAGGTGCTGAGCTGTGTCCTCGAGTATTTTGTCCTATTAGTAGTTCATTCAGGTCCCAGTGTTGATTACGCTTTTTAGGCTTTACAGGGGAGTTCACCAAATGGCAATGCACAATGCTGGTTTTAAGTCACCTTCCCCCACCAGGGATCAGTCATGCTTGTGACGTGCAGAAGGTCCATCAGTTGCTTTGTGGCAGTTGCACTTGTGCATGCTCTTACTTTGCAGAACTCCCAGGCTACGCTGCGTTTACTGGGAGATAAAAGCTTGCTCACTGTTACCACAAAACATCTGGCAGCTGCTAGGCTGTTACCCCTCTGTACCTTCACACAACAGCAAAGGAGGACTAAATAAACTGGTGTGTAGTTCTCATCTTCTGAACCTGGAGTGTGTGCTGGCACCAGTCCTATGTATCTGTTTAGTTTCTCTGTGGCTCGTGACAGCATCATGCCTACTAACTTGTGGTGTTGCTGATCACTTGAGGGCACTCTTGGTGTTTTAGGTCTATGAACTGTCAAAAAACCTCTGTCATTAAGAAAATGCAAGACATTGGGAGACAAGGAATAGTTTTACTGGGATGGAATAAAAATTGTGTTAAATCAAAATGAACATCTGCAGTGGAAATCTTGTTCCTGGCACAGACTGCTGAGGGTTATTGATCCAATCCCTACGTTAGCAGAGAAACCAGAATTAGTAGGTTCTCTCTGACAGATGTCTGTCCAACTTTTCTTCAGATTTCCCATGGAAGGGGTTTCAGAGCCTCCTTAAGTAGTATCCTGCTCCATCTGCAGTAGAGTCTGGAGCTGGAGAGATTTTCCTCATATTTAGATTACCTTTGGCATCGCAGCTGTCCACCTTACAAGCTTCCACTTCTGAGAAGTTTTTCATGTGGTGTTCTCTTTTCTAAGCTAAATAGTCCAGTTCCTCCAATATTTCCTTGTACATAATTTTCTAAATATCTTCTTCCCTCTCTCTTCTTAGACATCTTTCAAGAAGTGGGATGCCTATAACTGGACACCCTATTCAGGCTGAAGTCTCAGCAGTGCTTGTTTCAGCAGAGCAGTCATTTCTTTTCTTGCTGCTTACACACTTGCTAATACAGCACAAACTAAGCTTTTCCTTTAAGAAATTGAATCTTTCTTTCATTGTCTGTGACCTTTCTTTGCAATGAGATTGCCTGACAATTATTTTTCAATCTCTTGCCTGTAGTAGGTATCCTCAGCACCCAGTACCACAATTCTTCTTCTCAGCTGGCTGTCTTAAATAAGATACACCTTTCTATACCAGTGCACAGGGATGATAACAAATAATGCCAGAGGCACTCCATGAGTCCAGAGCAGCAGTGAACAATTGTGGAATTTACTAGNGTGTATGTGTGTGTATATATATGTCCCCCATGTGCAGTGCCCACCTATTCCATCTTGCTGTGTCAGGAACACGTCGATAGAGCTGGCAGGGATTTCTCATAGTGTATCAGGCTTGTTGCCCATCTGAGCTTTGACATTTCAGTGGACTGAATGGATGAACTGGCCTGAGGGCGGGCAAAGCTGGGAGGATGAAAGGAGCCTTTGAGCCTCTCGTTTGAGCCACATTGTGGGGAAGGCAGCTTTGCTTAAAGTGGGATGGGGAGGTCTTGTTCTTGGAAAATGAGTCCAGACTACTGTGTAGCCAGAGAAACTGCAGAGGCATGGCCTTGAGGGCATTCTCAGTCCTAACTAATGAGACAGACCATCTGATGGAGAGAAGAAATACCCAGAAAAGGCATGTGTGCCCATCCTTTGAAATGTTCTCTTCTGTGTTCGAGAAGGGAGGTTGCTGTGTGTCCTAGGCTTTCGGCTGCTGGAGAAGAGATACTACACTGGAAAGAAAGGAGGAGGAAAACAGTGACATTTGGTGGAAAGGAGGATCTTGCAAGCTAGGCTTCAAGAGCTTGCTGAGAGGCGCTGGGAGGATTCTGAGGCAGTTGGTCTGTGCCATTAGCAAAGCAGAAGAGGAAAGGTCATGCTATTCAGGCTTGCACAACTGCAAGGGTGAGGGTGCTTTTAGAAGGTCTTGTCCTTGCTGGTCAGGCCTCCTGAAGGAATTACCCTGGTGTCACACGTGAGACAGAGTAAGCAACCTGTAATTGATATAGATACTGTGGTTTATTTATGATATAACAAGATTATAACTTTTACCTATAATCTACCTATAATCTACAATCTCTTTGATTATTTCACATACTTGCATAAAGTTTTGTTGGTTTATGTAGCTCCTTGCAGTTATGTCTCAGGAACTAGTCAAGGACCTTGGGCATATCCTGGCATCTGTCTCCAAGTATCTTTGATCTCCATTATATTTCCCAACTTCCAGCATCTTTCTTCCAGTCAAGAGCTTTGCTACCTTCTTTATGGCTCCTTTTTCTACGCTCTGGGATCATGTCTTCTTTATGGGAATGCTAATTTTTGGCCTCCTGGTCTTTACAGAATACTAAGACCTGGTTTCCCAGTCTAAGTAGTGCAGAAGGACAGCATGTGATCAGCCTCATAATTTGTGGTTCAGTCTCATGTCTCCTTATTAACTCAAGGATTTGGGGCATGCCACTTTTGTTTACTCCAAGTGTTGTCAAAACTTACAACCAGCCCATTCCTGTTACAGCTGTCAAGTAGCAGGCTGTTGCTTGAGAATTTAAAAGTTCAATTTTGGACATTCATCCACACACTTACACACACCAAATTATCTCCTGCTTGTTAGTGATCATAATTTATTTTTTGTCTGGGGCTTTTTTTTCCACCTCTGACACTTGGTTATGTCACTGTGTGGGATGCTGGGTCAGCTCCAGAAAGGTCTCTCAACCCATGGTCTACTAGACATATGTCCTGGTTGTTGGCTGGCCTACCCTGGCTTCCAATAAGACGTTGCTGTTTGCAGGAAGGTTTTGGGGAGGGGATTGTTGAACCTAACTTGGTGACAGAATACTCTATTACATCCTGCCCTACCAGTTTTTGAAAAACTGAGTGGACACCTATTTGACAGCTCTACTGGGAGCACTGAACCGAGATACCTTGCCTGTCGCTGCAAATGCTGGCTCATGTGAGACAAATGACTCTTTTGGGCCTAGTCATGAGGTATTTTGTCATCTTCCTTGCCTCTGTGTTTGTTCCAGAAGATTGTCAGTGATTTTTCTACTTCCTTCAGCTCCTCAAGTTCAGTTACCCAAAGGTCATACATGGAACATCTGTGTTTGGCCAGGCTATTTGCAAATATGGATGTTGAAAGCGCTTATAAATACTGCACCATGCACAGCCAGTACAGAGGCTGAGGCATCTAAAGAGGAGCGGGGAAACCTGAAATCCCACAGAGATCTGTAGTTCTCCTCAAGCCTTCCCTTTCCCTGTGACTCATTTTTTCTCTCTGCATTTACAGGCAGCTGACTCCAGGGACTCCCTTTCTATGGCGTTGTATTCCCAGTGTTTTTCATGGCTCATTAGCAAGATTAATACGAAGATCAAAGGCAAGGAAAACTTTAAGTCTGTGGGCATCCTGGATATCTTTGGCTTCGAGAACTTTCAGGTCAGGATTTTGTTTCTTTGCAGGGTGTGTTGGTTTTGGAGATGTCACTGGATATAGGATGGAATTTTGGTGTTTTTTTTCCTGTTTGGTTAGTGTAGGGTGTTCTGGGATTTCTTCATGGGCACTTTCCTCTGGGAGCAGCAAGGTATGTTTAGCTGCCCATTTCTGCCACCTGTGCTGATGTAGGCTGATGTTCATGGTCTCGTTTGTGACACAGACCCTAAGCAGATGTGTTGTCCTCGGTAATACTGAATTTTTGACTTGCATTCAAATTCACTGTCCAAATCCTACACTCACATTGTTTGTTAACATCTCTTTTGCCTTGTGTTGAGAATCTGGTGTGTAGTGTTTCTGATTACAGGTGACAAGGGATGTATGTTGAGCAGCCATATAGTGACTGCTCAGATATTTCACAGAAGAGAAAGCCCAGTGACCTAACACTTAGGGAATATATATTTTTAATTCCGAAAAAGACAAAGAATGTGATTGTCTTCAGCATCCACTACTACAATTTAGGGCTACTGAATTAACCATACATGAACTACAAGAGCCATTCTCCTGGTGGGCTTCCCCATACTGTCCTCCTCATATCCATCTGACACCCCGTACCTCTATACCGTGTCTTTATCCCAGTCCTGGCATCCCACCTTCCTCATGGCTGTCACAGATTCTTCTAGGGCCCAGAGACAAGAATGTTAAGTTTTATAATCTTTGTTTCTTCTTACAGGTGAATCGTTTTGAGCAGTTTAATATTAACTATGCAAATGAGAAACTCCAGGAATATTTCAACAAACACATCTTCTCCTTGGAGCAGCTGGAGTACAACAGGTGACAAATGGAAGCCATGGCCCCCTGTTGCTTTCATGGGATGGAGGGCATAATTCCTTCTCTGTGCTGTGCAGTCCTTATCACTAAGGCAGGAGAGGCAGCTGGGCCTTAGTGCAACTCTGACTTTCCATAAGCACTGTCCAGGTGCTTTGGTCACTTGTCTCCAAGAAAAAGCTTTCTCACTTGTAGTATTTAGAAAGTCCAGATTCCCTCTTGTCTCTCAGATGAGTAAGAAGATTTTGGGCTTGCATCCATTAGAACCCATGGCCTTATTACTGACTGCAGTCATGATTTACCTAAGGTGGTGGTGGTGTTTTGCAGGTGGAACCTTGGTGTGCAAAAAGTAAAGTCCTTGAACATAGATGGATGGGTATCTGACAGCTCTTGCTGTTCCAGAGGTTCCTATGCTATGAAAAGGGCTCTTTTCCTCAGCAAGAAGATTTAAATCAGGCTGCTCCTGATCTTAAAGAGTGTGGGGCCTTCTGCACAGCTGCTTCTCTTCTGTGGGATTCATATTGGATTGTATTTTGTGAAGTACCTGGGATGTTCTAGAGTATTTCTGCTTCTAGAGAAGGCTGCTGGACAAATACTTCAGTTCTTGCTCTGAAACAGAAGCCTTTATGTTTGTCAGTGAAGCAATTGAATAGGGTCAGTGAGGGCAAATGAGAGCAGCCTTGTAAAGGGAGACAGTTGAATAGGCAATTCATGAAATTCTAAAGATTGCAAAACTGCAAGGCTATTTGCAGTCACTTCTCAGGCCAGTTCCACCATTGCAGGAAGCTTGTGTTAAGAATGGTATCGTGGTGACAAAAGATTTTTTTTTTCCTGGTGATTACATTAGAGTTTAAGTTCTGTGGTTAAACTTTGGAAAGAATGACAAAATTTCATTATTGATTACTCATCGAGTTCTTCTACGGCGATGCTATTAAAGCTCATCTTCCACAGTTATCAGCTCTGCTTCCTCAGGTTTAGTAAGTAGCTCTGTATTTCATCATTCAATTAGACAAGGTTTCTGCGGCACTAGAGACAACTTGATTCATTTGTGATTTGGTTTGTTTCAGAAAACTCTGCTCCCTTCAATTTTGGTGGGACTTCTTGCTCCAAGAATCCAAGGGGTCTTTTCTAACAATGTACGGCCTCTCTGACACATTGTTGAAAAGTCAGAAACACTGTAAACTTTTGGTCATTAAGTGGATAAGATAATTCTCTTTTCCTGTGGGGGTTAGATAGTTCTTTCCATTCTTCAGAAATGATTCCAGTGTAATGCTTCCACCTGTTGCCCCTGGGTTTCTGAATGCTTTGAAACTGGAAGTGTGAAGCCTAGGCTGAAGGGTTTGTAGACAATAACTTCACTGTCTTTGAAATGTTAGCCTTCCCCCAAAAGGTGTCTGTATCAGAGCAACACTGAGCAGCTTCACACACAGCCTGTAGTCTTCCTTGGATTCCTGAGCAAGAGTTTTTCCCAGGTATCTCAATTCTGAAGACAGAAACAGCCTGTGTTATGGGAGCATGCGAAGGTGGTAAGAGGAGGAAAACACATCTGGCACAGATTTGCAGAATTTCAAGGATTCTTGGTGCACTGTTGTACCTACATCAGCTCCAATTCTGAAAGGTGCAGGGCCACCCTGTTGGTCCCCTGCATATCAGGCCAAAGCTTATCTGTGTCATCCTCTTCAAAACTCTCCCCGAAAAGTTGCTCCCGTCTCTTCTTCTGGTGGACCTGTACATTGTGGTTCAGTCTCCTGGCAGTTGTGCTTCAGGCCTGCTTTCCAGATTGGTGGGTCAGTACGTGACTCTTGAAGCTGTAGCAAACTGTCTGTCATCACCACCACTTGGGCTGATGCTCTTGGGCTGATGCTCATTGTGCCTGAAAGAGCAACCAAGAACTACAATTTCTTAGTGCTTGGTGTGGAATTTGGTGACTATGATCATCAGTCTAAATCACTCTGATGGGTAAGGAAGGCTCTCCTATTTGCATATCCTGATGTTAGCAGGACACTGTGTGTCCTGTTCTTTTTCCTCAGCCATGACAAAGCCTAATTCCTGCAAATAGTCTTTGAGTTCTAGGACAGCTGCTGTGCTCAGCTACTTCTGTTCTCCTGTACCTCAGGGCACTGGATCTGGCGTTTCACAGTTTTCTTCTTTTTGTTATTGACTGTCAGGGAAGGGATAAACTGGGAAGCCATTGACTGGATGGATAATGCAGAGTGCCTGGACCTCATCGAGAAGGTGAGCAGTTACCTGTGATACTCTCCAGGGATCACAGTGGGGATGGCTGATTGTCTTGAGAGCTTCCCTGGGGTTTCCTGGTTTTAAAAGCAGGTATTTGCTTAGATCCTCTTCCCATTGTGACCTGGCAAATATATGAGATGTTTATAGCCATAGTCCTGGCTCATGAAAGCACATCTCTGCTTGTTGAGAGTAAGTTTAGGGAGAGTGTTGTCGTTTAGACAGGGAGTAGTGTCTAAGTAAAACCTTAGTGTGAGTTCTTTTTTAAATAACTAATCTCCACTTTATGTTCTTGGTAAATGTGTTAACTGGCCAGAATTCTGCTTTCAGCTTGAGCTTCACTGGGTATAACTCAGGGGTTATTGCTCAATGTGCTGTGCAGTTAGAGCTTTTGCTGACTGTAAAAGCCCGTTTCTTGTTTGGCTGTAGAAACTGGGTCTACTGGCTTTGGTGAATGAAGAGAGTCGATTCCCCAAAGGCACAGACAACACCCTTCTGGAAAAACTTCACAGCCAGCATATGGTAAGTAAGAAAATAACCCGGCAGGCAAATGATCAGTATGTTAGCCCCATCAGCATTTCCAAACTGAAAGTGAAGGTTTTGTTGATGTAACGTATCTGCTTTGTGAAGGAAACTTAAAATGCCTTAGGGCTGAACCTGCGGGTGTTTAATGCTGCACTGAACAAAAGCATCATGTGAAGAAACCTGCAGATGGTCTCTTATGCACAGAGAGCCCATAGGCTGTGGGTAGAGGAGATTTGAATTCCTTGCGTGGGATGGAGGTCAGGTTCTGTTGGTCTGTGACAGGACACGAGGCAGCACCCCAGGCGCAGGATGTGGCCACGCAGTGTGCATGGGTTTCTCCCGCCAGCTGACTCACAGGAGTCTGCTCCAGACCACGTCTAATGTCTGTCTCCTGGGGCTGGGGACAGCTTTTGCCTCATGACTTTTAATGAAAGCTCTCTTTTTGTTCCTAATTAATTAAATTCTTTCTTCCTCTTAGATTCTGGACACAGGAGTAGAAGGGCTTTTTCATGCAGGTCAGAAAGTTATCCTGGGGACACAAATGAGATCACTGTAGCAACATCTTACCCTGTCTCTGGTGCAGCCAACACCCAGTTCTTAATAGCAAGTAGATTGAAAACAAAGCAAATTAAAACCTATAGCATGGACTTACGGAGTAATTCACTACTTTAGCAAGAACATCGTCAGCTAGTATGTTTTATATTTAATATATAAATATAAATATATATGTGTCTTTCCCTTGCATTACAGGTCAAGGTATATGCAAATGCCTGATTTAGCCTTTTTATCGGTGGTGGCATTTTGTTAACTTTTTAATACAGAAATTGCAAATATCTTTAATACATCATTTCTTTTGAATTTTCTTTCTGGACTGTCTCAACCTCTTCAGTTTGTCTCCAAAAGGATAAATTTCAAGCCTTCTTTTTCTTTCTGCTGTTTCTGAACTCCTCCACAACTTTTCTCTGTTCTTCTCTGAGATAAATAATCAGACCAGAACACAGTTCCCCTGGTAAGAAGGTATCTGTGGTTTATTGCACAACAGCTCGAGACTGCCAGTATGATTCTGCATTCCTTTATGCCCCGCAACATTTTGGTTGCTGGTTTTGGTGGTTTCTGTGCACTGAGTAGCCTTTCCATTAAGCTGATGATCATAGTGTCACCTCTGTCTGCTTTGAGGGGATAGCAGTTCATGTGGAACCCTAGGGAGAGATGGAAGAGGCTGAGGTGTTGAATGCAGGGAGGAACGATGAAGTAGATAGTGCTGCAAGGTGTGCATTTTTTGAAGGAAAAAAGTGGGTTTTGTACCAGTTAAATTCTCTAGTGCTGGCTGGAAGAGCACTGGAAGAGCACTGGAAAGCATCCAGGCAGCATTACTGGAAAGCCTTGGAGGACATTACAGGAGAACTGGCCCCCTTCTCTGTGTTTTCTGTGGATTGCAATAGGCTTAAGGAGGAAAAGCACAGTCAGATTTAAGAGCATCTGACTTCTGATACAACTGGGGAGAGGAGCAGTCAGGTGGTGTGGTGGGTTGGTAATGTGGCTTCTTTAGGAAACAGCTAGAAAAATTCTTAAGGGTCTGTTTTATAATAGGGAAAGGAACCAGAAGTGATGTAGGCATGGATGAAATACAGGGGTAGAGAGAGAGAGAGGAGAGGAGGGTGCCAGTACATGAGAGAGACAGTAACAGTTGTGTTTGGAATGGAAGAGAGGGAAGTTTGTGTCTGGAGAAAGGGAAAAGCAAAGCAAGGGATTTGATTTGCAGAGGAAAAACTGCAACAAGAAGTTTTCAATGCACTAGAATTTATCAGTCAGAAGCCATCTACAGAATACTGCTAAGAGAACTTGAAGGTGAAAAAGTGGAATTACTAACAGTATTGTGCAACATCTTACTTAAAGTTGTCTTAGTACTTGTATCTTGGAAGGTGGGAAATTATTTCAATTTGTAGAGAGTATTCTAGGAAGTCCTCAGCCTGTAGTCCTTACTTCATTATTGGGGAAATTCACAGAATGCAAATGGTTGGTCACCTCAGTGGTGGGAGGCTGTTAAGACTGTCTTATATGAGCACCAAGGTGGCGGTTTTCTGATGATTCATGGGGCAAGGCTGAGCTCTGAGGGCCCTCATGAGACTGATTTACTTGTAAAATGAAGATGAAAAGCAGTGTAGATAAATGTAAAATGGTGTGCCTAAAGGAAAACCAGTCCCAGTTTCACATTTGAAGTGACGGGCCCTGAGTTGATTGCTGCTCTTCTGGAGCAAGACTCAGAGGTTGTGATGGGTAGTTACATAGGAACATCAGCACTGTGAGTAAGTGAGTAAGTACTATAAATTCCTAGTAAAGAAACAGAAAAAGATCAGGAAACGTTGTTATGGCACTCTGCACTCCATGGATCACCTACACTTTGAAGAGTGTTCAGCACAGTGCCCCACCACTCAGGAAGGTGTTACGTCAGATCTGGTAACTAACAGCTCTGTGACAGCTTCAGGGTATTGGGAAACTGTGCTGTAGGGACCATGCAGTGTGGAGGAAAGGTGACTTAGGGGGAATGTGATCAATTTAAAAGTCACAGAGGACCTAAAGAAGGCAAATGGCACTAATGGGAGCCAGACTTAAAAACAAGCAGCCGTAGTTCCCTGTGCAGCTGGTTGATTGCTCCCTGCAAAGGGACACTCTGGGTGAAAGAAGTCTGCATGAGTTCACACATGGAATGGGCAAGTGTTTCAAAGAGAAATCTGCTTGTGGTTGCTAGTTAGGCAGAGCTCATTAAAATAATTGGAGTTGGAGAGAGTAATAGGATTAAAGTATCATTTACTTGCCTAATTCTTACTCTGCTATACAGCACAGCCACTGCAGGAGGCAGAGTACTCAGCTGGATGGACCACTGGTCTCAACCAGCATGGCAGTTCTTATATGGTTAATGGTTTTCAAAGAACAAAGCAAGAAGGGAGGAAATAAGAGAATAGAACAGCTAGTAAGAGAAAGGAAAAACTGAAAAAGGGGGAGAGAGGAAAGATGAAACATAGATGACAGAAGATTGCTATGATATTTCCTTTGACAAAGGAAGGATGTAGGTGTTCTGCAAAGCTGCTGTCTTCCCTGTGTCCTGATCCTGTGTCCTGCACCATGTGGTTGGTGTGGAGCCAGCCGCCTCAGGTGTCAGACACACAAGAATTACCATTTCATCCATGGCATACCTGCCCAGCCTTGATTCCACAAGCCCTTGCTCATATGAGGAATGCCTTGAAGGGCTGGATTTTTCCATCTTCTTGGAGTAATGTATTTGTAGTTGCAGATGACTGCAGTAGATGTGGTCAGGCTCTGCAGCAGCTGAGGTGCTTGCCCATCCAAGCATCGTCATAGTCATGGCAGAGTTCCTGACTGAGACACTTTATTTTTACACTGGCGTCATAGGAAGACTTTGTTTTCTTTCATTTCAGAGCAACCACTACTATGTGAAGCCTCGGGTCACAGACCATCATTTTGGCATAAGACATTATGCTGGGGAGGTGAGTGTTCATGGTGTATCCATGCATGCTTGCACTTGAGCTTGAGGACTGAATTGGATTTTAGATTCCAAAACTCAAGAATATCGCTCAGAGTTGTGCATTTAGTGCCCCATGCCAGAGCACAGGGAGTGTGATGGGCTTAATTAGCATTCTCTGGTACTGTATTCTCTAACTCAGACGTTTGAGTTTCTCAAGTACCTTTTGGGTTGGGGGTTAAAGGCCTCCTTCAGTTATTTATGTTGTTCTTTCTTGGACATTCACAAACAAAACTCAAAGTAAAAGTCACAAGGACAATCTAACTTTTGGGGAGATGGAGAAAAGGCTGAATACCTATTGCAAAAAGGAAAGGTATTCAAGTCTTCCAACTCTTTATTGGGAAGAAAAACCAAGCAGATTGAGCTGTGTCAAAGGAGAGCACCTGTACAGAAAAGACAGGCTAACCTCTCCTAGAGCCCTGTGTGCTGAGCATTAGTGGTTGGGCACTGGGTGGCATAGTCATCATTTCCTGAAGTGAATTGAGTGCCTCACACCTCGTAGAGGATTTCCCCCGCACACACCCCGGGAAAATCTCTGCAAGTGTTTCACTTGGCTGCTGGTTTTGGCTTTTTTGTTTGCTTTGTTTTGTTGTTGGTTTTTAATTAATGGCTTTTTAAATTGAAAGCCACTTTCGTGCTGGTAACTGCAGAGCACTGGAGCTCATTGGCCCCAGAAAATTGGATCTTGGCACATGCCTGTAGCTGGAGGTCTTGTATCTTGGCATATCACTGTCAAAATGCTTCCTGATTGCCCTGCACTGCTCTAGTGTCTCTCTCTGTGTTTCAGGTGCTATATGATGTGAGAGGCTTTCTGGAGAAGAACAGAGACACCTTTCGAGATGACATTTTAAACATGCTGAAGGACAGCAGGTATGCCCTCTTTATGCTTGTGAGGAGGCCACGTCTGTTGGTCTGGACTAAGACACATTCATGTAATAACCAGACCAAGGAAAGCAGTGGATTTTGTCTGAGCACCAGGCATCATTCTCTATCATTGTTTTTTTTGTGCTTAAGTAGCCAGGCATAAAAAGGAGTGCTGGAGAAGTCAGATGAGGCATAGATTTAATCAGTATTCTTCTTGTCCTGGTTTTGAAAAGAGCTATAAAAGGATAACAGAAATCCCTCCAGGCAGTGCTGATTTTATCCCTCCCCTCTTCTCCCTTTCCTCTTATTCCTTTTACCTTGCTGTCCCAGCCAGTGGTATATTTGCCTCGAGTGAGTCAAGGCTCTTTGCCATGCTGTGAAGTGCCAGCCTTTGTAGAGAGGCTGCTTGTTTCCAAGCCTGCTTGTTAGTGGAGACCTTCTGTCCTCATCCCAAGCCAGACTGAGCCCTCGCTGTGAGACCAGGCATGTCACCTAATATTATATTGTGGTGCTGCAACATGACCCTAGAGAAGTGAGCTGAATTTGACCTTGAGCAAGGTCTGGAACAGAGGTGGGTCCCGGTAGGAGTAAGGTATTTAATAACACGATGCCCCTAGAAGTTTCTGAGTAGCAGTTCTACCATGTGCCTCTTACCAGAGCCCTTTGGGCTCCAGCCTGATGAGACTCTTTCAGAATTGCAGAATAACATCTGAAGCCTGTTACAGAATTTGCATTGTGAGTGGCCTTGAAACAACCTGTGGGAGCTGAGAGCTGCTCATAGCTGCCTTAGTAGCATTTGGGGAATATTTTACACAGGGCACCAGAGTTGTGGTCATCGTTGTCCAGCATAATAGAAGAACTCATTTTTTTTCAACAGTCCAGAAAGGGAAATTCTTCTAGAAGTAGTCATAACAATAAACCAGCATGAGAAGTGCTGGAGAACTTTGTGCCCTTTCGTAAGAACCAGCACCACTGTCTAAGGGTGGCAAAACTGTGGAAGATTCCTCATAGCTGACCTAGGCTGAAGGTAGTTCCAGAAGTCCTCTGGCCACAGAAGAGCTGTGGTTGCAGGAACATGTCATGCTAGCCAGGAGCGCTGGGGCAGAAGGGTGGGACAGCATGAGCTGGAGTATCTCCAGTGTAGTTTTGCCTGGGGACATACAGGTCAAAGAAGGTGTCCTAGATGGTGCGAATGGAGATCTTCCTTTGCGTGGTATCCTGCTTGCGGGGTGAAGTGGGGTTCCTGGCCTACAGGGCAGCCCGTAAGGCCTGGGCAGCCCCCTGGGAATATGAATTTGAATATGACTATGAAGTGCCCAACTGACCTGCCTCTTTGACAGTGTGGTGTTTCACACCGGGACAGGGCAGCAGCTGAGAATGACAGTCATCTTCTCACAGGTGGTGGGTGTCTTGCCTCTTCTTTTAATTCTTTTTAATCCCCCCTTAGGCTGGACTTCATCTATGACCTGTTTGAAAGAGTCTGCAGTCGTTGCAATGATGAGACACTGAAGATGGGCACCCAGAGGCGCAGACCTACTGTCAGCTCCCAGTTCAGGGTAGGATGTTTTCCAAGAGAGCAGCAGGCTTCTGGGGAGGAGCAGATGGGTAAAGCAAGGCCTGCAGCCAAGAGGAGTCATGTGTTTTGTGTCCAGCACTGAAAATGTGCAGGAATGTTATAGCGCTAAAAAAAGACAGTGCCACTGCCCCAAGGATTTCTGTCTGGTGTAAAATATGAGATGCTGAAACTGAGCAGAGTGGCAGAGGAAAATAATACTTTGCTAAGTGTATGAAGTTCTCGAGGGTCTTTGATCTTTTGGTCAGTTTGGTGTTTCAGCTCTGTGTCCTTTCAGGCTGTGTCTTTTACTGGTGTAGTAGCAATTCCAGTAAAACCTTACGGGGAGGACGACCACACAAGTGTGAATCTCATCCCTCTAGTTCATCTGCAAACCTTCTGTTAGTTTCACAGTTTTAGTTTCCTATATTTAAAATTTGAGAGACTTGTAAAAATCACTCACATCAGCTATATAGCTCTGGGAACAAGGGTGCAATGTAAACAGTGTTAGAATAAACGAACCATGTGGGGCATTGAGGTTTTGGTATGCAGAGCCAAAGGGCATTAGGAATGGGAAGGCTGCATGAAGACCCTATTGCACCAAACATTGACCCTTTCCCTCCTGTAGTGAATGATCCTCTGGATTTTGTCTTGCTGCTTTCTAGGATTCTCTCCATTCCCTGATGGCCACGCTTAGTACTTCCAACCCATTCTTCATCCGCTGCATCAAACCAAATTCACAAAAGGCAAGTCTGTCTTCCAGCAAAGTGTCTGCATGAGGCACAGGCCTTCACGAGTGCACAAACACCTGGGAGGTGCCTCTGTCAGGGTCCAAACTGAGGATAAGAGCTTCCCTTTTTCTTGCTAGTTGTTTTGTAGTTAAGGAAAAATACACCCTCCTCCTGGTAATCAGGTAAACAGATTGCATGCTGAGCCATGATAGAGCCATTCCCATCTCTTTCTGTGCTTCTGAAGCATGGAAGATGAACCAGGCTTGTGCAGAGCCCAGAGCTGTGGTACAAGAAACAATCACTCCCGTTCTTGGTGCTCATGGACAGTTTGTGCTGGAATGCAGGGCTTGGGCAATAGGAAGCATCTCCTGCAGATCCCTGGCTCTGTGTTGGAGGAGGTGATGCTTCACGAGCAAGACACAGTGCTTAGGGACAGGCTGGTATTGTGAACTGTGATGGGAGGGCACACTGCTCACTAGATTGGGTAGAGAGCTCCACACCCATCCTTCTCTCTGTGTTTTGAAACTGTGGATGGTGGGGCAGAGGAAAGCCCGTTGGGGTGTCATGCCAGAAAATAAGTCTGCAGTTTGGCTCCAGTTTGACTGGAGAGAGACTTCAAAGAGAACTGAGTCACTTCTGCATTTTGTGCATGATCTGATTATGACAGCAGTCTGCAGACTGGCTTTTCCCGGGATCTGCCCAACTCCCTTTCATCCCTTAGTCCTCACCATGCAGTGTTGTGAGGTGGCTTTCTCCTTGACCCAAACCTCTCCCCCCTCACCTGGCATGCCCAATATGTGGAGTTGACTTTCTTCAGAGAAATGGATATACAGCCAGGGACTCATCTTGCACAGAGAAACAGTCACCTTTCAAATCAGCAAAGATGCAGTACCGACATTGACACTTAGGTGGTCTCTCTTCTTATTTCCTTTCGAATCTGGGATCATTATGTAGGCACCGAACCTCTTCAATCCAGACATGGTGCTAAATCAGCTCCGGTACTCAGGGATGCTGGAGACAGTGAAAGTTCGGAGAGCAGGTTTCCCAATACGGCGCCTTTTCCAGGACTTTCTCAGCAGGTAATTGCTGTCATTGTACCACGGTCTGTAACAGTCCCAAGGTACCGTCCTATATGTTTGCTCCCTCTATAGCTGCTGTTACTGGTATGAATCACTTGTGGGATGTTTTCCTAACTGTTGCCTTATTGCCCGTATCACAGTCTGATTTGGAAATCCTTTTGGAGACCTGCCTGTAGTGTAAAAGTCAGAATGGAAGAATAGCCAGATGGTCCAGTTTTGTAGCTTTGCCACAGATTTCTGTGTGTGATGCTGTGAAACCCAGCTGGTTGTAATATGTAAAAAGAAAATATACTTAAGATCTTTAATCTGGCAGGCTGAATCAAATTTTATTGGACAGTATGGTTGATTAATATTGGAACAAGTGATTAATTCTTAGCTGCATCAAAAGGATTTCTTGAAGTTTCTTGAAGGCTAGAAGGGACCATTGAACATTGCTTCCTTTGTCTCTTGGAGCATTAAATGCCACTCCTATACTGAACAAAATAACTTGTGTCTGATGAAAGCACATGTTTCAGAAGGACAGTTGTTCTTTATTGAAAAATTCTGTTGAGTTTTTATTTTGTTACTGGGATTGCAACAATAATTGCCAGTGTGGTAGGAACAGATAAAGGTTGGGGCATGGAAATTTCCAAATTGGAAGGCAAACACCAAGAAGGGATGTCCAAGAGGAAGGAGGACTAATGGGAGAAGGATAATCAGAGTTGAAAGATTGGGTTGGGGGTTACTGTCATACATAATCTCATGAGGTTATTTTGGTTCTTAGGTACAGGATGCTTGTGAAGGGGCCAAGTTTCTCAGACAACAGCAAAGCGGTGTGTGCAAGCTTTCTTCAGACCTATGACAGCAGCAAGAAAGAATGGCAGTTGGGTAAAACCAAGGTACTTGAGCAGTATGGGGCAGGGTGGGGCTTTGTTCCACCTGCAAGGGGGTGCAATTCCATCTGCTGGGATTCAAGCCAGTAGGGAGGGTGGAGTAATGATGACCCTTTGCATACATTACACTGACCTGCAGCATCTCAAATATTTCCCATACTATGTGCCTGGAGATGTAGAAGGCTTTTTTATTTTTTTTTAATTTATTTTGTTTTAAACTCCTTCTCGTGGACCAAGGCAGATTGATTTTGTTGTATCTGATCCAATGAGAACAAGCATGAGTGTCATTGTACCCAGTAGCAGTGTGTGCCATTAACACTTGCTTCTTGTGCCAGGTATTTTGCTCTGGTTTGCTAACTGAAATTCTTGCAGGAGGCAGTTGAGCTGCTGCTTGGTATATATTGAAACTGTGAATTGGTGGCTAGATGACCAGATGTGTGACAGCCTTCTGCTGTGGAAGCTTGGGTGATGGTTTGTGCAGTTAGCCCAGATGCTAGCATATATTTTCTAAGAAAAGGTATCCAAATGCTTCTCCCCACTTGCATAATTCAGATTTTACTTCTGTTTTGATGAATTTTTAACACTTTTCTCTTGCTTAGTACAGTCAGGATTTTTTTGGGGTGGTGGTGTTGTTTGGTGGGTTTTTTTTGTTTGTTTTTTTTTTTTCCTCGAGACATCCAGCTGAAAACATACTGCTGTCCTTCATTTGATGGGGAAGGAGCTGAGAGTTTCAGTCTGAACTTTTTCAAGCTTTGAGACAGCTTCAGACTGTCAGATTTCTACAGATTCAGAAATCTGTAGAAATCTGAAAGTGGGAAACTGTCTCTATCACAACTTTCTCCATACTCCAGTAAATTTTTCTTCACTATTCCAAGATGGATGGTGTCCAGTACAGGCAGCATTTCTAAGAAGGGGGAATGCAGTCCACATCCAGAGCAGATGGTGATTGATTAGGCAACTTTTCTTGCATTTTTTACCTCTAAGCCTTAAAAAAAAAAGGGTTCAGAATATTTCCAAGGTCGCAATGAAACTGAGAGCGATTCTAGTGAAAGTCCACATTTAATTTGTCCAGGAGATCAGATAATGATATTTGTTGCTTTGAGCAATCATTTTTTAATGAATGGTTTGACTCTAATATCTTTTAGAGAGCAAGATCTCTCTCCCCACTTCTTAGAGGAGTGTAGCAGAGTAGTTGATAGTCTGGGCTATGAAGTCTGTGTGACAACCAAGGAGAGCACTGGCCACTGATGGCAGAAGATGTGTTAACATGAAGTTTCTAAGGCCTTCCTTCACGTGCCTCTGCTGATGCTCAAGAAAGAAGGTTTTATTGCTTAGCTCTATTTTTGTTCTATGACTAAAGTGTTCCCCATCCTCACTTTGGGAATCCGATGTTAGATTCCTGCAAACCAGGAACCATTTCAGTCATTCTTGACCCTAGATAACCCATACTGCTTGGGTGGCTGCCAGTCTCACAGCATTTTAGAGTTAAAGCCTGTGTGGAGTGTGTGGAGAGCTGCTTGTGGCTGCAGAGGGGTGGTTAGAGTTGGTAAACATTGAGTTTGAACCTTCTTCCTAGCCTGACAAGAGATGGAGGACTGCTGGGCTACAGGAAGGGCAGTGAGAAAATGCACGTGAGGACCATTCAACAGGATTTAGACAGGTTGGAGAGCCGGGCAGCGAGAAATTTAATGAAATTAAATAAGGACAAGTGTAGGGTCTTGCATCTGGGGAGAAACAACCCCAGGTACCAGTATAGGTGGGGAATTGGCCTTTTAGAGAGCAGTGCAGGTGAGAGGGACCTGGGTGTCCTGGTAGATAGCAGGATGACCATGAGCCAGCAGTCTGTCCTTGTAGCCAAGAAGGCCAATGGCATCCTGGGGTGTATTAGAAGGGGGGTGGCTAGTAGGTCAAGAGAGGTCCTCCTCCCCCTCTACTCCGCCCTGGTGAGACCTCACTTGGAGTATTACGTCCAGTTCTGGGCCCCTCAGTTCCAGAAGGACGTACAACTCCTTGAGAAAGTCCAGCACAGGGCCACCAGGATGATTAAGGGAGTGGAACACCTTCCTTATGAGGAAAGGCTGAGGGAGCTGGGTCTCTTCAGCTTGGAGAAGAGGAGGCCGAGGGGTAACCTCATTAATGTTTATAAATATATAAAGGGTGAGTGTCAGGAGGATGGATCCAGGCTATTCTCAGTGATGGCCAGTGACAGAACATGGGGAAATGGTTCCTAACTGGAACATAGAAAGTTCCATCTTAATATAAGGAGGAACTTTTTCACTGTGAGGGTGACAGAGCTCTGGAACAGGCTGCCTAGAGAGATTGTGGAGTCTCCTTCTTTGGAGACATTCAAGACCAATCTGGACATGTTCCTGTGTGATCTAATCTAGATGATCCTACTTGGGCAAGGGGGTTGGACTGAGTGATCTTTTGAGATCTCTTCCAGCTCCTAATATTCTGTGATTCTGTGACCGAACTCACACACACATGCTCACCTTTTAGAACATAAAAGGTTATAAGCTACATAGCTGGAGTCCAGGACTGCAACAGACTGACAACGAGCTGCTTTGAGCCAAGTCCCTGGCGGCAATAGGATCTCTCTTCAGCCCCCATTGTGCATCCTACAGGACTGAGTCCATCTGTCTGTGTTCACTCACTCCTTGACCTGCACAAACAAATTCTTTTGGAAAAAAACACTGTAAGTCGTAAATTGTGGCAAATAAAATGTGTTTGTGTTTTGCCAAAACATTGGATTTACTCTGAAGGTTTTGGGGTTTTTTTTTTTTTGAACAATTCTGTCTTATAAACTAAATTTGGCTGAAGAGTTGTATGCACTCAGTTGGTGAACAGCAGTTGCTCTGCTAGGACACTGGTTGCTGTCAGGGTCTGTATGTTGTGGGAAGAAAGAAATGATGGAGCATGGCAGCCTTTGTATCTAGTTCCTTATGACTGAGAAGGAAAATTGAAAGAAGTTGCGAAGCCGTTGAGCCATCTTATTTAGCTGTAGAAGTTATATTCAGCATGGTTTGGATTAGATATGTGTGTGTTGTCAGAGGGGAGCAGCGCTGTTTATTCCAAAGAATTTATCACTCCAGGGCTGTCCTGTCCTGTCCTGTCCTGTTCCACCCTAGCTGCCATGCTGAACAGCTGGCCAGACCCTGGTTGCTTCAAGGGCCTGTTACCGATGCGCTGCCATCTTGTTCTTCAGATGAGTTTCTTGACATTCTTTCCCATAATCTGGTGGTGGCAAAGCCACTCACTGCTCCCCTGGAGATCCCTCTTGCAACTCCACTTTGTGAGAGTGCCTCTAGAAAAGCCTTCCCCTAGGTCAGCAGATGCCAAGGTGAGGCCGTGCAGAGCAGTGGAGGTTCCCTGCTGCTGATATCCATGCCTTTGGATTAGAGCACACTTTGTCTGCCAGGTACCACAGGTCTGCAATGCTTGGCTTGATGAGGGAAAGAGCTCTCATTTTCCCAGAGGCTTTCAGGTAAGGGTGAAGGTACCAGCTAAGGGGCACAGAGTGTTGGTCATTGTCCTAGAGAGGAAGTCCCCTGTGTGCCCTTGCTGCCACTTTGGCTGCCACAGGTGCAGCTCTGGGTACCCAGACAGGCTCTCGATGGTCTCTTGAGGTCCCTCCCAGCCCCTACAATTCTGTGATTCTGTGTGATTCTGTGATTCCCCGGACTAACCTTGGCATATGGAGTCAGGAGTAGCTACTGGAAAAGGTGTGACAGGCCAGTGGGGATGTAACCTAGGAAGAAGTATAAGGGCTGGGTGAAGAGAAAAACTTATAGAAGGGGGAATACTTCCTGCAGAATGAATGGAAGGATAATTATATCCCTAGCAATTGTTTGGAGGAGGAAGGAAAAGACTTTGTGAATTAGTACAGGGGATTGTGAAGCTTGGGAAAGGAAATAGAGGAGGAAGGGCAGGATGATCTTTGTGTTTTTCATTAAGAATAGAGCAGCTGCTGTGCTGGCAATTGTCAAATTAATGTTTATAAGAGGTGTTAATGTATATAAGACAGGTTTTATCCGGTGGTGTGGTAGAGATGAGGGCTTAGATGTAAACAAACAGCAGGATGATGGAAGAGTTGTGCTAAGGTGCCCTTGGCTTCTCTGGGGATGTTCTGGGATGAAGCAGCAGCTTCTGTGCCCCTGTCCTCAGTGCACCTGGACCTCCTCCCATATTAGCCCATACCTACCACACAGATTTCCTAAGTCTGGAGTCCTTGCTGTTTGAAAACATTCCTTTCCACATTTCAACCTTCTGTTTCACTAGGCCTTGTTGAAAGCAGAGGTTTCTGTAGACTACTTGGCATCCAGGTCACAGCGACCCACTTCCTGCTTTCCCAGTGTTGTCCTGAAGAATCATATGATCCCACTTATGTACACATGGGTGCACACATGGCTACATTTGTGTCTACACGTAACCTTAACATATTCCCTGCTGCACTGACGGTGCATGCATGCATTGAGGTGTGTGAGGAGCACTGTGATGCTGTCCTGTGGTTTAAAACTCAGCCACTGCCTAATAGGAGCAGATACGATAGAAGTAACCTTGTGTGTTTTGGTCAGTCATTCCTTCCTCAGATGAAAGGGATGATTTCATGTTTTCAGAAAATGACTATGAGTTGTGACAAAGAAACACCCACCTTCCAGGTTATTTCCACAAGGCACCAAAATATTTCTGCATTTGAATACATTTTACTCTTCCTAGTTATCTACAGGAGTATAATCCCTNAAAAAAAAACCAACCTGTATTTTGTAACTAGATAAAATTACATTATTTAACTCCTCACTCTCAAAGGTGTATGGAAAACCCTAAGGGATTGGGGTTGAACCCTGCATGCCTAAAGTTAGTTGTTTTTTCTCTCCTTACTAGCACAGCAAAACATGTGCTTGCTAGCAAAATACTGATGGACTATTTTTGCAGTTTGATGAAGATATTGGACCAAGATTGTTTTGCTGGTAACATTCTTGAAATGGGTGACTGCTGCTTGGTTCTGGAATGTAATGGGAAGATCAATCCCTGTCTCAAAGAAGTCTTTTAAATACTGTAAAGTTGACAGAGGGAGTGGGTGTACAACTTGCAGGGAAGGATGCCAGCTTCATGGTTGGCAGTACCTTGATAATGAACCTTAATTTTAAGGCTACCCATCGTTACTTAGTCATTACATACTAGCTCATTTCTTAAGGCCATCTTAATGGAACCACCCCCAGGCGAAATTCAAGTCCAAGGAAGCCACTGGCAATGGGTGCTAACTCAGGAAGAGGTTTCAGTGCATAGTGGCCATTGCAGAGGGACAAAAGAGCCTAAATAAGTTATGAGGCCAGGAACAGTGACAGGAAGGAAGGTATACAGAGACACAAGGGGAGTTAAACGGGGAGGGGGAGTGTTTGTGCAAAGCACTGGACTAAATGTTGGAATCTCTGAACATCCTTTCCAGCCTCTCAGCATTGGCACATGGATCCAACCAGTTTGTAAGGAGTTCTTACTGATTAATGTAGTTCTGCAGATGGAGGTGTCAGCTCCCAGCCCGTGTTCACCGCAGTGCTTTAACGAGTGGGGCAGCACTTTCCCGGTGCAGTTTGTTCTGCTGCTGGCCCTGGCAGTGATTTAGCCAACGTCTGGCAGCAGGTCACATGGGCATGGCCATATATGTCTGTTGATGCTGACTGCAGGATGCACATACCTTAGCCAACTTCAGTCTAGGCTGGGTACCTGCAGCACCGTGGAGGTCCGTGCAGGCTGCAATCCATCTCAAAAAAGCAAAGCATTTATTTCAGCAATTTGTGCTGAACTCTGGGCTAATGTAACTGTCAGCCTGCTGATTTCAAGTAGCTCAGATATGTCATTGCAATTCCAGTAAACATACCCTTATCTTGCTGTATCTCAGCCCTTCTGTCTCTAAAATAGCACTGTCATCCCTCACAAGCATTTTGCAAGGATTTAGCACTAAGTAGAAGTTTGAAATACAGGTGATGGAGGATGCGTGAGGGTTAAAATACTGGACACTGAATTTCCATCAGTAACTCCTGGGGACCTCTCCCATCCCGGCTCAGTTCCCCCTAATGTGTGCTGCACTGCTGAGCCTTGAAAAGGCAAGAAAAGCAGCTCCACCCCGGAGTTTTTGGAGGACGGTGGAGGGCTTCAGTTTCCACCCAGAGTCGGTGATGAACGCTGGGTTCTGCACCTCGACAGGGCTTTTAGCTTTCTGCCGCCTTCCATTACGAGGATAGCCGGTAAGATCGCCTGCCGGAGTCCACAAACCTGAACGTTCCTCCCTTTCCCTGAAATGCGGAGGAGTTTCTTTGCAAAATATTTAGTCGACGAAGTAGGTATCGGTGCCTGCTGGAGGGAGGTGCTGGCTTGTGCGGGGAAAGCTGCTAGCGGGGAAAGAGTTAACCGCAGGCGCAAGCACAGGCTCTCCTCCTCCCTCCTCTTTCCCTCCTTCCTCTGCTCCCTCCCTCTCCCTCTCTTTTAAGTCTTGACCACGGAGTGTGGGAGGCGGGGGTTGGGCGCAGACTTTTGGCTCCTGTCGCTGCAAAACTTTTTCGCGGTGCCCCCAGCCCGGGGACCCCGGGACGAGGCGCCGCAGCACCGGCACCGGCGGCTGCCCGGACATCGAGCGGGCGAGGGATGGACCCCCTTCCCCGGCTCGCCCGCGGACTGACTTCTTTCCTCTCTTTGTGTTTATTGAAACTCCTCCCCGTGGCGTCAGGTTTTCCTGAAGGAAGCTCTTGAGCAGAAGCTGGAGAAGGATCGGGAAGAGGAGTTGAGGAAAGCAGCTATAGTCATCCGGGCCCACGTCTTGGGCTACATGGCAAGGTCAGTGTCGGGGGCTGCCCCACCATCCCTGTGCTTGCGTGCCTGGGTTGTCCCGACCCCCTGCTTCGCTCTCTGGTCCCCTAGCATCCCTCCGTTCTTCCCCTCGGGTATTCCAAGGGGAATTCCAAGCTGCGGTACCTGCCGGCATCGGTTCTGTTGAAACCTTTCTCCTCCTTTGCCACCTCTTCTTGAATCTTGTGCACTCTTGCACCCCCGCTCAGCGCAGCTCAGCGGGCTCCCCCAGGGACCTGGGGACCCGTTGCTTGCCCCCATGACACCTTTTCCTTGCCTTCAGGGCTCTCCTGGCCGGGCCTCACCTATGCTTTGGGTCCCCTCCTTGTCTTTTTGCCTGTCAACTCTGTTTTCCGCTCCCCTCTGCAAATCGCTTCTTCCTCACTTGCAGCTCTGCCTTTGCTCACCCTCTTTCCTCGCCCTGCCTGTTTGCCTCGTGATCTCCCTCTCCTTTTAATTAACTGGTAAGAATTGGTTTTTGGCCAGCTTTGCACCAGTAATCTCCTCTTGCCTCTCCCATTTGCACCTGACCAGAGGAGGGTTGGGAGAACCAACTGCAGAAAAACCACCCCTCCTCTGACCCTCAAAGACAGATGACTCCTTAATGGCTGTGGCATGCACGCTTAATCCCAGTAAGATGCTCTTTCCTGGCTGGTCTCTGCTCCAGACACCTGACAGTCAGGGGTGTGAGGAGGTGGAATCCCTGGCCAGCGGAGCTGTTCCACCAGGCACGCTTACAGCTCCGGTTACACCAGGTACCTCACTGAGCATTGGGAAATGCATGCAAGGGTCATGCCTTGCCAGTGTGGGATGCCAGCAAAATACACATTTGGTCTCAGAGGCTTTTATTCATGTATTTATTACCTTCTGTGAAGACAAATGAGCTAGCTCTATTGTTTGTACAGGAGATTGCAAGTTCTTTGTGACAGGGCCTCTGCTCTATTTGTGTCAAGCATTTGGAGAGAGGGATAGGGATTAGCACAGGAAAATTGATTTTCCAGGAAACATCACTGCAGGCAAACTGAATTAGGGCTTTTCTGAGTTCCTGGGAAGGTAACTGCTGCCCTGCGGGGCTCTGATGGAGACAGTGTTGAAGTAGTGTGCCTCTTGGCTAGAACCTTGTGATCCTCCAGTCTCCACAGGTCTGAATTCCTCATCCCACGTGTTTCTCTTCAGAGTCTCATCTTTGGGAACAAGCTGTGCTTGTGGGGCCAGAGTAGAAATCCTCCCAAGGAGCTTGGAAGTAACTGGACTTTGCAGGGGAGAAGAGCGGGGAGTGAGGGAAGAGCTAGGGTGGGAGGCTGGAAGACATTTCTCTGAAGAGTTTCCAGTTGCACTGCACCTGTGTTGGAGAGGGTCCAACAAAAGGGAGCTCATCTGTGCAAGTGGTGAATGGTCTATGTGGAGCTGGGCAGGGGGTAGGAATACCAGAGGGCTCTGCCTTCAGCTTGATAGCATTGCTCTTACTTTTGGAAAGGCAACTGTATTTAAATTCTCTTGGTCTCATGTGAAGTAGGTTGATGAAGAAAAGTGTATGTGCTCCAGGAAGGATTTTCGTGGTTTCTCCCCCTTTGTGAACTTGTGTGAGTCTAGAGAACCAGTGCTCACTGGGTTTGCTTCGCATTCATGCCCTGCAGTGTGCTCTCTCTGATCACTAAAATACAAGGCAAGAAAATCAAGACCAATTTTCTCAGGTATTCTGTGTAACTCTGAGCTGCAGTAACAGCTTCACTAGCTAAAATGCACACTGACAGTTCCCCAAGCTTGCAGGATCCATGTACAAATTTGGCCGTGTCCCCGGCTTCTGCAGGCCCTTAGTGCTCGGGGGAAAAGACAGTGCGGAATTACTCCATAGCCCTGTATTCTGTAGTCCTTGGAGGCATAACTGCTAACTACAGCTCATCAACCGAGTAATTAACATAATTCCAAATGCAGCATTGGAGCCTTGCAGCCACCCCATCTTCTCTTGGGATGGCCAGGATGTTTCCCAACTCCTTGGCTTGGGCTGCAGGTTGAATTTCTTTGCCCAGTTAAAGAGGGTGAGTGGAAGGCTGAACACGGGGAATGACATTCCCGGCCTGCGTGAGGCAATCCCATCTGAAGGGTGTCTGCAAACTTGGCTGCGGTCGCTCCTGAGGAATGAGGGGGCACTTCAGCCTGGCAGATTAGCATGCAGAGCCAGCCTGGGGCAGGGCAGGGCTTGGCACATGTTGCACTCAGAGTTTCTGGCAGATGCGTTCTGTAAAAGTCAGAGTGCCCTTTTTGATGCACGTCTGTCTGCCTTGGCAGAGGCTGTGTGTGCAGCTGTTCACACCCTGAGTGCAGGGCACAGGGAGGGCAGAGGGAGCAGGGGTGAGGGGACTGCAGCCCAGGAGCAATTAATCTGAAACCTCCCACTTCTTATCTCCTCTTCCCTTTCCTCTTCTTTTCTCTGTGCTTCCTCCCTTTGACTTAATACTTAGGGAAAAGAGCGTGACCTCTGCATACTGTTGCTGTTAGCCTCCCTCTCCTGATTTTCTTGACTAAGCTGACCTATCTGATGTGCAGAGAGATGGCAAGCTGTCAGCATGGTTTCCTGTTGCTGTTTGAAGGGGGTTTGATTGACAGGAAGGGGGTTTTGAGGTGTGCCTTTTCCG